>CM054816.1:7940764-8517582 GCA_028984105.1 Lavandula angustifolia
GATGCAACCTACGTTGGTGGGCAACTAATAGATTTAACACATAATCAGCTTTAAGAACTAAGGGAACCCGATTTAGGAGCCTACTCGTATGGTGGACATCTAATAGTCTCCTACCAATTTAATCCTATTGTTCGTTAAACAATTGTGCTACTTACTTAGCCTAATCCCACGAGAAACTATGGAAGTACTAAATTATGTACATTAAAACAGACCTATTGGGACATATGTACGTGCGACATTAAATGTATGTGTCGCAAATTCCCACATTCATGTTTCTAGTGTCGTATATTTACTTCATTTTTGCGTCATATACATATTATGTCATAATTTAGTGACACAGACACAACACTCTTTTTTATGTATCAAAATAACGACAATTCAATTGCGACACTTTCATAAAATGTCATAATTATACCATATATTTTGAATAGTGTTGCATTCATGTCGTATATTTACGTCAATTGTGCATCACCTAAATATTATGTCGTAGTTCAGTGATACAAATGCGACTCTCATTTTTATGTGGCAAAATTACGACAATTTATTTGCGGCACCTTCATAAAATGTCATAATTATACCACATAATCTGAATAGTGTTGCATTTGTGTCGTATATTTACATCAATTGTGTATCACCTAAATATTATGTCGTAGTTAAGTGATACAAATGTTACTCTCATTCTTATGTATCAAAATTACAACAATTTATTTACGACACTTCAAAAAAATATCATAATTATATAACATATAGTATAAAATAGTATTTCACAATAGTTACACAATATTCAACTTTTAATAATCGAACATAGACAAATTATATAAAAAAAAACAATTGAATATAAAAATATTAGAGTAAAATATAAAAAGAAAGAAGAAAAAAGAAAATAAAAATAAAAATGCGAGCTATTGAAAAATATGTATATATAGAGAGAGAGAATGGTTCTGTGTAAACAACATTTATCGTGTGAAAGTGTGAACACTGCACACAACCTTTATCGTGTGAAAGTGTGAACACTGCACTTTAAGGACAAATGTACTGCACTTTCAAGGTAAAAATACAACACTTTAAGTACTGCACTTAAAGACAAAGATACTGCACTTTAAGTGCAATATCTTTGCCTTGAAAGTGCAGTAAATTTGTCTTTAAAGTGCAATATTCACACGTTCACACAATAACAAACTGTTTACATTTGAACATATATATATATAAATTCTTTAAAAATTCAAACTGCTTCTACTTTATATACATATGACGATATTCTCGTTAATTAATATTTATTTAGTATTTACCGGGCGGTAGTTTTGTTTTATTGAATTTTATTACTTTATTTACATAATAATATATATTACTATTACTTCATTACCTTTTTTTAATTAGAATTGTATCAAGAAATTTATTAAAATTATCCTGAAAAGTTTCATTTCACTTCTTTTCTTTTTCCTTTTTCTCACGAGGTGATTTAATAACCTATTTTCAGTTATTTATTTATGTTAGAATTAAAATTTTCTTGTTCTCTAAATTCTTTAGGACTAATGATTTATTGTATTAAATTATATTTCAATTTTTATATTCGTAATTCTCATATATGAATGATAGTTTAATTTGAAATATTACAATTATATTGGAATATTACAAAAAGTTTGATAATGTTGTAAATATATTTTATATATATATATACTTACCATATATTGTGATGACCATCTAAATCCTAAAAGCATGTGAACCTATCTTATACTTTATAAATAGAGGTCTCCACCCTCATAATAATACACATCACATTCCGCTCTCTCTTTTATTCTCTCGTTCTATTTAGTTTATAATACGTTATCAACACGACTATGCTCTTAATTGACCGGAAAAAATCATGACATGATTTTGATATCTTCATTGGGCGGAAAAGTGACTGTCTAGTAAGTTTTTCTTTTCTCAATTTGTTAATTCACGCCGTCTCGCGTATGTAATTGGTTACGGTTAGTGCTTTGTTTTTCGATTATATTTTCTCGATAAGAATTGCTTGTTTAGAGTTTTATATTGATGAATCAGACATATGATATTATATTGTGATAGTTGGCACGAATGTTATTGGAAAACCAATTTTTATTTGTCATGTTCACGTTCTTTAAAGAAAAATTATGAGTTTGGCCTATTTCATAGTGTATGACGTGAATCGAATTTGTGATGTCATATTATACATTTGCTATGCAAATCCACATAATCATATTCCAAGACAACTTTATTTTCTTGACAACTAATCTAAACAAAGAAAAATAATCCACAATTACTATACTATTTTCCTTATTTCTAGGATTATGATACGTTCCTCATATTTTGATAAAACTAAACCAAAAACAGAATTTTAAAATTTTGAAATCAAATTACTTTTCATATACTACCAAAACATGATTTTAACAATTTGAAATCAAATTAATTTCTTAAGGCAGAAACCTTACCAACCAATCTTGGCTTTTAGGGGATTTTGATTTACATAACACTATTCGGAAATAATTAAGGCCTTGCCCAAACAGTCTTCGGCCTGGAAAACGACCAAATATTACAAGTACATCCTTAAAATTCATAAAAGGAGGAGGGATTTATACGTTATGCCCCCTACTTGTAAGAGTGCATAATAATATTCAACATGATATTGTATTATATTCTATATATGAATTAATTTTTAATTCGTTTGTAATATTTTAATATAAATGAAAATAATGTTCTTAATAAAATTAAATTTTAATTTAAATAAAATAATATTTGATATGAGACTTTATATGTAGAAGATAAACGATGCCTGATGAAATAGAACTTTTCTGATATGCAGTCCTGATTAAAAAATAATCGATATAAAATTACATTTCAATATAAATAAAATAATATCTAATACGAGACTATATATGTAGAAGATAAACGATGTATAATGAAACAAACTTTTTCAAAATTCAATAAAAAATAAAAATAATATAAATAAAACAAGTGTTTACAAATTTATTCAATTAAAATGTTAAATTTAAGTCGGTATCCCCTTTAATATATATATATATATATATATATATATATATATATATATATATATATATATATTTAAAGACAAATGTGCACTTTAAAGGCAATATATTGCATTTTAAAGTGCAATACTTAAAGGCGAGCGTTGTCCTTAAGGCTCTAAAGGCAGTAGTTAAAGTGCAGATTTTTACCTTTAAAGTGCAATACGCTTGTCTTTAAAGTGCAGGTTCACACGTTCACACGATAAGGGTTGTTCCACGAACCCTCCCTATATATATATATATATATATATATATATATATATATATATATATGAGTTGGATCATTAAGGAACACCACTTAATGAAAAGAACTAGGAACACATCCTAGCCTTCCATTTTGTGAGATGTGTGGCTTGGATTAGATGAGCTATTTTAAACTTTGAATCTCTTATTTAACTCATTAAGGGGTATAGAAGTAAATTACTCATTTTATTTTATTTTTACATATCTTCTATTATTCAATTTTGTGAAATAATTAATAATTAACTGTAAATTATCCAAAATTTATACTTTTATTAAGAGAAAATATAAACCAGTTTTATTTTATCTGTATTCTCGATTGAACAATAAAAATTAATTTTTCATTTTATGTATTTTATTTTATTAATTAAAATTAAATTTTTATTTAACTCATTAATTAAAAACATGAATTGCGTAATTGCTTCATCATCATCTTTTTCGTTTTTCTTTCTTCACCATCAAATAAAAACTCAACCAAAGTGTATACAATTTTTAAGAAAAGTGCATACAGATTTTGATGAAAGTGCATATTTTTAATCGAAGTGCATATAATTTTCAATGAAAGTGCATACACATTTTAATCGAAGTGCATAAAATTATCAATAAAAGTGCATACACTTTTTAAACAAAGTGCATACAAATAAACACGAAAAATTTGCAGCTTAATGTCGAAAAAATTACTATTGCTCATAATTTTTGAACAAAAAGTACTATAAAAATCAGATTGGAGACGGATCTATGTAGATCTGGAAGGGATCTCTACAGATCTGGAACAAGTCTCTACAGATCTGGTTTGTCCGCGACGGTAGTGATGGCCAAATCGAGAGAGATCTGGAAGGGATGATCGCAGATCTGGAACAAGTCTCGACATATCTGCACTGCACGCGGCAGCGACGATGCCGGTGATGTCCGAACAGAGATTGAGAGAGAGGCTGCTCGTAGCGGCAGCGACGCCGGTGATGTTCGAACAAAGATAGAGAGCGAGAGGCTGCTCGCGGCGAGATGTTGGTGATGGTCGAACAAAGAAGAGAGAGAGTGAGAAGAGAGGAAGGAGAGAGAGGGAAAGGAGAGAGGCGGCATCTGCAAGGTAGAGAGAGAGAGATGAGGGACAATGATGAAAGAGGGAGAGAGAGGCACGAACAGATAATAAAGATGAATGCAGTTTTATAATCTTTATTTAGTAGTAAGATATAATAATTTAATGTGTTTGGAATTAGACAATTATATCCTTATTGAAGAATAATAACTTAAATCCTATATTTGATCCTAGCCTTTGATCCATCAAAATGAAGGGAGATTATTTGTTCCTAGTTCCTTCAATAAGGGGGTGTTCCTTATTGAACCCTCCCATATATATATATATATTATTGTTTATACGTAATGATAAATCACAAATATTATATGTATAATATTCTTAATTTTTCATTGTTTGTCAATTGAAAATCATCAATTTCGAGAAGCTCATATTATTAGGATTGACTACATAAAAAATAGATTTCAAATATTAACGAATGACTACAGTGCAAGTTATTGTATTTTTTTTCTTTCTCAAATGTTATAAATTGAAAAATAATAGATAAGTTATATTCAATAAAGGATCCATCCTATTTTAGTGAAGATATATGATTTTATTTTTAATTTTAGAAAAATATATCAAATTTTTGAAGATAAGCATTTTTTTTGGAAAGTTTTAGAAAGCTAGAAAATATACATAGTCAATCCATATTTGGTGAATACAATCAAGTTTAATGTAATTGAATTTCCAAAATTTAGTGTAATTTATAACAATATGTAATTTCAAATTAAAAATAAAAACATAATTAAAGGAAAAATCATAAAAAATATATGCTAAAAGTTAATGTTGCTAGAAAGAATGATCTAATACATTTGGATATACAAAATAATACTTACGGCAAAGTATAACTGCACGGGTGTTTTGGTTATAAGCTTTTTAATTAAATAGTAATTGAAAAGAGAACAAGAATCAAGAGCGGCCTTCGTCCCTCTTCTAAGAACTCTGCATTTCCAAAAAAATTAGAAACCTGAAAATTATTTCCCGCTGTCACTCCCTCCTGCTAAAATACTTCTTCAATTGCCATTTTGTTTCCTATTTTTCCGGAAGTCATCTCCCATATACAATTCCACTACTCTATATGTGGTTAATTCCATATCATTAGAGATGATAAAAAAAATCTCATACTTTTCTCACCTAAGTTCTGTACAAGGCGTATCGTTTGCGGAAGCACCACCAGGAAACAAAGATGCTGAAGATAAGATTTTCAAGATTAAGTGTGCTCAGTGCTACACCGTTGACAAAGGGGCTGGGCATAAACAAGGTATCAAGAAGCTTAATTTTTTTTCCTATTAGCCTTATTCGGCAGTCTGGATTTGTCTGATCCGTTGCCCAGATTTTCGTGTTTGATAATTTTTTTATATTTTTTAGTTTTAGATTTTGCTTGTGAGTTGTTAGATTTTTTTTTATTCTTTGATTTGTGGGCTATATTGAGATCTTATTCAGAATTTTGGAGATTTTAATTTAGCAGCTTCTATGTAGACATGAAAGTTGCTCAAATTCTTGATGTACGTTGAGTGAAGAAATAGTAGAAGCGAAGTTGTTGTGTGTGTGTGTGTGAGAGAGAGAGAGAGAGAGAGAGAGGGTTCTTGTTTGGTTTGGTGGTTTGGGTACTAGAAAAGAGCTGTGGTTTATGTTGATGCAGCTGTGGTTTATGTTGATGCAGAAAAGAAGGTTCTTTGGCCTTTCCGTAGCCCTTTTTTATTTTCTTTTTTGGGAGAATTTTAATCATGCCTTTAGTATCACAATTGCTAAAAGCTTCACAAATTTGTAGGAATAATTACTCCACTACTACACTCATTATTCCACCACTTCTTTTTCTTCAAACAGTAACTATATTCTTACCATAAATTATACACCATCAATTAAGCTACGAATTTGGTAGGGCGATAGTATTATATACGAAGTAGGAACTAGAATGTATGCATAATTATATAGAAAGAGTTATTTAAAAAGTAGAAAGTATACATGTTTTTATTAATATCAAATCATCTTAGAATTTTGGAGATTTTAATTTAGCAGCTTCATTGAAATCGTTATTTGTAAATGATGCATTACGGTACGGCTTGACTAAAATAAATTATTATGTTAGTTGGTATCACTATTTGATGATGTTTGTAGCCTGGATTGAAGGTAGAAATATGCAGAAATTAGCTACAGAAGTATGCAGTTACTAGTTGTTTGGTACTTCAACTCCCATGTACAATCTACTGGCTCTTTAGGTCTTGAAGGCCCTAGTGTTAATATTGAAAGATCATGTGCCAACATATTCTCAATGATGATGGACAATAATAGAGATAGTAAAAGTATTTAAAATTAGAAGGAAAGAACAATTAATTGAGCTTATAAGGACAGTGTGGAAATCCATGTTTCATTCAAGCTATAATTATGTCCATGATGCATTGTCTATGTAAAGTTCATATCATTTTAGCGTTTCCCACAAAAGTTAGTTATTCATATTTGATTTACTTAATTATATACTCTTAAGTCTTATTTTGCTCCTTAATGCACATGTCATTACTTTATCAAGGACAAATAACAGTTCTTTGTTTTAGATGATTTTAACACCCAGCTAAAGAATAAGAGCACCACAACTGACACAAAAGTGGACACCCACTCAAATGTTAGTCATTTACTTTGATTTCATGATATTTTCAAGTTTCATGTATGCATTTCTAACTATAAATTTTTTATGTGTTCATGTTTTAGTTTAATATGTAATGGAACTATATGATGACTATGTTTAGGGGGTGTTTGGGATAGCTGAAGCTTATCGATAAGTGCTGAAAGTTGTTGGAAGCTGCTGAAAGTAGCTGAAAGCTGCTGATTTTGATAATTTGTAAGTGTTTGCAAAAAGTACTGAAAGTTAAAAATTAATATTTGAAAATATTAATAAAGTGGTATCTTATAAAATGAAAATGTTATTTATTTCTCACTTATTAAACAAATTTAGAATTTTTACACAAATAAAATTTAAAATTTATTTCCACTCATATAATATAGTATTTTAATAAAAAAATATTAAAATAAAAATTAGAAAAAAAGTATAATTAATATTATTAATTAAAATCAAGAATAAAAATATTATAAATTATATTAATAAAACAAATATTTACTTATTCTTTGTTAAATGACAAATAAAAATTATACATATAAATAAGCAATATCGATCATTAATTAAAAAAAATAATTATAAAATTATAATATAATGTATTAATTAAAAAAGTTAAAATTATAAAAGCTATAAGCTATCAGCTTCAGCTGCCCAATACCAACTTTCAAAAATTATCTATCTTGGACCCAAATAGCTTTCAGCAGCTCTATAAGCTGGATTTCCCAAACACCAAATTCATTTCCCGAGACAGCTTTCAGCTATAAGCTGTTTCAGATAAGCTATCCCAAACACCCCCTTATTGTAATATTATTGATTTTTGCAGCTACTCAAGACACTAGTATATAAGAAGTCTCGACGTCTAATTTGATCCTTGCTTGATCAATTTATTAGAGGAGAGGATATTAATAGCTCAGATGATAATAATATGAACAAACATTTAGATGGTGCACATCTCTAGGTATTGTTGTTGATTTTACTTTTAATTAATTTACTTTGTGTATGTATAAAATGTGATTTATTTTGTTGAATCTATGTAGGAACAAGGAAAAACTGCAATAAGGGAAAACAAGAGGAAAGCAAAAAGAGTTGAATGTTATGTTGCTACATAGATTAATATTTTGATATTTATTGTTGAATTTTGAATTATATAGTTGACCTTTATATATTTAGTTTATTATTTTATTGATTAATAATTATCTTTGTTTACGTGATATATATTGTTGGGTGATGATTCTATCCTCAGCAGTATTAGACTTTGTGGGAAATGATTCTATCTTCTGAATTGACCGATGCTCAGTAGCCTTATGCTCTGAATTAATCTGAAGATTTGAAGATCCCAAAACCCTATCTTGATTGGTGAACCATTGAGTTGTAACCTGTTTTTGTCTCTGAGGTTTCAGACTCAGTAGACTCTCTGCTCTGGTATAGGCACTCAATAGCTTACCCACCTCCGCACCAGAAGTAGAAGACTCAGTAAATACTGGACTCAGCAGGAGCAGTATACTGAAAGGAGTTAGTCGAACTGAACTCAGTAGGAGTAGTTCACTGTACTCAGAGTTGATCTTCAGTAAAGCAGACTCAGCAGAAGTTACCTACTGAATCAAGATCAGACTCAGCAACGGCCAGACAGTCTTCTGGACCGTCAGAACTTTTGAAGGCAATTAGCATAGTCAAAGTACGAGGAAAGGAGAAGACAACTTCAAATCACCTCGAAGTCTGTTATGTCTCAACCACTATTTCGAATCTCGACCAATGACAAGCAGACATCTGTCCTACACCTACTAAAGCTGCAAGTCAACAACTTTCCGGAAATGAAGGAAAAGGACACTGTCACACCGCCATGAAAGAGCCGTTGCTACCTAAAGGAGAGAGACAAATGATCGTCGTCTCCAACGGATCTTTCCTAGTCTCTTCTCTATAAATAGAGGGATAAATCACATTTTGAAGCAGATGCGAAAAAAAACAAAACCCGAAAGAAAAACGAGAAAATGCAGAGCATTCAAACGAGCAAAGCCAAAAAGCCTAAGTTCTCCGCAAGAAGTTCAAAGAATCTATCCAAGGCGAAGAACTACACTCTAGCTCTTAGGGAACCAAGTTGAACCGAAAACCAGAGCCTCTAGTATCCAAACGACGATACACGAACCCAAAGCTTTATTCAGTTGTTCGTCGTTCTAGAAGCCAATTCATTGTTCCCTATCCCTCTAACCTAAGCTCATATAGACATATCCATAGCTTAGACGAAGGAGTTCATCCTTGAACTGTTCTTTATTGTAAAGAACTCCTTCATAGTTGGAGAGTTGTTCAAACACTTAGTTTGATACCTTGTAAACTGAGACTTGCTCAGTATAATAACTAAGGACAGTGTTTGTCCAGCGTACAAACCAACTGAGACTACCTCAGTATAATAAATAGCTTCCTGATCTTTCGGGACAGTGGACGTAGGATTTTTGTGTCCGAACCACTTTAAAAATCTCCGTGTCTCGTAGTTTACATCGTTGCATTGATTTAACCGATCATACCGAAAATCCTTTATAAATCATTCAACCGAAGTTTCAAAGAAACCTAACCGATTGCACTAATCTCATCAAAACAGCTTTTAATAAAAACATTTTTCCACTCAACTGAATTGGGCCTACACTATTCCGCACCACCGAACTCTATCTGCAAGATACTGAATTCTGACTCTCAGTCAGCTAGCAGATCTCAGTAGAGTCAGTCACTCTGCCGACACGATTCAGAACAGCATATCTGGTCTGTTGAACTTGTTCAGTACGATACTATCCTGAAAAGGACTGTTCGTGTTTTAAGTTGAGAAATCGGTTTCAGGTATATTCACCCCCCCCCTCTACACCTGAACGTGCTCTCGGGACCAACATATATGATGTTGATTTTTTTAAAATTTCATTAACATGACATTATTTATTAACACAATAATAAAATTATTTAATAAATTATATTTGAAATGATGCTAAATTTGTTAGAAAATGATAAAGTGATGTAAAAAGTGTTGCATATTTTGCAACATTAAATCAATTTCTTACAACAAATATTTTATGTTGGAGTACTATGAGATATTTTTACGACGTCTTAATTACAATGTCATAAATTATGATATGTCATTTGAATTAATGTCGTAAAAGTGATGCAAGTTTTACAACATAATAATAAAATGATGTAAAAAGTATTGTATATTAAGCAACACTTCACACAAAATTTTGCGACAAATGTTATTGTCGCAATACTACGCGACAATTAAAATATGATGCTACAAAAGTCGTGAAATTATGCGTCACAAGCTAACAAACACGCAAATTATGATGCATTGTTTCAACTAATGTCACATCAGTGTCGCAAATAAACACGCATCACTAAAACTTATGACGAGTAGTGTGTGGCGAA
Organism: Lavandula angustifolia; assembly: GCA_028984105.1. Classification (NCBI taxonomy): domain Eukaryota; kingdom Viridiplantae; phylum Streptophyta; class Magnoliopsida; order Lamiales; family Lamiaceae; genus Lavandula; species Lavandula angustifolia. The sequence continues at coordinate 7,951,134 of CM054816.1, forward strand.
TGGTATGCGACAATTAGTTAAGTGAAGCATAAAGTGTCGTATATATTGCGTCATTAAAGAAAAATAATGTCGGAAATTTACATCATCACTTTTTGCGACACAATCTAACACGACGCAGAAAATGTCGCAAATTAGCTTTTGCGACATACGAAAAAAGGTTTGTGACATATTTTAGATGTCGCAAAATATCTGTTTTCTTGTAGTGAAATTAGCTATGAATTAAACTAACCTAAGGTGATCAAGCCTAAATTAATTAATCCAATTAATTAACCAAGATTAATCTGGAACCTAAGTGATTAATTATTAAGCCTAAGTCTCACGAATTCGGTTTAGTGCGTGCTTCACATCTCGTCGGGCCCTAAAAATTAATTAGCTATGCATTACGGTCCGACTGGGCAGACAGACCGTTCTACTGGACAGATCCCTAATCATGCTGAAAATTCGAAAAAACTTATGCGAAAATTGTAACAACTATAACTACCGATTAAAAACACTAAGATGCACGAAGTTTAAATCTAGCAAATTCGAAAAGCATAAAATTGATAAACCCTAAAAATCTGATTAAAATTCGAATTAAACATCATCCAAATTAAACATCAAAGATAACATAACAAGTGTTTGTTTTTCTGAAATTGCACCTAAAGATCGAATAGCTGGAAATCGACGGCTGAACTGAACTAAGGTAGCTCTCGGACGGACGATGATGATCTCTCGGCTTCGGCTCTCTCACGGCGGAAAATGGCTGGCGGTGGTTCTCTCTCTCGGCGGCAGACGGCAGTGTTGGATTCCTCACGGCGATGGGCGAACAGGTGATGAACGACGAAGGGAAAAAAATATAAGATGAAAGATGATCCTCCCTTCCGCGGCTGTGTGTGTATATATCTAGGTTTTTTCCTTTTCTTTTTCATTCCTTGTAGAATTAGGAAGCTTATCCACCAAGTATGGAAATATATGATTTGAATATAATATATCCAAATCTTTCCATACTCTTCTTTCCTTACCCGTTCCTTTCCTTCTACGCAATATTGCACCCAAATTAAACCCTTTACGTCCTTAATTATGTGCATGCCACCACATCATCTTATTGTCGCCACATAAGCTCGGGAATCTGTAAAACAACACAGAAAAGCAATCCAACGGCCAAAATGGCGCCAAAATAACAGAATTTGAAAAGTATGAATTAAGACTTATCAACAATCGAACATATCAGCAGCAAGGTCCATCGCCTAGCCAGGCAGATTAGGGATCCTCTTCGATTGAGGAATTGATGGGCGAGATGATTGCTTCTCAAAATGACGCAATTACATATCAGAGGCGGATGCAGAAGGAGATAACTTTGAATCACGATGAGATCCAAGCCCTGAAGGAAGAGATGCAACAATTGAAAAAGGATCATTAACTAACTTTGGAGAATCGGTCCGAGCAAGTGGCCAGACTCGCCAGTTCACTCCACGATATGAAGGGAGATCAAGGGCGTTTACCTTCACAAGCTCAAATAAATTCATCTCCACAACTGCAACCACGTCAACTTGAGAAGTGGAAAGGTATTACCTGAGTTGATACCGAAGGTAAATAAGCAAAAGAATCAAGTTGAGACTGGAAAAGTCGATGAGTTGGTCAAGCAGAGCAGTCTGGCAGAACCTTCAGTAAGACAAAATGATGAAGAGTTAGAGCAGAACAATCAGACTAATGAAAAGGCTCAGACTGCCCAACCAAAGCCTTAAGTTGTGAATCATCCACCTTTCCTGGAAGCAATGGCGAGGAAGAAGACGCCAAACAAAGAGCACATGGACTACATGAAGTTGTTTGGAAAGCTAGAAATCAACATACCCTTCCTTGATGCCGTGAAGATACCTCAGTTTGGAAAGCTCGTGAAAGACTTCATTACCGGAAAAATTCTGAAATCTGAAAAAATTGTGATGGACCACTCTGTATCGACAATCATTCAAAAGATGCTACCCGCTAAGTGTACTGACCCAGGTATGTTTACACTGCCCAGTTTGATGAGTAATTTTATGATTAAGACGATTTTGGTGCATCTATTAATGTTATGCCATTGTTTGTGTATATCAATTATCTGGAGTTGAGTTAGTGTCTACTAGGGTAATCATACAACTTGCTGATAGGACCTGCATTGCTCCGGTTGGCTTGTTAGAAAACGTTCTATCTATCCTGCTTATTTTTATGTTATTGATACAAATGATAGGCAGACTGAGGGTACTACAGGTGTTTTATTGGGTATGCCATTCTTAAAAACCGTGAAAGTCATAATTAATGTGGATGAGGATCTATAAGTGTTGCATATCACAATGAAATATTTATTCCATATTGTCGAAACACTTAAGAAGCCATATGATCATGAGAATGAAGATGACCTTTCTACTGATGTTATTGATAGCTTTGTCTAAGAATATCTTGAGACGTATTTGTTGCAGGATGAGATGAGTTCTCTTTAACGCATGGACTGACTGACTTAGATGGTAAGGATATGAAAGATGAACACATGAAGGAGAACATCATGGTACTCTATGCCTCACCCGAAATTCCAACCGCCGCCAGTGTGCCCAGGCTTGCCCGGTAGAACGCCTACAACATGCAATTGCGTTCTGATGACCAGCTACCCACTTCAGAATTAAAGCCGCAACCTGAAAGAGACAAGAAATAAAATGGGCAGCAAGGGGGCAAACTACCATCATCTTGGCAAGACTGAACCTTGTTCCTGAAGAACAAATCGGCTCAGCTGCCCAAGTCGAGCATAAGTCATGTGTGTCAATGCAGCAAGTGGATAGGCCATCAACCAAGCGTGAGGAAAAATTTCGGAAGGAGGTGTATGAAGATTTCAAGTGGTATAAAGACCGTGAGAATAGATTGAAGCGGGTGATCAAGGCAGTGGATGAGGCTCCATTGTTCATATCATCACACAATTGAACTTGGAAGATAGTCTAGCCGAAGACTATAAAGAGATGCGCTTTTGGGAGGCAACCCGCGTTTTTAGTAATTTTTGTTATTTTGTTTCGTGTTTTGTTTCCGGTTGATTTTATGCTTGGCGTGTTCTTTTTCAGATTCTTGGCTAAGTGTGATGACTGAACTTAAGTGCAAATGTTGCCCGACAATTTCCATTCACCGAGCTGATATGTCCAGACTGCCTCGCTTGCCCAAGCGAGGCGACCAGTGACTTCCTTCCCCAATTTCCATTTGTGTTTTTGTTTTCTGTTTTGAGTCTGTTTTTCTTGCTCTTACACTTGATAGGGATCAAGTGTAAGGAGGTGGGTGTTTATTTTTCTTTAGTTTATATATTTTCTTACACTTGATTCCTATCAAGTTTAAGGAGGGTGTTTTTCTTTATTTTGTCATGCATTCTCTCTTTGTTTTGTCTTCTTTCTTGCTCGAGGGCGAGCAATGTTTAAGTGTAAGGAGGGGGTATTTTGTGTCAAGCATGCCAAAATTTTTAATTTTTGAAGCGCCATTATTGTCCCCGAATGTTCACTGTTTATTGTGACGTTTATAATTTTGAAATTCTTGGATTTAGAATGATAGAGAATAACAAGGCAATAATGAGAGGTTTTGAGACTATTCTATTACATTAGTATATGTAACAGAAAGTGTTCATCTGATAAAATTATATTAGCCTTTTCAGTAAAATCCTTTTTAAAAAAAGAAATCCACAAATTATGTTGCAAGATGCCTACAACGCACTATCTACCTAGTAAATAATGCTCAGCCCCAGAGTATTATTAATTCACAAATATAGATTCATTCCACTAAAGAATCTATGATGATTTACCCCTTTATCTCAAAAGTTGAGTCAGAGCTTGTATTTTTAACTTCAGTTAATCCCCGTATTTAAGATATCGTATCAATTAATTGATTGATTTTATTGACTACTTAATGCAATTAACATCTTATCCTTGAGCAGTACCACTCGACCTTATTATCATACTTGAACTTAATCAACCTGTAGGGCTTACTATGATAAATCTTTTGAGCTCCTCAAGGGGATATCATCAACCCTTTGATGGGATACGGATACATGATGCAGATAATCAGCCTAAACTATACGCAACAACACTCACCCAAAATATAGAGATATACGGTCGCGATGACCCTCATCCATAGTAAGTCAAAGTGATAGCTAGTCACGTGCACTCAGCTAAAATCTCATCAAGCTTAAGATTAGCTGAGTCTCCGAGACCTTGGTTCTTCACACGGGTCAGATAGAAGAACACATCTTACTGCGATCCATCAATACATAATTTCAAATTAGCTCCTAATAACTTAATTTCATGAATCCTAGAAGGTTTAGGAAATCCAAAATAAATAAATATTATTCTTGCATCATAATTCTATCATGATTTATATCTCAACAATAGATCATATAATCATAATATAAATAAACACATTCAAAGTTCAAAATAAATTTACATGATAAAAATTATTTAATGACAAATAAGATATATACTTTAATTTTCATTTAAATTTCTAAGACACGACTTACAGAACCAAAACACTTGATAACATGCATGAATACATATGCATTGCATTTTATATCAAAAATTTCGGGGCGTTACAATGTGCATCCAAATACACCCAAGACCACCTCCAATATTATTACACCTTCTGAGGATGAATTGCAATTATAATGTTTCAAATGAGATTCATTTTCATAAAGTCATATAAGTGATATCAAAATTAGTAGTATAATTTACTAGGTAGATAGTGCGTTGTAGGCATCTTGCAACATATTTTTTGGATTTCTTTTAAATAAAAAACAATTTTACTGAAAAAGCTAATATAATTTTATCCGATGAACATTTTCTGTTACATGTACTAATGTAATAGAATAGTCTCAAAACCTCTCATTATTGCCTTGTTATTAACTATAATTCTAAATTCAAGAATTTAAAAATTATAAACGTCACAATAAATTTATTTGGGCAGCAGATCACCTGTCCCCGTTACCATGTCCCAACCTCGTCCCAAATGATGAAACGACGTCGTTTCATCTTTTTTTTTTTTTTTTTTGCTAAGCACCAAAACGATGTCGTTTTGGTACTGGGACAGGGTTGGGACATGGTAACGGGGACAGGTGATCTGGTCTCATTTATTTGGGAACACTGACCATTCCGGGAACGTAAGGAATGGCAGTGTTCTTAATCCAGGCGTCATCACCGCCGTACACTTTCCCAGCAGTGAAGCCCTCCGCAAGCTCCGGCGTCATCTTCTGAATTCCTTGCCACGTGACCCGCTTGGAAATATCCGCCCCGGGTCCGCGGTTTTCGAACTCACCGTAGTAGCACGTGTCGAGTCCAAACGTCCCCATCCACTCCGTCCACCCCTCTGGGTCGATGAAGCCCTCGATGCTGGACTGCATCACGATCGTCCGCGAGTACTCCTTCATGGGACGGCCCAGATACGCCTGCGCCGGTGGCTTGGCGTCAAGGAACTCCTTCTCCGCCTTGATGCTGCAGTTCTGCACGACGGTGACACCGGCGGCGCGGGTGTCGTTGCGGCACTGGGCTGTCACGGAGCACTTCTGGTTGGGAAGGGGCTTCCGGACGGAGATGGCGCAGTTCTGGAAGACGGCGATGGCGTCGCCCCAGATGATGTCCATGGTGCCGCTGATGCGGCAGTTGCTGTAGAACTGACGGTAGATGTGGGCGTAGAGGGTGCTTTGGTAGCCGCTCATGTGCGCGTTGTAGAACACCGATTTGTCGCCGGAGACTCGCACCGCGGAGGCCTGACGACCGGAGGCGCCGGCGGTGTTCTCGATTGCGATGTCCTTGGCCATGAAGTCATCACCATCAACGGCTGCATGCAGTATTAAGCAAGCAAATTTAAATGAAATCTGAATTAATATTAATTAATCAATTAATAAGAGGAATATTAATTGGTACCTAGGGTTGCAGTCTGGAAGGCCGGAATACCCCCAGTGAAGCTTTGGGCGCCGGTAATAATAGTCTTAGTGGGCCCCTCTCCCACCAAAACGACGTTGTTTTTACCTCCGGGAACCTTAACAATCTCCTTGTAGGTACCGGCCTTAACAAGAATCACGTACAGGGTAGTGCTGTTCGCAGGCGCGGCGTTCACGGCTTCGCCGATGGTCTTGAATTTCCCGCTTCCGTCTAGCGCCACCGTCACCGTCGGCTTCAGCGTTCCCGCCGCCCCGCCGAGGAGACTCCGTGCATGATTTTGGATGAAACTGGGGATGCCGTCTTCTTCTCCAAGAACCCTTTTCTGGCCGGCGCCGCCAAGAAGTTTTCCGATGTCTAGAGCATCAAAAAGCTTCGAAACTCCGGAGACTATCGCAAGTCCGTTGCTCAGAAGCTCGCCGGAGGTCTTGAGCAGCTCCTTGATCTTCTCTCCGGTCTCCCCAGTGGTGTTCTCGAAAGCATCGACGCACGTGTCCTTGCACGTGACGCCGGCGCTGAGCCAGACCTTCACGTCCTCCATGTAATCGTCAACCTGATCAAGGTCGAACTTGTCAACCTTCCTCGTTGACTTTTGGATATTGTCAATGGTGGTGTTGAGCACCTGCTCGCACACCGCGAGGGCCCCCTTTGTCCGCTTGTCCATCACCGCCTGATTGTACAGCTCCGATTTCTTGATGGCGGTCCTCAGATTCGTCACGGTGGCGTTGAAGGCCGAGAGGACCAGATCCTTGGGTTCGGAGCTGTTGCTGTTCGCCAAGCTCTGCTCGCACGTCTCCTTGAAATCAGCGTTCGCGCACATGGCCTGGACCTCTCCGCCGGCCGTCGCACCCGCCGACGCTGAGACCACGCACGCGGCCATGAGGAAGGAAACCAGGACGCCGCCCATCTTCATCATCATGGCATGCATGCATGCAATTATTTCTCAATTTTTTTATTATTAATTTATTTATATATGTACTGCTTGGATTGAATGGATATCTTTATCAAGTGGAAGATGTGTTTTTGAAATCTGGATATTTAAGGTTTGGTTTATAATTATAGTACTTGGGAGATGACAACGTTTGTGGTAGTGATTGCGTAGCTCTAAAATTTCTGCTAAATATAAAATTATTTGGAACTAAAGAGAAGGAGAGCTCGGTGAATTGTGGGATACGGAGACATGTCATGCATGCAAACTGCCGAAGTGGGTGTAAGATGTTGTTGACTTTCTCTTTTTAGTTGGAAAGAGTGAGTGAGAGAGAGGGATGTAACAACTGCATGTAACCAACATTATTATGTATTAACGTAGCTATTTTACTGAACTTTTTATTTATGATGGATCTCAGTGGTATATAGATAGGAATTATTAGTATAAAAATAATGTTATACATTGGATATATATAATGCATGGTAGGGATTGGATTATACATGAAAAAATCTTATGATCGAGCACAATTCCGTCGCAAGAATCGGCGGGCCAAATAAATTTATAATATCTCGTGCACAGAGCACTAAGCTAAACAATTAGTAAGAGCAGAAGCAGGGTCGATCCACAGGGAATGGGTGAGATAAACAAGCATTTGCTAATGACCTAAGGTTTTGGCTAGTAGTCACCATAAACTTTAGGTTGTCTAAACAAGGCAGAAAGGTTAACATGCAATAAATGACAGGCAAATGACAAGATATAAAAGCAATCCAACTAAGGTAATTTCACACCACCCCCTGTTCGATCCTAGATTACTAAGTGGATCAGTTTAGTTTAGGTTATCTGGTCAGGATGTTGTGTGCTGAGCACAGGGGCGTCCAATCCTTCTACAAAGTTGTGATTGTCATATTGAGCATAGAAACAATCACCTACCCAAGTGGCTACCCTACCTTGTTGAGCAATGACTAGGGAGACACTGTGGATCATTAAGAACAGATCAAGGTTTCTACCGATGTTGAGCATTCAAAGCAGAAAACCCAGTTAGTCTACGTCTGCCCAGAAAGAATGTTACCTACCCAAACTAATCAGATCTAAGCAGTTCTCAACTATCTTAAACAAAGTTGGACTAAAACCTTTACTAAACCATTTATCAAGCACGTTTTCATATCTCACTGATTCTTAAGGATGATGCCTCATTACCTCAGCTAGATCTGGGGATTTAGCTACCCATATTAACTAAGGATGCGGAAGCAAGCATGTAAAGGCACGACCTAAAGAAGATCTGGAAGTAAACGTTGAAACAATAAACTTTCCTTAAAAGACAGAAATCTAGCATGAGAATTTAACTAAAAATGGTAAGAGACTACATAGTACGAGATTGAAGGTATCCGGATCTAAAAGCATGGAATATTAGAAGGAAGAAAAGACTACATTCTTCTAAGAATGAAGATGACAGAAAGTAGAGAATAACTTAAGTAACTCACGGGTAAATAGTAAAACAGATTGTAAAACAAAGTTGAGAAAATAAATGCAAGTATTTAATAATTAAAATTTAATAAGAAAAGTAAAGCTAACCAACACTGAATTAAAATGAAGTCTTCTCCACTGGAGAGCTTGTAGCTACGCTAGGCAGAAAGATTAAAAGGTTTTTGTTCTACATTAATGGCGGAATTTCTGGAGTATTTTCAGAGGCAGTGAAAGCTAAAATTAAGCTAAGAAAATGTATGTTTAAGATGATGAAGATTAGTCTCTTATCCTCCCTTTTTTTCGTCTCCACAAAAATATTTGCCTCGGGCACAACACTTCGTCAAATTGGTAGGTGGGAGATTCATTGTGCCAAGGTAAGGTCCGCTGTCCAAGCCGGCCTATTGTGTACTTTTCTGCAGTCTAGTTCCCGCCTCTATAAAAAAGATGTGGGTCGGGTTCTTGGGCTTGATTTAGCTTGGTAAACTCTTTGTTTCCGGCCCAATGCATAATAGGTCCATTCCGGCATCTCTTTAGGCCTTTTTCCTTATAATCTGGGCATATTCCGCACTTACATCCATAATTCGTCAAATTTCAGCTACATCATCTTTTCATCATTAGTCTCCTATATCAAGCTAATAGCATGCATAATCACGACACAAAACACACAAATCAAATGGACAAATGAGCTACAAATCTAGGCTTATCAACACGGAATAGGGAGCAAACTTCTTATGTTCCAAAAGATTTGTTATGCATAATCTTTATTTTTTTCATGTATTGAGAGCAAAAGGTGTATATATACAAGGTTTTTGCATAAAGTATATAAATAATATGAATATAAAATATATGAATTATGCATACTTCGTATTTTATATATAAGTCTAGTTTCCTACCAGATACGCACGACGTGGTATTAAATTAATAACTTTACATTTTTCTATTACCTACGAGTTTGATCACGAGCTAAGGAATCGAATTGCACAGTGACAAGCTCAAGTTTAACTTGCTTATCCTAAGGAGTCTCGTTGATACTAAGAGCGGAAGCAGGATCGATCCACAGTGATATACTAATATTCACTAATGACCTAAGGTTTTGGCTGGTAGCCACCATAAACTTTGGGATATCTATATATGCAATAAGAGAATAATCAACTTAGAACTAGGCCTCTATATTAGAATTATAAACTAATTATTTACTGGAGGTTAGATATGAATATGGCACATAATGTATAATACTTCTGTTTTTTATCTATAAGGGCAAAATTTTAAAATTGAGATTTATGTTGTGAGGAGTGTGTGACTGCACTTTGCATGTTGATCAAGGGATGTAGCTTCTGATATGGAAAGTGTTTTAGAAGCATTATCATATCTTGTCCAACGGTTATATCTTCCCCAAATAACTACTTATCGTATTATGAAGATCATAGGAGAATTATCAGCCGGATATCTTTGATCTTGTTGAGATTTAATAGGTCATATCTTTTGTTAGCTTGAAAGATAGAATATAGATATCTATATATATGTATGTCTATCTTGAAGAAGGATAGAGAGTGAAGAAGAGAACAGAGAGACCGAGAAGGAGAGAATATTGCTCCTATCTCAACCACTGTAACTTATTTTTCCTTTCGTGTGTTCATAGTGAAAGATCAGTCCATTCCCTCCCGTGCAGTAGGCATAGCCGAAGCACGTAAAATCTCATGTGTTTTGTTTTGGTTTCAAACTTAACTATCAAGTTGATAAGCTAGTGTGTGTGAGTTATCAAAACATAAAAATTTGAATTATTGAATCATAACAATTGGCGCCGTTTGTGGGAACCGTTCGAAGATCCAATTAAATCCAGAAAGATGACAACCAAGTACGAGACAGAAAAGTTTTCTGGGAAAAATGATTTTGGCCTTTAGAGGATTAAAATGAAAGCACTCTTAGTTCAACAAGGATTGGCTGAAGCACTCAAGAGCGATGCTGCAAGAGATCCTTCAATCTCAAAGGAGAAGATGGTAGAAATCGGAGAGAAGGCCCATAGTACTATCATTCTATGTTTGAGTGACAAAGTATTGAGAGAAGTAGCCAAAGAGACCACTGCTGCTGGTATATGGACAAAGCTTGAGAGTCTATACATGACAAAGTCTCTTGCTAACCGATTGTATATGAAGCAGCGATTATATTCCTACAAGTTGACAGAGGGAAAAGGAATGGAAGATCAGTTGGAAGAATTCAATAAGGCAATAGACGATCTGGAGAATATTGAAGTAAGTCTTGATGATGAACATAAGGCAATTATTCTCCTTAATGCTCTTCCTAAATCATATGAACATCTTAAAGATGCTATGCTGTTTGGCCGAGATAGCTCAATCTCCCTTGAAGAAGTGCAGTCTGCACTTAGAGCCAAGGAATTACAGAGGCAGAATGAAGGCAAGCCTGGTACCCGCTCTGGAGAACTCTTGAATGTTAAACAAAAGAAACCAAAGTTTAAGAAGAATAATTCTGATTTCAAGAAACAACAGTCAATAAAGGCTAAGGAGTTTGAAGGAAAAGAAACTAGGAAATGTTACCACTGTAAGAAGGAAGGGCACTTAAAGAAAGACTGTTACTTGTGGAAAAAACAGCAGGAACTCAAGGCTGATAAGCCAGACTCTACAGATGTTACAGAACAACTTGAAGAAGGTGAGTCTTTAAATGTTTTCAATTGCTTAAATTCTCATATTGAAGCTGAGTGGATCATAGACTCTGGGTGTAGTTTCCATATGTGTCAACACAAAGCTTGGTTTACAAGTCTTACCCTTGGAAAGATGGGTTCAGTTATACTTGGGAATGATCAAGTACTAAGTGTAGAAGGGATTGGAACTATTCGACTTCAAGTTCATGATGGTTCTGTTAAGGTTATGCAGGAAGTTAGATATATTCCTGGGCTTAAAAGGAATCTGATTTCTCTAGGTCTGTTAGAATCTAGAGGGTATCATTATAACTCAAGACATTGTATATTGAGGGTACTTAAAGGAACTCGAGTTATGATAAAGGGTATTAGGAATCAGAATCTGTACTACCTAATAGGTAATACAATTGTTGGTGAGATTGATTCTAGTACTGAAAACTTGTCAAGGTTATGGCACAAGAGGCTCGGGCATGTGAGTGAAAAGGGATTAAATGAGCTGCTCAAATAGAGAATCCTTCAACACTCTTGTAAGTTTAAGGTGGAGTTGTGTGAACAATGTATACTCAGTAAAGGAAAGAAATTAGTCTATTCTACTGGGAAACACACATTCATCTCTCCATTGGATTATGCTTATGCTGACCTATGGGGTCCTTCAAGGACTGAAACTATAGGAGGAGGAAGATACTTCATGGCTATAATAGATGACTACTCCAGGAAGCTATGGGTTTACATACTGATGAATAAGTCTGAAGCTTTTATGAGATTCAAGGAATGGTGTAGTGAAGTAGAAACTGAAAAGAGGCTATTACTGAAGTACTTAAGGACAGATAACAGACTAGAATTTATGTCTGGTGAGTTTCATGAATTTTGTAAAGGAAAGAGCATTCAAAGACACTTGACAGCACCTGTACATCCACAACAAAATGGTGTAGTTGAGAGGATGAACATAACAATCTTGGAGAGGGTAAGATGTATGCTTCAGTCCTCAGGCTTATCTAAACAGTTTTGGGGAGAGGCTGTAACCACAGCTTGTTATCTGATAAATAGGTGTCCTTCCTCAGCCCTCGAATTTAAAACTCCTAAAGAGAAATAGACTGGAAAGAGTGTTGATTACTCCTACTTGAGAGTTTTTGGCTGCAGAGCCTATGTTCATGTTAAACAAGACAAACTTGATCCAAGGGCTTTGAGGTGTATCTTGTTAGGATATCCTAAAGGAATCAAAGGATACAAGCTACGGTGTACTGAATCTGGGATGAACAAGGTCATCATTAGCAGAGATGTAGTGTTCAAGGAAGAAGAAATGCCATATCTGAAACTAGTTGAGCCTTCTGGAAAACTCTAGAAGCAAGAGTTCAGAGAATGCTCAAGTGGAGGTGGAGCTGCAAGATAACCAGCCTGATGAATTGCAAACAAGAAGTACTCCTAATTCTGAAGATGAAGGAAGTGAGTCTGATGGGGGTTCTGAAGAAGGTCTGGATCTGAGTAATTTTCAGTTAGCTAGAGATAGGCAGAGAAGAGCTATTAAGCCTCCAACTAGGTATGGTCAAGCTGATCTAGTAGCTTATGCACTTAATGTAGCAGAAGATGTGAGCTATCATGAACCTAGTAACTATCTAGAAGCTATTAATTTCTCTAATAAGGATTCATGGATTCTGGCAATGAAAGAAGAACTAGAATCTCTAGAGAAGAATGAAACTTGGACTCTTGTTAATCGACCTGAATCTCAGAAACTGATAGGCTGCAAATGGATCTTTAAGAAAAAGATAGAAGTTGCAGAAAGAGGACAAGAACAGTTGAGATTTAAGGCAAGACTAGTGGCTAAGGGGTTCACTCAAAGGCAAGGTGTTGACTTCAATGAAGTTTTCTCTCCAGTGGTGAAGCACTGTTCCATTCGAATCATGCTAGCAATAACAGCTCAAGAGGATCTAGAGCTGCATCAGCTAGATGTTAAAATAGCTTTCTTACATGGGGATTTGGAAGAGACCATATACATGAGCCAACCTCAAGGTTTTACTCTGCCAGAAAATAAGAGAAAAGTCTGCTTACTCAAGAAATCCTTATACGATCTAAAACAGAGCCCTAGACAATGGAATAAGAAGTTCGATGAGAAGATGTTGGGATTTAGGTATTCTAGATCACAGTATGACAGCTGTGTTTACATGAAAAAGATCAAAGGATCAATAATGGTATATCTTCTACTCTATGTAGATGATATTTAGATTGCTAGCAAAAGTATGACTGAGATTCAAAGGTTGAAAAATAAACTAAAGTCTGAATTCGATATGAAGGACTTAGGTGATGCTAGAAGGATACTTGGGATGGATATCATAAGGAAAAGGAATAAAGGACAACTTTGGTTAACTCAGCAGAGTTATGTTCAGAAGGTTCTGAGGAGATTTCACATGCATGAAGCAAGGGCTGTTTCTATTCCACTCCCTCAACATTTCAAGTTGTCAGAATCTCACAAGCCTAAAACTGATAAAGATAGGGAGCTGATGCAGAAAAAACCTTATTGACAAACATGGATTTCTCCTAGTTTATAGCGTGTTTAGATGTCGATTTTAGATGGAAAATCATGTTTGGAACAAGTATTTGGATTGAATTTGCTTAATCTTGTAGAATGTGATACTTGTTTGTCTTTTTGTTGAAATTGCAGAAAAATGGGTAAAAATCATGGTGTTTGAACATAATGGAGTTAAAATGCAGCTCGATATGAGTAAATGGACGAAGACGGCTCGAGATTTGGATTTGAAACGAGTGAGAACGAGTCAAAAGAAGTTGGAGTTGTAAGCTGTGACGACCCAGATGCGAGTGCGTGAGGGTCATCACAGTGGAGATTAAAGAAAGCAAGACGCGACCCAGACGCAACCGCGTCTGGGGCGTCACAGAATGGACGAAAAAGACGTGTCTGCTACCCCGACGCGACCGCGTCGGGGTCATTTTCGGCTGCTGTTTTAATCCGTGGGAATTACATAAAAGCCCTTACTTAGGGTTAAGATTTGAAGGCTATAAAAACCTCAAGAGAGCGCCGCTCAACAGATCTTTTTCATAATCTTTTACTTTCAAAAATCCTTCAACCTTTGGGAGAGCTCTTGAAGAGAAGAGAGGAAAGAAGAAGATCAAGAAATTCAAGTTCAACACAATCGAGACTCTATTTTTCTTCTACACTTTATTTTGCCTACGAACATGAATTCTTATGATTTTGCTGATTTTGTTGATTTGTGTTGGTCCCGAAAGTAGACGAGCCTTCAGGTGTGGAATACACATGAGTCAAAGTTCAGCAACGAGCGCGACAATCAGTACTGCTGAACGCGCGGGCAGAGAATCCTTCTACTGAGTACGGTCTCGAATTCGGTCGAGAGAACAAGAGTTCAAGATCGAGGTTTCGAAGTGCGGAAGAGTAGGCCCAAAAGAATATTCGTCTAAGTCTGAAAACACCGTTTTTATGCTATTTGATTTAAAGTCAGTTTTATGCAAGTGAACAATTAAGCAGAGCGACAATAAATCAACACAGAGTTTTTAAAGTGGTTCGGATATCAAACGATCCTACGTCTACTGTCCCGAAAGATCAGGAGGTTATTTATTATACTGAGTTAGTCTCGCCACTGCATACGTGACAAACTGCGGCTTGGGGATTATACTGAGCAAGTCCCAGTTTACATGGTTATCAAACTAAAGTGTTTGACAAACTCTCCAACTATGAAGGAGTCCTTTTACAATAAGGAACAAGTTCAAATATGAACTCCTTCGTCTAAGCTATGGATATTACAATAAGATCAGCTTAGATTAGAGAAGGGGAATGAGATAGAACTCTAGAGAGAAGAACTATAAGAATATCTATGAAAGATTAAGTTCTTCTCTGGATATGGCTTGAATCTTCTAGAGTGTTTGTTCGGTTGAGCTCGGTTCCTTGGATGTGTCCATCATCGTCATGATCGACCTCCCATCCTTTTTTTTTTCTCTCCTTTTCTGCGTGAAGACCCTTCTCTATTTATAGAGGTGACCTAGGCATATGTCCGTTGGAGAGGACGATGCCACGTGTCACTCTATGGGGTAGCAAACGGCTTTATTTGAATTCTGTAGAGTCCACTATCTTTAATGAAAGTGGTTGACTTGCAGCTTTATGTCGGAGACTCTGCCAGCTGGCTGCTTGTCATTGGTCGAGGTACAGAGAGTGGTTGAGATCTATTCAGACTTCAAGGTGATACTGAAGCTGACTTCTCAGATGTACGACCTCGGACAACTCTACTGAATTGTTCTTCTGAAGTCCATGGTCAGTTAAAGTAACTGACCGACTGTTGCTGAGTCTGATCTTGATTCAGTAGATAACTTCTGCTGAGTCTGCTCTTGATTCAGTAGATAACTTCTACTGAGTCTGCTCTTCGAAGATCAACTCGAGTACAATGAACTACTCCTCGCCGAGTTCGCCCGATCGACTCCTTTCGCATATCTTGCTCCCGCCGAGTCCAAGGTATTTACTGAGTCTTCTACTGAATGCACAACTGTTGAACTTTAGCTAGTCTACTGAGTTCCTAACACGGTCAGTTAAGCTATAACAATATCGAAAGCTCATCATCCAGCTAGGGTTTTGGGATCTTCAAATCTATCATAGTGAACCTAATTCCCAACAATTTGTCTATGAGTAGCTAAATCTCTTTATTCTAGGGTTAGAAATTAGGTGGATGATTTGATTACGGATCTTTTGTAAATCAATTACGCTATTTATTCCTCCTTCGTGTGTTCATGTTTTGATTGCTTGTTTAGTTGCTTGATCACCAATTAAACATAATTTGTTGTGTTGATTCGAGATTCGAGAGAGGAGAATTAATGTTTGATTTACTATACAAGACACATTAATCATTCAACGCCCAAATGGTTTGATGTTATTGTGAAAACAATAGATCCTAGGAGCTTTTAGGAGTAACAGGCTAGTAATTACTTGGAGACAATTTTACAAGCATGTTATCTACGGTCTAGGTATGCTCAAAAGGTTATTTAGGCTAAATTGTGATCGTTTTAGGAGAGAATAAGTCTTGTTAGTGATTGATTGGCTAAAGTGAAGTTTGATAAATCATCTACTGAAATCGAATCCCTAGAATAAGTTTCCCCATATTTTCTTCTAAGCTCATTTATTTAGTTATTTAAATTGTTATTTTTAGGTTTAGAAACTCATCAATTTTTGATGTCTAAATAGAGGATAACAATAAGAATTAGTATTCACTAGTTTAATTAGTCTTTGTGGGATCGACCTTACTTCTCTATCTACAATTGCACCCGTACACTTGCGGCGTGTCAATAAATTAGCGAACAAGTTTTTGGCTCCGTTGCCGGGGACTAATTTTAATTTAGTGATATTAGTTTTAGTTGTTTGGTACTATTTTAGACATTTATTTACTTTTTGTAGTTTTATTTTACTTGGTTTTGTTGTGTTTTGCAGGTAGTGCATGATCACAAGATCGAACAGAATTCCTTTGGAAGCTGTAGACCTTGAGATTGAAGCTACTTGTCGGCGCAACAACACAAGAAAGAAAAATCAAGCTGCTAAAATGGCTGACCATCAAGCAGCAATTGCAAAGTTACAAGAGGAGCTTGAAGCTCTTAAGGCAGAAAGGGAGTAGCGAGAAGAGCCAATCAAAGAAGTTTTTCATCCAGTGGTTCAACAAGGGGTTCTCTACGGACCAAGGATCAACGCCAACTCCTTTGAGCTCAAACCTGCACTTATCTTGATGGTGCAACATAATCAATTTGGTGGTAGAGTAGTTGACCCTCATGCTCACTTGAATCAATTCATAGAAATCTGCAGTACCATAAAGATGAATGGAGTCCCGGATGACTCCATCAGACTTCGGCTATTCTCTTTCTCACTACGAGATGATGCTAAGCTTTGGCATCAATCTCTGGATGCTCATGCAATCACTACATGGGATGAGATGATGAACTTATTCCTTCTCAAGTTTTTCCCACCAAGCAAGACTATGAGGTTGTGATCCGAGATTAATCAATTTCGCTAATTTGATGGGGGAGTCATTCTATGAAGCTTGGGAGAGATTTAAGGGGCTGTTTCGCAAGTGCCCGAATCATGGGATCAGCTCGAATGAGAAAGTGTGTTTAATCTATAATGGATTCAATGTTGAAATCAAGAATTTATTAGATGCAGCTAGAGGTGGAGATATATTGGAGAAAGGCCATGCTACTGCTACGAGTATCATAGAGAAGATGGCATCAAATAACTATTAATGGCCTGAATCAAGAGCATCTACGAAGAAGGTTACTTTGGCGAAGAATGATGATCTGATTTCAAAACCATCAGCTCAGATGTCGGTGTTAATGAGCAAAGTGGACAGTATGTTGACACCACAAGTCGAGCTACCATTTGAAGGACATTCAAGTATGGGGGATGTTAATTACATCAACGGTAGGGGATATGAGACGTTTCACCAACCTCCTGGCTCTCATCCCCATGGAGCTTATGGAACCAATTGATGTGTCATTTTCGTACCTAATTATTTTTGTCCGAAAAGTCTCTTAACTGTGCAGGCGAGACGCTTTTGCTGGCAGTTGTGCAGGAATTTAGGCTGATTTGGCACGTGACGTGGAAATAATGTGGCAACGTGTTTTCCAGCTGGAATGACGAGATTATGAGCGGATTTGGCCAAAGAAAGAAGAGAAGGAAAGAAAGAAGAGAAGGAAGGAAAGGAGATAAATAAGGAAGGATAAGATATTTTCCTTATCTCAAAGAATCCTTTCCTTATCCGAAAAGGAACCCTAATTCATCTAGATCAAGGAGCATCCATATAAAAGGGTTGGAGAGGCACGAAATTTAGACCCTCCTCATACACGAAATCATCCTTTTCTGATCCATCCCATTCCCGACTTCATACCACCGCCACCGCCGTCCGATCATCATTCCGCCGCCGCACCGCCGTTGCCGAGGAGAAGAACACCAATAACCGTTTCCGTGCCATGAAATTTAAGGAGTAGAATAGAAGAAACAAACACTTTATTTTCAATTCATGATGTTCGAATTTCATACTTGCTTGTTTAGTTCGTTGCTTTCAATTTTCGTTCGTTTGAGAGATCGAAGACTAATCAGTACTCTTGTTCTTATTTCAGTACGTGTTTCGTTTTTCAGTTTTAGTTTGTGTCTATTATTATATTCTCAATTTTCGTGCATGCTAGAATTAGGGTTACGAATGATGAATGTTCTGTTTTGCAAAGTGTCTTACCTGTGCAGTCAGGACAGTCTCATAAGTAGCTAAACTTTTAATGGTTCGGCAGAATGTAAAACACACACGTGAACAGTACATGAGGCTTAGGTTCTAATAATTAATTGAAAGGGTTTCGGGTTAATTCTAGTTTATTTAATCTAACTAGTAATTTAGGCTTGATCACCCTAAGTTGCGTAGTTTGTAGCTAACTTAGTACTTCCATCGTTTCTCGTGGAATAAGGCTAGGTAAGTAGCAAAGTTATTCATTAGAATAATTGGATTAAACCGATAGGAGACTATTAGATGCCCAACATACGAGTAGGCTCCTATACTAGGCTCCCTTAGTTCGATAAAGCTGTCTAGCTATTAAATCTATTGATTGCCCAACAACGTAGGTTGTAGCTAGGTTAGGGAAGTAGTTGTTTCAATGCCCAACATGGCGGTTACCGACTAAGTAAGTAGGAGTGAGGATCATGCAGTTTAAGTTACGATGGTCTATAACTAGTAGATTCTTAAGATTAATTCATATTAAGTGCCGCTGATTGGAATTACGTGTGTGCTGAATATTCTGCTGGACCTATCTCTCAACTGCCCAGTTAAAACAGTTTATTTTCAGTTTTCAGTTTTTACAAATTCTTTCAGTTTTTATAATTTCTTAAATTAGATAAATCTCAAAACTTGCGTGGTTGCTAACCAAACTCAAGATAAGTAGAAAATTAAGTCATCCGTTCCCTGTGTTCGATATCCTGTGAACTATACTGATATAATTCTCAAGTTTTGCAGGATTATTTGGTGCAATACAATGATCACCAAATTGGCACCGTTGTCGGGGAACGGTGTTATCTAGTTTTATTACTTTTCTACTAATCTTTTTGTTCTTTTAAGCGTTGCATCAGCAGGTCCTCCAACCCTAACCTCATATTTGATCCTGAGATCGAGAAAACAACAAAGAGGAATAGGAAGAAGACAAAGCTACAAAAGCAACAGAATCTATCCAAGGCAGTTAACGTCTTAACTGCCCAGTCAGGAGACAGAACAGACGCCGGTGATCAGACCAGCGACTCAAAACCAGAGACTGTTTGGTTCGACAAAACAAGACAGAATACTCCAGTAACTAGCTCAGAATCAGAGGAGGAAGAGATGGAAGAAGTGCACGATCCACAACCTTTGAGGATGAATGCCGGATCGCTTGACATGGGAGTGGACCTACCCGCTCCAATCCAAATCACAACTATCGAACAAATTGATGTCAAGATGAACATGGTCGCAGCAATGCCCAAATTCTACGGGAGGACGAACGAGAACCCAAATTCCTTTTTGGCGTCGTTCAACCAAGTCTGCAACCTGCACAGGCAAGACAATCTAGATGCATTCAAGCTCAAGGCTTTTCCATTCACACTGCAAGATGGAGCACAAGCGTGGTTCTCAAGTCTAAAGCCAAACACGATCACGACGTGGGCCCACATGCGTATGGTCTTCTTAAAGAAGTCTTTCCCGCAATCGAAGACAAATGCACTTAAGAAGCAGATTTCCGGGATCGCTCAAGAAATCGATGAATCTTTCGGCGCATATTGGGAGAGATTCGGACGACTTGTCGATAGTTGTCCGAACCATGGCTACTCGGATGTGGAGCTTCTACAAATTTTCTATCAAGGGATGACAGACGAAGCAAAAGTCATGGTTGATATCGGTCTGAGAGGGAATTTCCACACAAGCCTCTACGAAGATGCAAGAAACATTATTGAAGGACTTGCGGAATCCACCTCACAATACAAAGGGTCGAGACCAACAAGGAGAGCTGTTAATTGGTCTCATTCCGACTACATGGATGAGATCGATAGTAAGGTGGAGGCAAAATTCAGCCTATTACAAGACAAGCTCGACTTATTACTTAAGCAGAACGCTCCTGCTTCGAGCCGATCGAATACCGATCATGCATGTGGAGCATGCGGAGAGAAAGGGCATACATCGCTGTAATGTCCGGGAGAATATGTAAATGCAGCTGGAAATTGGAGTGGGCAGCAAGGGGTTCATCCGAACCTCCGTTGGAAGTAACCGGAGGAGCATTTTCAGTCGAGGAATCCGCCTCAATCCCAATTTCAAAGAACCATACCAAAGAAGAACAAAGCTATCAACAACCGTACCACCCTGCTAATCAGAATAGCTATCAGCAGGTGTATAGACTCCCGCATCAAAGGCAGTTTCAACAGCAGAGTGCCCCGCCTGCCCACTCAGAGCAGCAAAGCCCTTTAGAAAAGCTTTTGGCCGAAATGGTTTCTTCGCAGAAGGATACCACTGCATTTCAACAACAAATGCAGAAGGAAATGATTAATACCCAACGGGAGATGAATCAAACGAAGAAAGAGCAACAAATGACTATGGATAATTTGGCCAAACAGATGACTAAGTTGAATTCTACAATGCAAGAGATGAAGTGTTGGGTGATGATTCAATCCTCAGCATGATCATACTTATGGGAAATGACTCTTATCTTCTATACTGGATCACGCTCAGTAGCCTCGTGCTCTGAACTATTGAGAAGATTTGAAGATCCCAAAACCCTATCTGATTGGTGAACCATTCCTTTGTATTTGTATTTGTCTCTGAGGTTTCAGACTCAGTAGACACTCTGCTCTGGTCAAGGCGCTCAGTAGCTTATTTGCCTCAAAGACTAAGATGTAAGACTCGGTGATACCTTGGACTCGGCGGAGCAAGATATCGAAAGACTCGGTGATACCGGACTCGCAGAGCAAGATATCGAGAGAGTCGATCGAACTAAACTCGGCAGGAGTAGTTCACCGGACTCGAGCTGATCATCGGTAGACTTATCTTCAGCCAGCCTATCTACCGAATACGAGGTCGACTCAAGAACGGCAGATAGTCTTCGGGGACTGCCGAGAATCTTTTGAAAGACAATCGCGAATCATGTACGAGGAAGAGAGAAGTCGGCTTCGTCCTATCTCGAAGTTTGTCTGTCTCAACCACTACATCCACCTCAACGAATGACAAGCATACACGTGTCTTCTCACCGCTAAAGCCGCAAGTCAACACTTTCCGGAAAAGGAGGAAAAGGCACCGTTGCCTACACCAAAAGAGCCGTTTGCTACCAAAAAGAGAGAGAGAGAAGAAGATCGTCTCCAACGGATCTATTTCAATCTCTCGCTCTATAAATAGAGGGATTATTCAAGAAGAATGCACGGAATGCACGTATCTAGAGCAAAAATCAAGAAAGCATTCAACGAGCAAAGAACCCAAAGAACTACGTCTTAGCAAAAAACTCGAAGAACATTCTCCGGCGAAAGACTACATTCTAGCTCATAGGGAATCAAGCTAAACCAACATATAAAGCCTCTAGTATCCAATCGACGTTACACGAACTTATAGCTTACCTTCAGCTGTTCGTCGATCTAGAAGCTACTCTTTCATATTCCCTATCCCTCTAACCCTAAGCTCAACCGTTCTTATCTATAGCTTAGACGAAGGAGTTTCACATCTGAACCCAATCCTTATTGTATAAGGACTCCTTCACCGTTGGAGAAGTTTGTCAAACACTTTAAGTTTGATAGTGTTGTAACCGAGACTTGGATCAGTATAAAAACCAAGACGCGGCTTTGCCCAGTGTGCAAGCTGACTGAGACTAACTCAGGATAATAAATAGCCTCCTGATCATTCGGGACAGTGGACGTAGGATTTGAGCGATATCCGAACCACTTTAAAAATCCTGTCTCTTACTGCTTTCTTAACTGTTGCATTGATTTTACCATTCATACTGAGTTCTATATCTACTGAACTGAGACAACGTTTTCTCACAAAAACTGATTTGGGCCTACACTATTCCGCACACTGAACTCTTACTGTAGATACGGATTCGACCTAGTCGGTTAGCGCGATCTCAATCGAGTCAGAATTCTTTTCTAGCCTTTAACACGATTCGAACAGGTATGCAGGTTCGCCGAACTAGTTCAAGACGGCACCTTCCCGAATAGGACTGCTCGTGTTCGAAAGTTGAGAAATCGAATCGTGTGTATTCACCCCCCCCTCTACACCCGACCGTACACTCGGGACCAACAATTGGTATCGAGCAGGAGTTCTTTGACTCTTGTTATCTTTGAGATCGGTCTATTCGAACGGATCCGAGGGAAAACGTTTTCACCGCATATCACTCTACATTCATATCTATATTTTTTTTTCATGGCCGATATGTCGGTATAAGGATGGTACCCATGTTCTCGGTGGAAAATTATGGAGTATGGCGAGTCGAATGGAAGCACATCCGACATCCCTCCATGATAGTATGACCGAAGTGCTTGAAGATGGACCTATCGTTCCTATGATTGATAGTGTCGTGACTCGGGACCAAGCTCAAGGAGGAGGAATGGTGACCGGGAAGAAGATCCCCAAAGACAAGTCTCTTCACTCCGAGAAGAGAAGAAGCTTCACAATCTAGATCGAGTCGCCGTAAATGCTATACTAACCACCCTTAGTGATTCTTATCTTGGCGGGGTTCGGGAATGCAAGACCGCTAAAGAACTCGGGACGCTCTTGCGCTACCGAGTCGAGGGACTCGAAAGATTAAAGCCAACAAATTAGCGCCTGGAACTCCAAAAGCCGGAAAGCTTGTCTCTTATGCCCGGTGACAAAATCGAAGATCCGAACGTCGATTTACCAATCTGATGAACTCTATCAATGGGCCGGGAAAGACATTCAAGAATCGAGAGATGAATCAAGATTCCGAGGGCACCGCCGGGACGGACACCTGGACACCTTTTGCCACTCTATTGCGACATTCCGACTTAGATGTTGTGTCTCCCGACCATATCTTTTCGAATTACAGTGCAGAGGAGTTTGAGTTCGACAGACCTCAAAGAAAGCAGAGCTGAAGCCGACACAAAAATCGACCATGCTTTCAAAGCATCGGTCAAGACAAAGATCTCCAAAGAACGAGCAAAACGACGAGTAAGACCGAACCTTCACTCAATGATCTACAAGAAGGAAGCCTCGCTCGAAGTATGCACCTGCTCGTCGTAAAGTATCGAAGGAGAAGGAGCGACGCAGAAAAGTGACTAAAGCCTATCGGGAAACGAAAGGTAAGTCAAATTATATGTCGAAACACACTCCCGACTCACAATCTTCTCGAATGCGAAAGAAAGATGACTCGAACCATCAAAGAATAGCGAAAGCAAAGAAGAAAGAGTCATTGCTTGTTACAACCGCAAGAAGCCGGACATTATCGCATGATTGTCCCGAGCTCGATAGGTGCCGAACGCGCAAAGACGCAAAGCAAGGAGAGAGAAATTCGCCCGTAAGAGACAATCCTACATAGTCGGGCGAAATCTCGGACGACTCGAAGAGATCGACTCCTTTATGGATTCATCTCGACGATGAAGCAGCCTTTCATGGCCTTAGAGCATGAAGCAGATGAATCAGCGAAAAGTGCATGATGGCGGGCGAAGAGGATGAGGTAAATTCTCATGAACCATTTAACTCCTCTTCACACTGCACACACGACACTATTTCAGGTGCAGATGAGAATATGGACGTCGCAACCGCATACGAAGAACCGCTCGACGAACAAATTCGGATGAGTTTGCAGCTCAAGAAGACGCTTCAGGGAGTTGGGATACCCCGAAAGTAGAGAATCGGAGACTTTCTCGGGAGAGTCGGGTTGCTACTGAGGCCGAAGGACTTGTGTTGAGACTCGGGGGAGGAAATAAACTCTCGATGGCCAAGTCTCAAGCATCAAGAAGATCGGATTTCAGTTTTGACCAATGACTTGACTCGTAAAGATATCGAACTAAGTCTGTCGAAGCAAGAAATGTCGGGACTTCAGACCAAGCACGACGCACTGAAGAAGAGTGATGATGTCTGGAGGAGCTTGATGACTGAGAGGTACATGGGTGCTGAAAAGAAATTAGAGGCTATGCTAGCATGCAATAAGTCAAAGCACTGCAAGGAAGGACTTGGATTCAGCCAGGGAGCTTCCACATCTGCCCCCAAGACACTCGAAGTACGGCTTGCTGATAGATTTGTTCGAGGGGAGACTATGACCGCAAATATACTGAACCCCCTAGCAAAGAACAAACAGAAGATGAAAGCACCTCATCCCACACGTCAGCATTCTGACAAGAAGATCAGTGCCAAGAAACCCCAGCACAGTCAAGGGGGAACCAACAAATTAAAATTGGCGGATCAAGATGGACCTCCAAAGCCGACACATCCAGTCTCGGATATGGGTCATACTATTATGAACCTATAGTCGAAGAGGCTCCAAATGTCGAAGAAAAGGAAAGCCACACGTAAGGCTAAGGTCGGCGGTCCACCAACTCGGAAGATCGGGACTCCCGAACCTCGTAAGCCTCGGAAGTCACCTTTGACCAGCCAATGGGTCGATATGTTGACTTCTAGTGGAAAGAAAATGTCCGAAACCACCGGGTTGTTAGACAGATTTGGGTTATGAAAACTAACATCTAAGGACCCAAAATCAAAAATAAAGGGTACCCGAATATAATTCTGCTTTTGCGAAGCGTAAAGACCCATGGTATATGGACAACGGATGCTCAAGACACATGACATACCAAAGGAGTCTGCAAGAATTATATCACCGAAGAAGGACCCGTAATTGAGTTTGGAGATAATGCCAAAGGCTACACGAGAGGATACGGCACACTCAAGCATAGGAACTCGCCAAAGTTCCAAGAGTATCATATGTTGAAGGACTTCAAAGATAATCTTCTCTCTGTTAGTCAATTTTGTGATAACTCAAATAGAGTGATTTTTGACGCCGGTTTCGTGATGTTATTGATAAATCCACGGGGAAAACAAGTGTTATCGAGGTTCGCGCAGAAAGAACATATATGTGGTCGGATCGGAACTCATCGAACACGAAGCTTGCTTACCGGCGAAGAATGACAACCGCACGGGGTGGCTATGGCACGTAAGACTCAGCCATCTCAACTTTAAAACGCTCAACAAGCTTGCAAGAAACACTCTAGCAAGGGGACTGCCGAATGAAGTATTCAAAGAAAGACACTCGGTGTGAAGCATGTCCGAAGGGAAAGCAAACAAGGAATCAAAATCCTCCGGGTCCATCGCCTTCCACGGATGGAATCCTTCACCGCTACATATGGATTTGTTCGGTCCAAGTCTCCCCAATGACGATCGAGGCGTAAAAATATGCATTAGTGGTCATAGATGACTACTCGCGCTACACATGGGTCATATTCATTGCCAACAAGTCCGACGTCAAAACAGAGTTACCAACGCTTCGAAAAGGCTCGGTGTCGAGAAGAACACCAAGATCGAAAAAATACGTTCGCAGCAGGAACCGAGTTCCTTAATTCCATGGTAAAGGAGTTCTCGCAGCGTAAGGAATAGAGCATGAGACTTCACTGCACGCACACCTCGGCCAGAATGGAGTTGCCGAACGAAAGAACAGAACTCTAAAAGAGGCAGCTAGGACTCTACTCGCACTCGAGGACTCCCAACCAAATTCGGGCAAAAGCTACCGATACTCGCATGTTATACTCGGAATAGATCTCTACCGACAAAGCAAAGATAAGCGGACACCATATGAACTATGGAACGACGGAAGCCTTCTCTATCTTATTTCCATATTTTTGGTTGTTCATGCTTTATCCACAATAATGGGAAAGATCAGTGAAGACTTTTGATAGCAAGTCGGATCGTGGAGTATTCTTAGGATACTCTCGGGTCAGAAAAAGCTTTCGGAGTATTCAACTATCGGACTCTTTGCGTAGAGGAAAGCCCTCATGTTGTCTTTAACGAGTTTGCTACCAAGACAGGAGCAATAACTCAAATTCCGAATCCGAGGACATCGAGAAGCGGCTACGGGATCTAAGCTTAAAAGACAAATGCGAAAAGATCCAGCCTATGTTGGGATGATGATTCGGACGAAGAAACGCAAGACAAATCTACTCGAATCTCAACCACCGAGCAAGTAGCCGAGCGGATTGATTCTCCCGAACGTAATCAATCCCGTGTAACTCAGTCAATGAGGAAACTGTAGAAGTAACTCGAGACCACTACCGAGAATAACAACTCGTGGGGAGCGTCTAGTAATGTTCCCGAGCCGAATGCCCCCGAACCCGGTGACTCGGTAGATCATACTCTTGTTACCGAACTACTTCAATCTCGAGAATAGTACAACCGAAATGCCTAACTCACCTACTATCTCGTATTGAACAAATTTCGGATGAAGAGTTAAAACATCGTAGATCGTGGCTAGATGCTCACACCGCCGATCTTATAATTGGAGATCCTTCAAGACATGTCAAGACAAGATCCGGATTCTCGTCAAGGAGAAAGCGCATTATTTTCCCCGCTTCTTGTCTCTCGAAGAACCTCGTAATATTGAGGATGCACTTAAAGATGCTTGACCGGATTATTGCTATGCGGGAAGAGCCGAATCGGTTCACGAGAAACGAAGTATGGGAGCTTGTAGACGCACCCCGCATCAACATGTCATTGGAACCAAATGGGTCTTCAAAAACAAGCGAGATGAAAACAACGTTATAGTCAGGAACAAAGCAAGGCTCGTGGCTAAAGGCTACTGTCAAGCCGAAGGAATAGATTTCGATGAAACCTTCGCTCCAGTTGCAAGATTGGAGGCAATTAGACTATTCCTAGCCTACGCAACACATCAAAGATTCAGAGTTTATCAAATGGATGTGAAGTCTGCATTCCTGAATGGCGTGCTGAAAGAAGAAGTCTATGTGGAACAACCGCCCGGCTTTCAGCAGGGACATCAAGTATATAGACTCAGAAAAGCTCTGTACGGGTTAAAACAAGCACCCAGGGCTTGGTACGATACCCTGTCTGAGTTTCTTCTTCAGAAAGGTTTTCAGAAAGGCACAAGAGACCGCACTCTATTCAAAGCATTCGACCGGAAGAAGACTTATTACTTGTGCAGATCTACGTGGATGACATTATCTTCGGTTCGAAGAATGTCATCATGTGTCAGCAATTTGAAAAGATGATGAAGGATAAGTTCGAGATGTCAATGATGGGAGAAATGAACTACTTCCTTGGTTTTCAAGTCAAGCAATCTGAAAAGGGAACGTTCATCAACCAAGGCAAATACACTCGAGACCTCATCAAAAGATTCGGCTGCACATCCGGCAAATCAATCAAGATCCCTATGAACACGAATATGAAGATAGATCTTGATAAAGAGGGAGTATCAGTAGACCAAACTGAATACCGTGCTATAATTGGTTCTTTATTATATCTAACAGCTACTCGTCCTGACATAACTTATGCTGTAGGTGTCTGTGCTCGATTTCAGGCGAATCCCAAGCGAGTCATATGGACTCAAGCAAAGAAGATTCTCCGCTATCTACGAGGAACACCTGACATGGGTTTGTGGTATCCAGCTGATGATAATATTGAACTAACTGGTTATTCTGATGCTGACTATGCAGGATGTAGAATCGACCGAAAATCAACTTCAGGAACATGTCAGTTCCTTGGCAGCAAGCTGATCTCATGGTTTTCAAAGAAACAGCACTCAGTGGCCACGTCGACTACCGAAGCCGAAAACATGGCTGCCGGAAGTTGTTGCGCCTGCATCCTTTGGGTCGAGACAAGAACTGAGAGACTATGACGTCATTCGGAATGAAGTGCCGATTTTCTCGCGACGGTACGCGTGCTATTGCAATCACTCGAATCCTCGTTCTTCACACAAGATGCAAGCACGTGGACATCGACATCACTTCATCCGTGACCATGTCGAAAAAAGGATATCGAATGGAAAAGATCCATACCGACAAGCAAAGGGCCGATATACCGACTAAGCCTCTAGGCCGAATCCGTATTCGAGAGAACTTTCAGTAGAGCTAGGTCTGCTGGACCCTACTGACCCTAGTCAGTAATAAGGTTTCAGGAGAGGAACATTCCAGTGAGGGGGAATGATCACTCTCAGTACTGAGTAAGTTCAGTACATAGAGATTCAGAAAACCATCTACACGAGGTATCAGCTGACTACTATGTTCAGCTGACAGGTTTGCGTATCTCTACTCAGTAGTAATTTAATACTACGAGTACTTTGCATTTATGGCAAAGATTCAGCATGACATTAATATCTTTTGGTTTGTCTTTATTATTAACGACTCACATTTAATGCACGACATTCCATACATAAGCTTGCTTGAACTCGCACGCATTTAATGCATGTCTTTTCACAGTTACTACTTAGGCTATTTTACAACTGGCCTTGACTTAGGCGTCTTTTGTGATCATTGCTTATTTTTTAACTTCTAATCTTAACCGTCCATATCATAAAGCAAGTTTACATTCAGCCTTCGATCGAAAACCGTTCACCTTCATAGTTTGATATATATATTCGATCATATCCTTGAACCGCCATTAGCATACTTCATAACTTTCAAATTCCGAAAAATCCGAGATCTGCATTCGCAATCCTTACTTGCAATTTTCACTCTATCTTATCTCGAATTTTATCCATTGGTATGCTTATATCTACTAATATATTTGTTATATGTTTCAGTATCGCATTGCACAGCACTGTTCTATCCAAAAATAGTACTGACTCATTTCTTGTCACAGTACAATGGCGGAAACCAATATCTCTATGATATCTCCAAGCAGATATGCGTAACATTTTGGAGAAGGATCGCGTATGGTGTGAACCCACCATGGACTTCTATTCATGCGATCCGGAGTACATGGACGATGTATTCTCGCTGCGCGAGTCGTGGCCGGAGAAATTTCGTCTAGGAGGCCTTCGTTCTTCCTCCCGAGACAAGTTGCGTAGCCGTGTACTTGAATTCGGACATCGTAATGCGGAGATATAATGGCGAGATTCGTTGCACATTCTATCCAACACGCCACTACGGAGTGAAGGTATGTCCATCAAGGATGCCTTGAAGCGGAGTTTTGATCTACCCTCCGAAGGGATAAGTTCGATCGGGTGCAGAGACGACCGAGTTGATGAATATCTTACCGTCTTCCCGTGGAAAGCCCACTACATTCGTAGTCGCTTTTCCGAAGAACAAAGATGTTACCTCGGTTCGGGGCACTTGCCTATATAGTGACGCAGCCTACGACAAGCCAAGCGTGGTCGTTTGACCGTGTGTCGAGGCCTAAGATTCGGATGATGATGGCCATATACGACCGAGCCCGTATAAATTGGACGGAGTTCTTTCTCCGAGAATTCATGGCTCAGCCGCTAAGTTCGACAAAGCATCGAACATGCCGAGCGCAAAGGGCAAATTGTCGTATGGACTCAAACTCGTCCATCATGATCGAAGATTTATGTGGATCTCGAGCCTATCACCTACAGATGACAAGGAGTACTTCAATGTGAAGAAGGTCGGATTTCACAACAAGACAAGCCGAGCGCTTCAGATAGGGTCGGGACCCTCGGCAGTCTCTCCGAAATCAAAGTCTCGACGAGGCTACGCCTATAAAGAAAAGAACCCCTCCCACTAAAACTCCTAAGGCACCGGCAAAGAAAATGAAGAAAGCCGCCGAGGTGCCGCCATCGAGGAGGTTCCACAAGTGCCCGCCGAACGGGCTCCCGAGAAGACTACTCGGCCCATGCACCGGTTGATGAGTCCGAGTCTTCCGAGAAGACTCGGTAAGTGGAAAAGATTGTTTCCACCGAAAGGAACCAAGGGGATGCTTCGAAGCTCGGAGCGCAGATATTCAGCCGCATAGACAGGCCCCCCTTCTCGTCCCTCCACTCGGCTCGCCCCCCTCCAACCGAAGAGCGAGACTTCACACATAGACTTGGAGTCCGAGACCGCATCCGAAGGTGAATCAATCGGGATGGAAGCTTCGTTGATTATATCCAGAGCATCCCGAGAAATTCTACAACTAGTTCCGGAGCTTGCCGACTACTCGAGACTTGTTGCTCATCGCCAAAACAAGAAGGCTCCACATGTTGCTGCGACATCGGGAGTGGCCTCGTCTACGCGCCTTGTCCTACACTACTCCCGTCAGCGATGCATGAAGAGGAATTGAAACCGAGAGAGGAGATAGGCTATTCGGAGCCCGAAGACCTCAGCTCAATGGACAATCCGAGGGCTGCAATGCCGGCCATGATTCATGATCGACAAGCATGTCTCCGGCCCAAGACCCTCGATGGGTCGACCATGACGACCCACCCAGTGATTCGAGCCCCGGAAAGCTCGATGAGGGACATCCACGGGACAAGGATACCCATATCGAAACCGCTCCACCACTCGGTATCCTTGGTCCCGAGAAGTCCAAGGCTGGTGCTTCGTCCTCGGCCGAGCCCGCTCGGCTCTTGCTGCGCCGACCTTCGAGCGGCGCCCGGCCCGGACCGCAAAGAGATCTCGATCGGTGGCAAAAGCCTTAACTCGCCCAAGGGATCAAAAATCGAGATCTTGCGAAGGCTATCCATAGGACATGGAAGCGGCATCGCTCAAGCCACGTCTAAAGAACTTCGGGGCTGAAGTCTTCTCGTCTCTTCATCGGCCGCCCCCGATGTTTCCGCGCTTATTTCGAAGCGTTGGCTCAAGCAGCAAGTCAAATTCGAAGCTCGGCCTAAAGATCTTTCAGGAGAGCCAAGCCAAGCTACTTGATGAATTTTTGGCTTCTAAATTGGCTCATACCGACGCTATCACCGAACAATCCGAGGCCACCGAACGGAGACTTGAGAATATCCAACCGGCCTTGGAAGACACGATCACCGAAAAGCCGAAAGACTTCAAGGAAGCAAACGACCTCTCTCACAAGCAAGATAAGGAAAACCTTACCATGGAGAGGAACGAGTTGCATGAGGCTCGACTAAGCTCCACGATCATCTCGATGAGCCGTCAACCTCCTACAAAAGTCCGAAGAAGTCGGTCCCTAGTCCCTACCCGGTGATCGGTGATGATGCCAAAAAGGGGGGAAAGTGAAGGAAAAAGGGAAGGAAAGAAGAGTACTTGGGAAGCCGACCCTCACCAAAAGTCCAAAGTCTAAGGGGGAAGCTACACCGAAGTCATCCCAAACTCGGGCTCGAAGGGTGAGGCCCGGGGTGTTTCAGCTGCGAGCACACCGAAACCGGCCCAAGTGGCTCAGGACCCAGCAGACTACTCGAGCAACCCAAACTCCCAAAGATATCATTAAGGAGGTTGCCGAGTACGCCGAACAAAGCGGTGGAGGACTCGGAAGAAGAAGAGGCTCCTCTTCCACCACCAGTTCAAGAAGGCAAGGGCAAACAAAAGCTTAACATTCCAACCCCTCCAAAGAAAGAGATTAAGATACATATCTCGCCGAGGAGGAAGCCCAAATAGCTGCGGATGAGAAGTCGGCCGAGAGATTGCAGAGGCCGAAGCGCCTAACAAGCCAAAGTCTAAGCTTGCCAAAGGAAAGACTAAAGCCCCAGCCGAGGAGGAAAGAGAACCGCTAGGCCGCCTCCGAGAAAGCTCATCATAACGGATGAAGAGGACAGAGAAAAAGAAAAGGAGCAACGACAGAAGAACACCGAAAGGCGGGGTACATCCAAATCTAGATCTAGTACCCCTGCCGAATCGAACAAGCTCCTCGAAGCCTCAAGAGCGGGATGCGAAATTGAAGACATATTTGCTCGATGGATAAAAATCTCTACGAGAGGAGAGGAAGCTAGACAGATAGAGGCTTCCCGGACGCAGGATACATTTGGCGGACCTTGAGGCACTCGGAAACGCATCGAACAAGAGGCCAGGGCCGAGAATTCCTTCGAAAGCCGACATTCCTTATCGATACGTAAGGTTCAAGAAGCCAAACGATCCGAAAACACATAGATGGCCAAGATCGAGACGAATGGATGCCTATTCGGTTCAATCGAGAGATGGGAATCGGCCAAGATAGAGTTTATCAAGAGAAATTATTTCCGGCGATTCGGCTCGAAATGTCTAAGGCCGATGCCTATGTCGAGTGGATGACCATTACCGAACCCGATCTTTACCCATATATGCACGGAGCAAGAATCGAAGGGGTAGTAGTCGAGTTCTCGAAGCAAGGATCATTCCTCCACCCGAAAGACAAGACGACTCAGTACATCTCGGAATGATTGAACAAGAAGTGAAGAATGCTTGCGTTGAACGAGAGGACTAGAACAAGATGATCCAGACAGACTTCGCCGAATATCCGAAGCCGAGGAAGAACACGTTCGGGAATGTATGGAGTTCCACTGCCTGAAGATAAATCCCAAGGTTTCATGAATAGGATTCAGCAGTTTAAGGGTTCTCCCTCTTAGTTCTTCTTTTAGCTTAGCAAGATTTGCAATGTACTGAACTGTGTATTATATATATACAAATCTTCTTTTGGCTCTGACAACTACTTGTTGTCTAAATAGCCGTGTTTGCTTTATGCTTTAACACTCAGAATCACTGAAGTGATTACTGACACACACGTTGATTATTTACTTGTCAGTTTTTGCTCGGTTAGATCTCTGATAGACTAGACTTTCGGAGAGTTATTATTTCTCTTAAGAGAAAATTGTTAAAGGGAAAATCGTTCTGCCCTGTCTCCCTCAGTAGTCTAGCACTTACCAGACAACTCCACTGATTCTACTTGTAATATTTGTAAGGAGCTCTGTTTCTGAGTAAGTTAGTGTTTAGCATAGTTGATAGGACATAGATGATAGGTTTTGGCATCATCAAATAGGGGGAAATTGTTGGGTGATGATTCAATCCTCAGCATGATCATACTTATGGGAAATGACTCTTATCTTCTATACTGGATCACGCTCAGTAGCCTCGTGCTCTGAACTATTGAGAAGATTTGAAGATCCCAAAACCCTATCTGATTGGTGAACCATTCCTTTGTATTTGTATTTGTCTCCGAGGTTTCGGACTCGGTAGACACTCTGCTCTGGTCAAGGCGCTCGCAGCTTATTTGCCTCAAGCACCGATGTAAAGACTCGGTGATCCTGGACTCGCGAGAGCAAGATATCGAAAGACTCGATGATACCTGGACTCGGCGGGAGCAAGATATCGAGAGAGTCAGTCGAACTAAACTCAGCAGGAGTAGTTCACTGGACTCAGAGCTGATCATCAGTAGACTTATCTTCAGCAGTCTATCTACTGAATACGAGGTCGACTCAAAGAACGGCAGATAGTCTTCGGGGACTGCCGAAATCTTTTGAAAGACAATCGCAGCTCATGTACGAGGAAGAGAGAAGTCGGCTTCGGCCTATCTCGAAGTTTGTGCTTGTCTCAACCACTACATCCACCTCAACGAATGACAAGCATACACGTGTCTTCTCACTCGCTAAAGCCGCAAGTCAACACTTTCCGGAAAAGGAGGAAAAGGCACAGTTGCCTACACCAAAAGAGCCGTTTGCTACCAAAAAGAGAGAGAGAGAAGAAGATCGTCTCCAACGGATCTATTTCAATCTCTGCTCTATAAATAGAGGGATTATTCAAGAAGAATGCACGGAATGCACGTATCTAGAGCAAAAATCAAGAAAGCATTCAACGAGCAAAGAACCCAAAGAACTACGTCTTAGCAAAAAACTCGAAGAACATTCTCCGGCGAAAGACTACATTCTAGCTCATAGGGAATCAAGCTAAACCAACATATAAAGCCTCTAGTATCCAATCGACGTTACACAAACTTATAGCTTACCTTCAGCTGTTCGTCGATCTAGAAGCTACTCTTTCATATTCCCTATCCCTCTAACCCTAAGCTCAACCGTTCTTATCTATAGCTTAGACGAAGGAGTTCACATCTGAACCCAATCCTTATTGTATAAGGACTCCTTCACTGTTGGAGAAGTTTGTCAAACACTTTAAGTTTGATAGTGTTGTAAACTGAGACTTGGATCGAGATAAAAACCAAGACGCGGCTTTGCCCGAGTGTGCAAGGCGACCGAGACTAACTCAGGATAATAAATAGCCTCCTGATCATTCGGGACAGTGGACGTAGGATTTGAGCGATATCCGAACCACTTTAAAAATCCTGTCTCTTACTGCTTTCTTAACTGTTGCATTGATTTTACCATTCATACTGAGTTCTATATCTACTGAACTGAGACAACGTTTTCTCACAAAAACCGATTTGGGGCCTACACTATTCCGCACACCGAACTCTTACCGTAGATACCGACTCGACCTAGTCGGTTAGCGAGATCTCAGCGAGTCAAGACTTTTCTAGCCTTTAACACGATTCGTAACAGTATGCAGGTCTGCCGAACTAGTTCGATACGGCACCTTCCCCGAATAGGATTGTTCGTGTTCGAAAGTTGAGAAATCGAATCGTGTGTATTCACCCCCCCTCTACACCTGACCGTACACTCGGGACCAACATGAAGAATTCTCAAGGACAACTTCCAACTCAGACTCAGCCTAATCCGAATGCCATGGCTAATGTAAGTCAGATAAGTATGTGTGGTACAAAGGAAACTGATGGAGAGAAGGGTGCCCGACTGCACAAGCGAGTGGAATTTCCAGAAAGTCAAGTACAACAACTCATCCACCGCTATGACAATTTGTACCAAACACCTACTAATGGTACAAACTGTGTTAAACAACCGTCTCAAACATACAAGCCTCCTCACCATCGAATATATCGCAAAGAAGGTCCATCGCCCGGCCAAAGACTGTAAATCCTCTTCGTTTGAAGAATTGATGGGCGAGATGATTTCTTCTCAAAAGGAAGCAATTACATATCAGAGACAGATGGACAAGGAGATAATTTCAAATCAAAATGAGATCCAAGCCATGAAGGAAGAGATGCAATGATTGAAGATGGATCAACAAATTACTTTGGAAAATCTGTCCGAACAAGTGTCCAAACTGGCCAGTTCACTCCAAGATCTGAAGGGAGGTCAAGGGCGTTTACCTTCACAAGCTCAAACACAGCCCAATCCGAGTGCGCAAAACTGCAACCAAATTACACTGCTTGGAGGAAAAGAATTGTCTGGCCCAACTGTACAGGCAAGACACCTAGAGAAGTCAGCAGCGACGAGGAAGGTTGTAGATCAGCCCATACAACCAGAAATCTTAAAGAAGCAGTATGCTGAAGATCCAGAACAAGAACGGGACGAGGAGGACGTCCTAACTGGCCAGTCGGAGCCTGAAAATCTGATTCCTCCACCATTTTCCGAAGCTCTGAAAAGGAAAAAGATGCCGAACAAGGAGTACATGGACTACCTTAAGTTGTTCGAGAAATTAAAGATCAACATTCCTTTTCTTGAAGCCGTCAAAATTCCAAAGTTCGGGAAGTTCGTGAAGGATTTTATTGCTGGAAAAATCCTAAAGTCCGGGAAAATTGTCATGGACCACTCCATCTCGGCAATCATTCAAAGGATGCTACCCGCTAAGTGTGCTGACCCAGTTATGTTTACACTACCGTGTTTGATGGGAAATGTTATGATTAAGGAGGCTATGTGTGATTTAGGTGCATCCATTAATGTTATGCCATTATCCGTTTATAATCAATTGAAGACTGCAAGGCGATTAATTTGAGAAGTGGGACCTCTTATGAGAGTCCCAAATTGCCCAACACTGTTACTAATCTAGTCTCAGTGGGGAAGGAGGAGTTGGTGAATTCCGAAGTTCAGAAAGAGAAGATCAAAGAAAAAGATTCAGTTTTGTTACCGGTTTCTCCACCTAAGAAGAATAGTCCACCGCCTTTTGTACCTCCTCCAATGCCATTCCCACAACGCCATCAAAATAGGAAGGATGAAGAACATAATTTGAAAATCTTCGATCTTTTTAGGAAGGTCAACATTAACATCCAACTTTTGGAGGCAATTCAGCAAATGCCTAAATACGCAAAATTTTTTAAGGATGTGGTTTCTCGAAAGATAAAGTGGGAAGAATACGAGACTGTCCATTTGAACGAGGAGTGTAGTGCTATTCTCCAACAGAAGTTGCCGCCAAAGCTCAAAGATCCGGGTAGTTTCACCATCCCTTGTGTGATTGGAGGACAACAGATTGGAAAAGCTTTGTGTGATCTTGGAGCTAGCATCAATCTTATGCCTTTGTCTATTTTCAATAAGTTGGAGATTGGGGAGATAAAGCCGACAACAATTTCTCTTCAAATGGCGGATCGCTCAGTCACTTATCCCCGAGGGATTGTGGAAGATGTTTTGGTGAAAGTGAATGAATTTGTCTTTCCGACTGATTTTGTGGTTTTAGATATGGAAGAAGACAAGGATATTCCATTGATACTTGGAAGGCCTTTCTTAGCTACTGGAAGAGCACTCATCGATGTAGCAAATGGAGAGCTTACTTTTAGGATGAATGATGAGAGCTTCACCTTTTCAATTTATCGAGCTATGAAGTTTTACGATAAAGTGGATTCACATGCCATGGACGAATGCAAGGTGCTAAAAACTATTGAGTCATGCATTGACTCAAACAATTTGTGGTCATCTAAGGACCCTTTAGAGGCTTATTTCTCTAAGTCTGTCTTTTCATCTTCTTATTTCAATATCAATAATAGCTCTCTTGATGATGATGATTTGCTTGAAAGTTGTGCTATATTAGATGGTGTACATGATATTCCAAAACGAAGAGAAAAAAGGAAAAAAAGAAAAAATGATCAGGCTGACGCGACGCAGACGCGGCTGCATCTGGGTCATCACAGAGGATTTTCGTCACCAGACGCACAAAAACTTCCCTGCACCAAATGTAGTTCATGCGCCACCATGGCGCGATCAAGAGACAAATCATGCCGATGATGATGTATATGAGGTGGGAGATCACCCCAAGCAAACTTATGTGAGTCATCAAGACAATGAAGAGAAGGAACACCGAGGTTATGTCGGGATAAATGAGATGCATACACCAACCTTGGATTGTTTTGATGCTACGAAAGCTCATAAGATGGAGAACGTCCAATGGAGGCGGGATATGTTTGAAAATTTCCCACCACCACCACCTTAGTCTTCTTGCTCCCGGTGAGTTCCTCCCAATCAACCACTTTCTTTCTTTTCAAACTCGTTCTTCCTTGCAGTCGACTAAGTTTGGGGGGAGGGGAAAGAGTGCTTGATTGGTATTTATCTTTACTTGCTTTCTGTTTTTTTTTTTTAGTAGTTTTTTTTAGTTGTTGAGTCTTAGAGTCTTTAGGTTGCCTTGATTGTGGTGTAGTTTTTTTTTAAAAAAATGATCTCTTTCATAAGATGATGAGCAAGGCATGATAAGATAGACTGACGAGAGCTTATGATGATATTGCTGCATTTTTGTTGAAAAATAATCTGTGTGAACACTTGTGTTATATGGAGCATGAATTTATGAATCTTGATGCTTTGGCTTCGATTAGTTTGAACCAAAATAAGCATGTGAGATTTTGAGCCATTTAGTTTACTATTTTAGCAGTCTTATTTCTTTCTTGTGTGAATTATTCGAACATGCATATATGTCTCCAGAACTTGCTTTGGTTTCTTCCTTGAAATTGCGTAGTGTGCTTAAGGGTGAAGAAATGATTTTAGGCCATCGTTCTTAACCAATTTTACCCAAACAATTAACCAAAGATACGATATCCCTTGTTCGCCCCTTTGAGCCTTAGCTATTTTTCTTGATTTAACCATTTGGGGCTGGGTTGAATTTGTGGAGAAGAGTATGAGTTGAATATGTTGAACATGATTGGTTTGGGATGAATTTAAAGAATGAAAAGAAAATGAAGTTTCTTATGACTTGGTACCGAACTCGATGAACCTCTAGTGTAACACAAATTAAAAAATTATTTGAGGTGAGAGTTGGCAAGTCGAGAAAAAAAAAAGGAGGAGCATGAATGTGCAAATGTGCTTTTGAGAGATGAGGAAACATGAATGGTTGGTTGTGGTTTGAAAGTTGATAAATCTTGGTTGGTGAAGGAAGATGACATTGTTGTTGAGAAGTGAGATGGTTAGTGTTGGGTGATGATTCAATCCTCAGCATGATCATACTGGTGGGAAATGACTCTATCTTCTATACTGAATCACGCTCAGTAGCCTCATGCTCTGAACTGTTGAGAAGATTTGAAGATCCCAAAACCCTATCTGATTGGTGAACCATTCCTTTGTATTTGCATGTCTCTGAGGTTTCAGACTCAGTAGACACTCTGCTCTGGTCAAGGCGCTCAGTAGCTCATCAGCCTCAGCACCAGTGCAGAAGACTCAGTGAAACTCGGACTCGACAGAGCAAGATATCGAAAGACTCGGTGATACCTGGACTCGGCAGAGCAAGCGATATCGAGAGAGTCAGTTGAACTGAACTCAGCAGGAGTAGTTCACTGAACTCAGAGCTGATCTTCGATAGACTTATCTCGGCGAGTCTATCTACCGAATACAAGGTCGACTCGAAAACGGCGATAGTCTTCGGATCTGTCGGAATCTTTTGAAAGACAATCAGCATTGTCATGTACGAGGAAGAGAGAAGTCGGCTTCGATCCGTCTCGAAGTTTGTCTTTGTCTCAACCACTCCATCCACCTCGACGAATGACAAGCATACACGTGTCTTCTCACCGCTAAAGCCGCAGATCAACCTTTTACCTAAAAAGGTGGGAAAGTACACTGTTACCTACACCAAAAGAGCCGTTTGCTACCAAAAAGAGAGAGAGAGAAGAAGATCGTCTCCAACGGATCTATTTCAATCTCTGCTCTATAAATAGAGGGATCATTCAAGATTTGAAAAAAAAAAGAGAATGCGCGCACCTAGAACACGAGAGAGCATTCAAACGAGCGAAATTAACGACTAAGTCTTCCGCAAGAAACAACCGAGTTATCTCCGGCGAAAGACTACATCCAGCTCAAAAGGAACCAAGCTGAACCGACATAAGCTTCTAGTATCCAAGCGACTGACACGAACCTATAGCTAAACCCTCAGCTGTTCGTCGCTCTAGATAGCTACATTCTCGTTCCTTATCCCTCTAACCCTAAGCTCACTTGTTATATCCATAGCTTAGACGAAGGAGTTCACATTTGAACCCAATCCTTATTGTATAAGGACTCCTTCACCGTTGGAGAAGTTTGTCAAACACTTTAAGTTTGATAGTGTTGTAACCGAGACTTGGATCAGTATAAAAACCAAGACGCGGCTTTGCCCAGTGTGCAAGCTGACTGAGACTAACTCAGGATAATAAATAGCCTCCTGATCATTCGGGACAGTGGACGTAGGATTTGAGCGATATCCGAACCACTTTAAAAATCCCGTGTCTCTTCTCTTTCTTAACTGTTGCATTGATTTTACTATTCATACTGAACATCATATTTAAAATCAATCAACTGTCTCAGCATACTGAACCTTTTATCTACTGAACTGAGACTTAAAACGTTTTCTCACAAAAACTGATTTGGGCCTACACTATTCCGCGCACTGAACTCTTACTGTAGATACTGAATTCTGACCTAGTCAGTTAGCAGATCTCAGCTGAGTCAGTACTCTTAGCCTTTAACTCGATTCAGAACGGTTATGCAGTCTGCTCGAACACCATCCTGAATAGGACTGTTCAAGTTCGAAGTTGAGAAATCGAATCAGGTGTATTCACCCCCCCCCCCTCTACACCTGACCGTACACTCGGGACCAACAATTGGTATCAGAGCTTGAGTTCTTTGAGACTCTTGTCACTTTGAGACTGGTCTATTCGAACGGATCCGAGGGAAAACGTTTTCACTGCATATCACTCTACATTCATATCATTATTCTTCATGGCTGATATGTCAGGTATAAGGATGGTACCCATGTTCTCGGTGGAGAATTATGGAGTATGGCGAGTCAGAATGGAAGCACATCTGACATCCCTCCATGACAGTATGACTGAAGTGCTTGAAGATGGACCTATCGTTCCCATGATCGATAGTGTCGTAACTCATGACCAAGCTCAAGGAGGAGGAATGGTGACCGGGAAGAAGATTCCCAAAGACAGAAGTCTCTTCACTCCTGAGGAGAAGAAGCTTCACAACTTAGACCGTGTTGCCGAAACGCTATACCGACCACCCTTTAGTGATTCTTATCTTGGCAGGGGTTCGGGAATGCAAGACTGCTAAAGAACTCGGGATGCTCTTGCGCTACCGAGTCGAGGGACTCGAAGATTAAAGCCAACAAATTAGCGCCGGAACTCCAAAAGCCGGAAAGCTTGTCTCTCATGCCCGGGGATAAAATCGAAGATCTAAATGTCGAGTTTACCAATCGATGAACTCTATCAATGGGTCGGGAAAGACATTCAAGAACCGAGAGATGAATCGAAGATTCCGAGGGCACCGCTTTGGATGGACACCGGACACCTTTTGCCACTCTATTGCGACATTCCGATTTAGATGCTTGTGTCTCCCGACCATATCTTTTCGTAATTACAGCGCAGGAGTTTGAGTTCGACGGACCTCAAAGAAAGCAGAGAGCCGAAGCCGACACAAAAATCGACCATGCTTTCAAAGCATCGGTCAAGACAAAGATCTCCAAGCAACGAGCAAAACGACGAGTAAGACCGAACCTTCACTCAATGATCTACAAGAAGGAAGTCTCGCTCAGAAGTATGCGCTGCTCGCTGTAAAGTATCAGAAGGAGAAGGAGCGACGCAGAAAAGTGACTAAAGCCTATCGGGAAACGAAAGGTAAGTCAAATTATATGTCGAAACACACTCCTGACTCACAATCTTCTGAATGCAGAAAGAAAGATGACTCAGAACCATCAAAGAATAGCGAAAGCAAAGAAGAAAGAGTCATCGCTTGTTACAACCGCAAGAAGCCGGGATATTATCCGTATGATTGTCCCGAGCTCGTAGTGCCGAACGCGCAAGACGTAAGGCAAGGAGAGAGAAATTCGCCCGTAAAAGACAATCCTACATAGCTGGCGAAATCTCAGACGACTCAGAAGAGGTCGACTCCTTTATGGATTCATCTGACGATGAAGCAGCTTTCATGGCCTTAGAGCTTGAAGCTGAAGAATCAGCTGAAATGTGCATGATGGCAGACGAAGAGGATGAGGTAAATTCTCATGAACCACTTAACTCCTCTTCACACTGCACACACGACACTATTTCGGAGCGCGATGAGAATTTGGACGTCGCAACCGCATACGAAGAACTGCTCGACGAACAAATTCGGATGAGTTCGCAGCTCACAAGAAGACTCTTCGGGAGTTGGATACCCCGAAAGTAGAGAATCGAGACTTTCTCGGGAGAGTCGGGTTGCTACCGAGGCCGAAGGACTTGTGTTGAGACTCGGGGAGGAGATAAACTCTCCGATGGCCAAGTCTCAAAGCATCAAGAAGATCGGATTTCGCTTTGACCAATGACTTGACTCAAAAAGATACTGAATTGAATCTGCTGAAGCAAGAAATGTCAGGACTTCAGACCGAGCACGACACACTGAAGAAGAGTGATGATGTCTGGAGGAGCCTGATGACTGAGAGGTACATGGGTGCTGAGAAGAAATTAGAAGCTATGCTAACAAGCAATAAGCCAAAGCACTGCAAGGAAGGACTTGGATTCAGTCTAGGAGCTTCCACATCTGCCCCAGTACACTCAAAAGTACGGCTTGCTGATAGATTTGTTCGAGGGGAGACTATCAACGCAGATATACTGAACCCCCTAGCAAAGAACAAACAGAAGATGAAAGCACCTCATCCCACACATCAACATTCCCGACAAGAAGATCGGTGCCAAGAAACCCCGGTTCGGTCAAGGGGGGAACCAAGAAATCAAAATTGGCGCATCAGTATGGACCTCCAAAGCCGACACATCCAGCCTCGGTATGGGTCATACTATTATGAACCTATAGTCGAAGAGGCTCCAAAGGTCGAAGAAAAAGAAAGCCACACGTAAGGTTAAGGTCGGCAGTCCACCAACTCGGAAGATCGGGACTCCCGAACCTCGGAAGCCTCGAAGTCACCGTGACCACCCAAGTGGTCGATATGTTGACTCTAGTGGAAAGAAGATGTCTGAAACCACCAGGGTTGTTAGACAGATTTGGGTTATGAAAACTAACATCTAAGGACCCAAAATCAAAATAAAGGGTACCCGAATATAATTCTCGTTTTACAAAGCGTAAAGACCCATGGTATGTGGACAACGGATGCTCAAGACACATGACATACCAAAGGAGTCTACCAAGAATTATATCACCGAAGAAGGACCTAGAATTGAGTTTGGAGATAATGCCAAAGGCTACACGAGAGGATATGGAACACTCAAAGATAGGAACTCGCCAAAGTTCCAAGAGTATCATATGTTGAAGGACTTGAAAGATAATCTTCTCTCCGTTAGTCAATTTTGTGATAACTCAAATAGAGTGATTTTTGACGCCGGTTTCGTGATGTCATTGATAAATCCACAGGGAAAACAAGTGTTATCGTGTTCGCGCAGAAAGAACATATATGTGGTCGATCGGAACTCAGCGAACCTCGAAGCTTGCTTATTGGCGAAGAATGACAACCGCACGGGGTGGCTATGGCACGTAAGACTCAGCCATCTCAACTTTAAGACGCTCAACAAGCTTGCAAGAAACACTCTAGCAAGGGGACCGCCGAATGAAGTATTCAAAGAAAGACACTCGATGGTGAAGCATGTCCGAAGGGAAAGCAAACAAGGAATCAAAATCCTCCGGTTCCATCGCCTTCCATGGATGGAATTCTTCACCGCTACATATGGATTTGTTCGGTCCAGTCTCCCCAGTGACGATCAGAGGCAGAAAATATGCATTAGTGGTCATAGATGACTACTCACGCTACACATGGGTCATATTCATTGCCAACAAGTCTGACGTCAAAACAGAGTTACCAACGCTTCTGAAAAAGCTCAGTGTCGAGAAGAACACCAAGATCAGAAAAATACGTTCGCATGCAGGAACCGAGTTCCTTAATTCCATGGTAAAGGAGTTCCGCAGCGTAAGGAATAGAGCATGAGACTTCAGCTGCACGCACACTTCAGCAGAATGGAGTTGCTGAACGAAAGAATAGAACTCTAAAAGAGGCAGCTAGGACTCTACTCGCAGACTCGGGACTCCCAACCAAATTCTGGGCAGAAGCTACTGATACTGCATGTTATACTCAGAATAGATCTCTACCGACAAAGCAAAGATAAGCGGACACCATATGAACTATGGAACGGCGGAAGCCTTCTCTATCTTATTTCCATATTTTTGGTTGTTCATGCTTTATCCACAATAATGGGAAAGATAAGTCGAAGACTTTTGATAGCAAGTCGATCGTGGAGTATTCTTAGGATACTCTCGGGTCGCAAAAGCTTTCGTGAGTATTCAACTATCGGACTCTTTGCGTGGAGGAAAGCCCTCATGTTGTTTTTAACGAGTTTGCTACTGAAGACAGGAGCAATAACTCAAATTCCGAATCTGAGGACATCAGTAAGCAGCTACAGGATCTAAGCTTAAAAGACAAATCTGAAAAGATCCAGCTATGTTGGGATGATGATTCGGACGAAGAAACCGAAGACAAATCTATCGAATCTCAACCACTGAGCAAGTAGGCGAGCAGATTGATTCTCCCGAACGGAATCAATCCCCGGTAACTCGGGTCGATGAGGAAACCGTAGAGGTAACTGAGACCAACACTACTGAGAATAACAACTCAGGGGGAACGTCTAGTAATGTTCCTGAGCTGAATGCCCCTAAACCTGGTGACTCAGTAGATCATACTCTTGTTACTGAATTACTTCAATCTCAGAATAGTACAACTGAAATGCCTAACTCACCTACTATCTGTGTTGAACAAATTTCAGATGAAGAGTTAAAACATCGTAGATCGTGGCTAGACGCTCACACTGCTGATCTTATAATTGGAGATCCTTTAGCACATGTCAAGACAAGATCCGGATTCTCAAGGAGAAAGCGCATTATTTTCCCCGCTTCTTGTCTCATCGAAGAGCCTCGAATATTGAGGATGCACTTAAAGATGCTTGACCCGGATTATTGCTATGCAGGAAGAGCCGAATCGGTTCACGAGAAACGAAGTATGGGAGCTTGTAGACGGACCCGGCATCAACATGTCATTGGAACCAAATGGGTCTTCAAAAACAAGCGAGATGAAAACAACGTTATAGTAAGGAACAAAGCAAGACTCGTGGCTAAAGGCTACTGTCAAGCCGAAGGGATAGATTTCGATGAGACGTTCGCTCCAGTTTGCAAGATTGGAGGCAATCGACTATTCCCGGCCTACGCAACACATCAACGATTCGTAGTTTATCAAATGGATGTGAAGTCTGCGTTCTCGAACGGCGTGCTTTGAAAGAAGAAGTCTATGTGGAACAACCGCCCGGCTTTCAGCAGGGACATCAAGTATATAGACTCAGGAAGGCTCTATACAGGTTAAAACAAGCACCCAGGGCTTGGTAGGATACCCTGTCTGAGTTTCTTCTTCAGAAAGGTTTTCAGAAAGGCACAGTAGACCGCACTCTATTCAGCATTCGACTGGAAGAAGACTTATTACTTGTGCAGATCTACGTGGATGACATTATATTCGGATCAAATAATGTCATCATGTGTCAGCAATTTGAAAAGATGATGAAGGATAAGTTCGAGATGTCGATGATGGGTGAAATGAACTACTTCCTTGG
Organism: Lavandula angustifolia; assembly: GCA_028984105.1. Taxonomy (NCBI): domain Eukaryota; kingdom Viridiplantae; phylum Streptophyta; class Magnoliopsida; order Lamiales; family Lamiaceae; genus Lavandula; species Lavandula angustifolia. The sequence continues at coordinate 7,995,762 of CM054816.1, forward strand.
TTTTCAAGTCTACAATCTGAAAAAGGAACGTTCATCAACCAAGGCAAATACACTCGAGACATCATCAAAAGATTCGGCTGCACATCCGGCAAATCAATCAAGATCCCGATAAACACGAATATGAAGATAGATCTTGATAAAGAGGGAGTATCAGTAGACCAAACTGAATACCGTGCTATAATTGGTTCTTTATTATATCTAACAGCCTACTCGTCCCGACATAACTTATGCTGTAGGTGTCTGTGCTCGATTTCGGGCGAATCCCAAGCGAGTCATATGGACTCAAGCAAAGAAGATTCTCCGCTATCTACGAGGAACACCCGACATGGGTTTATGGTATCCAACTGATGATAATATTGAACTAACCGGTTATTCTCGATGCCGACTATGCGGGATGTAGAATAGACCGAAAATCAACTTCGTGAACGTGTCGGTTCCTTGGCGGCAAGTTGATCTCATGGTTTTCAAAGAAACAAGACTCGGTGGCCACGTCGACTACCGAAGCCGAATACATGGCCGCCGGAAGTTGTTGCGCCCGGATCCTTTGGGCCGAGACAAAGCTTGAGAGACTATGACGTCATTCGGAATGAAGTGCCGATCTTCTCGCGACAAGCACGTGCTATTGCAATCACTCGTAATCCTCGTTCTTCACACAAGATGCAAGCACGTGGACATCGACATCACTTCATTCGTGACCATGTCGAAAAGAAGGATATCGAATGGAAAAGATCCATACCGACAAACAAAGGGCCGATATACTGACCAAGCCTCTAGCCGAATCCGTATTCGGGAGAACTTTCGCAGAGCTAGGTCTCTGCTGGACCCTACCGACCCCGGGCCGGTAATAAGAGGTTTCAGGAGAGGAACATTCCAGTGAGGGGGAATGATCACTCTCAGTACTGAGTAAGTTCAGTACGTAGAGATTCAGAAAACCATCTACACGAGGTATCAACTGACTACTATGTTCAGCTGACAGGTTTGCGTGTCTCTACTCTAGTATCTAATGCAACAATGATAAGCATTTATTATGGAGATTCAGCATGATTTAAATATCTCTTAGTTTGTCATTTATTGATAACAAATTACATTTAATACACGACATTCTATGCACAACTTTGCTGAACTCTGTGCGCATTAAATGCATGTCTTATCATAGTTACTCTTTAGGCATGTTTACAACTTGCATTGACTTAGACGGCTTTTGTGATCATTACCTTTTATAATATTGAATCTTAACCGTCCATCTCATAAAGTAGGTTTAAACTCAGCCTTAGATCGATAACTGTTCATCTTCTAGACATGTACATATATTCGATCATATCTTTGAAACCGCCATTAGCATACTTCATAACTTTCAAATTCCGAAAAATCTGAGATCTGCATTCGCAATCCTTACTTGCAACTTCACTCTCAATCTTATCTCGAATTTTATCTATTGGTATGCTTATCTCTGTTAATGTATTTGTTATATGTTTCAGTATCGCATTGTACAACACTGTTCTATCCAAGAAACGGTACTGATTCATTTCTTGTAACAGGTACAATGGCGGAAACCAATATCTCTATGATATCTCCAGCGGATATGCAGAACATTCTGGAGAAGGATCGCGTGTGGTTTGAACCCACCATGGATTTCTATTCATGCGATCTGGAGTATATGGATGAGATCTTCTCGGCTCGCGCGAGTCAGGATCGGAGAAATTTCGTCTAGGAGGCCTTCGTTCTTCCTCCCGAGACAAAGTGCGGAGCTGTACTTGAATTCGGACGCAGCGTGCCTGGAGACATAGTGGCAAGGTTTGTTGCCCATTCTATCCAAAACGCCACTATGGAGCTGAAGCAGATGTCCATCAAGGATGCCTTGAAGCGGAGTTTTGATCTGCCCTCCGAAGGAACCAGTACAGTCGGGTACAGAGACGACCGAGTTGATGAATACCTTACCGTCTTCTGTGGAAAGCCCACTACATTCAGAGCTGCTTTTCCGAAGAACAAGATGTTGCCTCGCCCGTGGGGCACTTGCCTATATAGTGACGCAGCTACTGACAAGCCAAGCAGGGTCGTTTGACCAGGTGTCGAGGCCTAAGATTTAGTTGATGATGGCTATATACGACCGAGCCCGGATAAATTGGACGGAGTTCTTTCTCCGAGAATTCATGGCTCAGGCTGCTAAGTTCGACAAATCATCGAACATGCTGAGCGCAAAGGGCAAATTGCTGTATGGACTCAAACTGTCCCATTATGATCGAAGATTTATGTGGATCTCGAACCTATCACCTACAAAGTGACAAGGAGTACTTCAATGTGAAGAAGGTCGATTTCACAACAAGACAAGCAAAGCTCGGCCAGATAGGGTCGGGACCCTCGGCGGCTCTCCGAAATCAAAGTCTCGACGAGGCTACACCTACAAAGAAAAGAACCCCTCCCGCTAAAACTCCTAAGGCACCGGCAAAGAAACTGAAGAAAGCCGTTGAGGTGCCAGCTACTGAGGAGGTTCCAGAAGTGCCTGCTGAACAGGCTCCTGAGAAGACTACTCAGCCCATGCAGCTGGTTGATGAGTCCGAGTCTTCTGAGAAGACTAAGTCAGTGGAGAAGATCGTTTCCACTGAAAGGGACCAAGGGGATGCTTCTGAAGCTCAGAGCGTAGATATTCAGCGCCTAGACAGCCCCCTCTCTGTCCCTCCACTCAGCTCAGTCCCTCCAACTGAAGAGCAGACTTCACACCATAGACTTGGAGTCTGAGACTGCATCTGAAGGTGAATCAATCGGGATGGAAGCTTCAGTGATTATATCCAGAGCATCCCGAGAAATTCTGCAACTAGTTCCGGAGCTTGCTGACTACTCAGACTTGTTGCCCATCGCCAAGACAGCAAGGCTCCACATGTTGCTGCGACATCAGGAGTGGCCTCGTCTACAGCGCCTTGTCCTCCACTACTCCTGTCAGCAGCTGCATGAAGAGGAATTGAGACTGAGAGAGGAGATAGGCTATTCAGAGCCTGAAGACCTCAGCTCAATGGACAATCTGAGGGCTGCAATGCTGGCCATGATTCATGATCGACAAGACGCCTCGGGCCCAAGACCCCTCGATGGGTCGACCATGACGACCCACCCAATGATTCGGGCCCCCGGAAAGCCCGATGAGGGACATCCACAAGACAAGGATACCCACACCGAAACCGCTCCACCTCTCGGTATCCTTGGTCCCGAGAAGTCCAAGGCCGGGTGCTTCGTCCTCGGCGAGCCCGCTCGCCTCTTGCTTGCAGCCGACTTTCGACGGCGCCCGGCCCCGCACCGCAAAGAGATCTCGATCGGTGGCAAAAGCCTTAACCGCCCAAGGGATCAAAAATCGAGATCTTGCGAAGGCTATCCATAGGACATGGAAGCAGATCGCTCAAGCCACGACTAAAGAACTTCGTGGGCCGAAGTCTTCGTCTCTTCATCGGCCGCCCCCGATGTTTCCGCGCTTATTTCGAAGCGTTGGCTCAAAGAACAAGTCAAATTCGAAGCTCAGCTCAAGATCTTTCAGGAGAGCCAAGCCAAGCTACTTGATGAATTTTTGGCTTCTAAACTGGCTCATAATGACGCTATCACTGAACAATCCGAGGCCACTGAACAACGACTTGAGAATATCCAACTGGCCTTGGAAGACAAGATAACTGAGAAGCTGAAAGACTTCAAGGAAGCAGCTGACCTCTCTCACAAGCAATACAAGGAAAACCTTACCATGGAGAGGAACGAGTTGCATGAGGCTCTGACCAAGCTCCACGATCGTCTTGATGAGCTGTCAACCTCCTACAAAAGTCTGAAGAAGTCAGTCCTAGTCCCTACCCCAGTGCTCATTGATGATGCCAAAAAGGGGGAAAGTGAAGGAAAAAGGGAAGGAAAGAAGAGTACTGAGAAGCTGACTCAAACTCAGTCTCAGAAGGGTGAGGCCCAGGGTGTTTCGGCTGCGAGCACAGCTGAAACCGGCCCAAGTGGCTCAGGACCCCAGCAGACTACTCAGGCAACCCAGACTCCCAAAGACATTATTAAGGAGGTTGCTGAGTACGCTGAACAGGCGGTGGAGGACTCAGAAGAAGAAGAGGCTCCTATTCCACCACCAGTTCAAGAAGGCAAGGGCAAACAGAAGCTTAAAATTCCAACCCCTCCAGCAAAGAGATTAAGATACATATCTGCTGAGGAGGAAGCCCAAATAGCTGCGGATGAGAAGCTGGCCAGAGAAATTGCAGAGGCCGAAGCAGCTAACAAGCCAAAGTCTAAGCCTGCCAAAGGAAAGACTAAAGCCCCATCCAGAGGAGGAAAGAGAACTGCTAGACTGCCTCCGAGAAAGCTCATCATAACAGATGAAGAGGACAAAGAAAAAGAAAAGGAGCAAAGCGAGAAGAGTACCGAAAGGCGTGGTACATCCAAATCTAGATCTAGTACCCCTGCTGAATCAGAACAAGCTCCTCAGAAGCCTCAAGAGCAAGATGCAGAAATTGAAGAAATCTTTGCTCAGATGGATAGATATCTCTACAGAGGAGAGGAAGCTAGACAGATAGAGGCCGCTGCACGAAAGATACATTTGGCGGACCTTGAGGCACTCGGGAAGCGTGCTCGAACAAGAGGCCAGCCGAGAGTTCCTTCGAAAGCGACATTCCTTATCGATACGTAAGGTTCAGGAAGCCAAACGATCTGAAAACACATAGATGGCCGAGATCAGACGAATGGATGCCTATTCAGTTCAATCAGAGATGGGAATCGGCCAAGATAGAGTTTATCAAGAGAAATTATTTCTGGCGATTATGGCCTGAAATGTCTAAGGCTGATGCCTATGTCGAGTGGATGACCATTACTGAACCTGATCTTTACCCATATATGCACAGAGCAGTAACTGAAGGGGTAGTAGTCAGCGTTCCTGAAGCAAGGATCATTCCTCTACCAAGAAGACAAGACGACTCAGTACATCTCGGAATGATTGAACAAGAAGTGAAGAATGCTGCGTTGAACAGAGGTCTAGAACAAGATGATCCAACAGACTTCGCCGAATACCTGAAGCTGAGGAAGAACACGTTCAGAATGTATGGAGTCCCACTGCCTGAAGATAAATCCCAAGGTTTCATGAATAGGATTCAGCAGTTTAAAGGTTCTCCCTCTTACTTCTTCTTTTAGCTTAGCAAGATTTGTAATGTACTGAACTGTTTATTATATATATACAAATCTTCTTTTGGCTCTGACAACTACTTGTTGTCTAAATAGCCATGTTTGCTTTATGCTTTAACACTCGTAATCATCAAGTGATTACTCGACACACACACTTTGTTTATTTACTTGTCGGTTTTGCTCGGTTAGATCTCCGATAGACTAGACTTTCGGAGAGTTATTATTTCTCTTAGGGGGAAATTGTTGCATGGGGGAAATTATTGTAAAGGGGGAAATTGTTCGCCCCGTCTCCCTCGTAGTCTAGCACTTACCGCACAACTCCACCGATCCTACTTGTAATATTTGTAAGGAGCTCTGTTTCCGAGTAAGTTAGTGTTTAGCATAGTTGATAGGACATAGATGATAGGTTTTGGCATCATCAAATAGGGGGAAATTGTTGGGTGATGATTCAATCCTCGGCATGATCATACCGGTGGGAAATGACTCTATCTTCTATATCGAATCACGCTCGCAGCCTCGTGCTCGAACCGTTGAGAAGATTTGAAGATCCCAAAACCCTATCCGATTGGTGAACCATTCCTTTGTATTCGCATGTCTCCGAGGTTTCGGACTCGGGAGACACTCTGCTCCTGGTCAAGGCGCCGTAGCTCATCGGCCCTCGGCACCGGTGCGTAAGACTCAGTGATACTTGGACTCAGCGAGAGTAGTATGCCGAAAGACTCAGTGATCTTGGACTCAGCAGGAGCAAAGATATCGAGAGAGTCGGTTGAACCGAACTCAGCAAGAGTAGTTCACCGAACTCGTAGCCGATCTTCAAGAGACTTATCTCGGCGAGCCTATCTACCGAATACAAGGTCGACTCAAGAACGGCAGATAGTCTTCGGGACTGTCGAGTCTTTTGAAAGACAATCAGGCATTGTCATGTACGAGGAAGAGAGAAGTCGGCTTCGTGCGTCTCGAAGTTTGTGCTTCGTCTCAACCACTCCATCCACCTCGACGAATGACAAGCATACACGTGTCTTCTCACCCGCTAAAGCGTGCATCAACCTTTTACCTAAAAAGGTGGGAAAGTACACTCGTTACCTACACCAAAAGAGCCGTTTGCTACCAAAAAGAGAGAGAGAGAAGAAGATCGTCTCCAACGGATCTATTTCAATCTCTGCTCTATAAATAGAGGGATCATTCAAGATTTGAAAAAAAAAAAAAGAGAATGCGCGCACCTAGAACACGAGAGAGCATTCAAACGAGCGAAATTAACGACTAAGTCTTCCGCAAGAAACAACCGAGTTATCTCCGGCGAAAGACTACATCCAACTCAAAAGGAACCAAGTCCGAACCGACATAAGCTTCTAGTATCCAAGCGACCGACACGAACCTATAGCTAAACCCTCACTGTTCGTCGCTCTAGATAGCTACATTCTCGTTCCTTATCCCTCTAACCCTAAGCTCACTTGTTATATCCATAGCTTAGACGAAGGAGTTCACATTTGAACCCAATCCTTATTGTATAAGGACTCCTTCACTGTTGGAGAAGTTTGTCAAACACTTTAAGTTTGATAGTGTTGTAACCGAGACTTGGATCGCATAAAAACCAAGACGCGGCTTTGCCCAAGTGTGCAAGCCGACCGAGACTAACTCGGGATAATAAATAGCCTCCCCGATCATTCGGGACAGTGGACGTAGGATTTGAGCGATATCCGAACCACTTTAAAAATCCCGTGTCTCTTCTTCGCTTTCTTAACCGTTGCATTGATTTTACTATTCATACCGAACATCATATTTAAAATCAATCAACCTGTCTCAAAGATACCGAACCTTTTATCTACTGAACTGAGACTTAAAACGTTTTCTCACAAAAACTGATTTGGGCCTACACTATTCCGCGCACTGAACTCTTACTGTAGATACTCGAATTCGACCTAGTCGGTTAGCGCGATCTCAGCGAGTCAAGTACTCTTAGCCTTTAACTCGATTCGGAACGGTTGTGCGGTCCGCTTGAATCAAGCTTGGTCGGACACCATCCTGAATAGGACTGTTCAAGTTCGAAGTTGAGAAATCGAATCAGGTGTATTCACCCCCCCCCCTCTACACCTGACCGTACACTCGGGACCAACAGTTAGGCATGTTGGTGATTAAGTATCATAGAATGATCTTTCTTTGGGGAATGAGTCACTTGGCCTAAATTATATCCTACCTTACCAAAGAGCCTACATTACAACCAAATAAAAGTCATATTTGATCTTTGTCTAGAAGCACACGCTAGCAATGGAGAGGTTAGACGATTTCCAAGCCTATGACAGTCTATTTGTTTGTTTTGAATTGAGAGTAAACATGTCCTATCTTAAACACTTGAGAGTTGAGGATTACATTTGTATATATATCCATGTTGTGAGGGTTCTAACTAGAGAGGCTGAGTATCGATATTTGTTGAAACATGTGAAATGTTCATTAGGTGTTTGCATTGGTTTGAAAATTTTGAGAAAGTCTGAAGCTTAAAATCGTCATCTATTCGCTCTGCCATGTTTGTTTTCTTATTTTCTCTCTTTTGTCGATTGAGGACAATCAACACTTTAAGTTTGGGGGTTAGTTGACAAACATGGATTTTTCCTGGTTTATAGCGTGTTTAGATGTCGATTTTAGATGGAAAATCATGTTTGGAACAAGTATTTGGATTGAATTTGCTTAATCTTGTAGAATGTGATACTTGTTTGTTTTTTTGTTGAAATTGCAGAAAAATGGGTAAAAATCATGGTGTTTGAACATAATGGAGTTAAAGTACAGCTCGATACGAGAAAATGGACGAAGACGGCTCGAGATTTGGACCTTATGCAAGTATTGTTGGAAGTATTATGTATACTATGGTCTACACAAGACCAGACTTGGCACATTCCATTTCTGTCACTAGTAGATATATGGCAGATCCAGGTAAATATCATTGGGAAGCATTGAAATATATTCTCAGGTATATGAAGGGAAATTCTGGAGTTGGAATCAAGTTTGAAAGAATTAAGGAATCAACTGATCAGCCTCTACTTGGCTATGTGGATTCAGATTATGCAGCTAATATTGACACAAGAAAATCTCAGACTGGTTATGTTTTCAGTCTATTTGGATCTGCCGTGAGTTGGAAGTCAACTCTTCAATCTGTAGTAGCCTTATCAACAACAGAGGCAGAATACATGGCTGTAACAGAGGCTGTGAAAGAAGCTTTATGGCTGAGAGGAATTCTAGAGGAGTTTGGTCTGAATCAAAAGTTTGTTCCTATCAAGTGTGACAGTCAAAATGCTCTACATCTTGTGAAGCGTCAGGTTTTTCATGAGAGGTCAAAGCATATAGATGTCAGGTTACATTTTGTTCGTGACATAACAAATAAAGGGCTTGTGAAGATGATTAAAGTAGCTACAGAGGAGAATGCTGCTGATCTGCTGACTAAGGCAATACCAACTGATAAATTCTGGTTTTGTCTTAGGTTGGTAGGAATTATGCCTCAACATTGAGGCTGCAAGGCCCTGGTACAGGGCCAGTTTGGAGGGGTTGGTGATTAATAAATCTATGATTGAAGATATGAGCAGTCAAGGTGGAGAATGTGAGGAGTGTGTGACTGCACTTTGCATGTTGATCAAGGGATGTAGCTTATGATATGGAAAGTGTTTTAGAAGCATTATCATATCTTGTCCAAGGGTTATATCTTCCCCAAATGACTACTTATCCTATTATGAAGATCATAGGAGAATTATCAGCCGGATATCTTTGATCTTGTTGAGATTTAATAGGTCATATCTTTTGTTAGCTTGAAAGATAGAATATAGATATCTATATATATGTATGTCTATCTTGAAGAAGGATAGAGAGTGAAGAAGAGAACAGAGAGACCGAGAAGGAGAGAATATTACTCCTATCTCAACCACTGTAACATGTTTTTCCTTTCGTGTGTTCATAGTGAAAGATCAGTCCATTCCCTCTCATGCAGTAGGCATAGTCGAATCACGTAAAATCTCATGTGTTTTGTTTTGGTTTCAAACTTAACTATCAAGTTGATAAGCTAGTCTGTGTGAGTTATCAAAACATAACAATTTGAATTATTGAATCATAACATATGCATTGCTAGTTGGAAAATATATATACATTGGTTGTGGACGTAGAATGCATGATTCCTAATTTTCATGTAAATTTTGTTTTTATGGAACCGCACCCTAGCTATTTGTAAACACTTTTACAAGATATATTTATATATACGGCACCAAATGGTTCAAATTCTCTTTTCTTCTTGTATATAACTTGTTCGGTTTTTCTATTTGATGAAGAGTCACAACATAATTCGAAGAGTCACATGGAGAATCTCAAAAGGCAGTATCGAAAATTGTTTTTATTTATTATTAGACTTTAATGTTTATTATTGTAAGCCTATATAAAGGCATCTCTATGTTTTAGTTTAGTAGAGTTGAAGTTTGAAAGAAATTGACGGTGCGACCGTTCGTCCCCCATTCCCCTCCGCTAGGCGGACCAGCTTTGGGAGCCGTTATCCTAGGTATTCGTGCGTCGAATCAATGGGTTAACGAAGATCAACTTCCGGTCTTCGTGCGCGAATCAACGGATTTTGATTAATATTTGTAAATCGTCTCCGGCATTCCGAGAATCAACGGATTCGATTAGGTATTTGTTTATCCTATTTTATCTACTTTCATTTTATTTATCTTTCGCTGCATCAGCTTTGGTATCAGAGCCGAATCCCGGTGTCGAGGAGAGCTCCGCCCATTTCGTTTTTCGATCCAGATTTGCAAAGGACAAAAAAAAAAAAAAAAAATTTGCAGCTGATACTCGGACCAAGTTCAGGAACACCTTGTTGCACCAAGAAGCCGCCGCCATCCACTTCACGTGCGTGTAGCCACTACCACTCCGCAGTGAAAGCTCGCAGAGAGATGCCAACGCCGCCGCCGATCGAGTCAGTCCAGATCTGCTCCTCCATCGCGCAGCAGCCACGCCACCACCGATCGACTCAGTCCAGATCTGCTCCTCCCTTATCTGAGAGATGCCCGCACCACAGTGCAGCCCCGACGTTGTCATGCGGTGCTGCCGCTACTCACCGCTTCAGCCACGTCCTGCCGCCGCGCCAGATTGGTGGCCGCGCTCCTTTTCATTTCTGCCGCTGTGGTTAGCATAAATTGTTGCTAAAGCTGAGAATGGATCTGCTCCTCCCTTATCCGAGAGATGCCCGCACCGCAGCGCAGCCCCGACGTCGTCATGCGGTGCTGCCGCTACTCACCGCTGCAGCCACGTCCTGCCGTCGCCTCGCCAGATTGGTGGCCGCGCTCCTTTTCATTTCTGCCGCTGTGGTTAGCACAAATTGTTGCTAAAGCTGAGAATGGATTTGTTCCATTGGGCTCAACTCTTAGTGGGCTGGTGATATATTTTTTCGGGCTTAGCCTTGGTGGACTTGAAAATGGTTGTTGATTGTGGCAATTCTTTGGACTGAGCTTGTTGGCTTTCCGGATTGCATGTTCCGGCTTAATTGGTGGGTGTCATTTTGAGTGATAAAAATTCGAGGACGAATTTTTTCTAAACCGGGGAGAATGATGAAGAGTCACAACATAATTCGAAGAGTCACATGGAGAATCTCAAAAGGCAGTATCGAAAATTGTTTTTATTTATTATTAGGCTTTAATGTTTATTATTGTAAGCCTATATAAAGGCATCTCTATGTTTTAGTTTAGTAGAGTTGAAGTTTGAAAGAAATCGACGGTGCGACCATTTGTCCTCCATTCCGTCCGCTAGGCGGACCTAGGGGTGTTACGGTATGGCATACCGTCCAAATTTTTCCATACCGCATACCGTACCGAAAACGTGCGGTATGGGAAATTGCATACCGTTACCATACCGGTCATTGCGGTATACCGTTGATCGGTATGCCGTAAGTGCGGTATGAGCAAATATTCATATCGTTGCCATACCGATCGTGCGGTATGCCTTACTGCATATCGGTATACCGAAAGCAACAGTATACCGAAAGAACACCGGTATACCGAAGCATAAAGTATATCGGAAAAAAAAAACCCGTTAAAATTAAGAATATAAAAATGAACAAATGCAGAAAACATACAATTTCCGTCCAACAAATTACATCCGTAAATATCTAAGATAATGAATAGATGCAGAAACCAAAAAACCCAACAAGAGTACCATCCAATATCTCAAAACAATCCAAATGCAGAAAACAGAAAGCTCAAACAAGAGCACAATCCACCATCAAACAATCCAAAAGTCTACCAAACAAGAGCACAAACCACCATCATCATTCACTATACTACTATCAAATGGAGTTGGTAGTTCAGATTCGGATGATTGACTAGGATGCGTTTGAGAAGAATCACTTTCAATTCTAGAATCCATTTATTGAATCAACACATTAGCCTCTGCATATACTACAAAATCAAAATCAAAATTGAAGGAATCTAAAAAATAAAAAACAGTTTTGAAAACGTAAAATATGATACAGTTTTGATAATAGGGCAGGGGGAAAAGAAGGGGAAAAAAAGTAAAGAATAGATATCGAGCAGCAAGGTCTAGACTTGAGCAACTACAAGAAATAACCTAAACCAGAGGAGTTGAAGCGAAATCCTATTAAGAAACAAAAACTACCCAGCTAAATGCAATTAACAGTAAATAGCATCATCAGGACTCACTTTAATCAAGCAAATTCACTCGCATAAATGAAACCAGGACTCACTTTAATCAAGCAAATTCACTCGCTTAAATGCAATTAACAGTAAAAATATTCAAATTAAGCTTGTAAATAGCATCACCTTAACCCCTAATAATTTCTTTGGTGTGCAGGATCTCACGGTGGCGAGCGGGCGGGCGACAGGAGGGCGGCGGCCAGCGAGCGGCGGGCGGCGGGCGACGAGCGCGAGTAGGGCTTTGCCGCTTTGGTGGGGTGGGGGGCGAGCGATCGAGATTCAGATACAAGATTAGGGATTTGTGGGGAGGAGAGGAAGGATTAAATATTTTGTTTATTTGTTTATTTTGTTTATTTGTTTATTTTAAATATATACTATTAAATATACTACCATTATTTATTTCGTATAAGACTTTTTGTATCCCGTTTTCGACACAAAAATTAAGAAGTTATTTTAATTGATCATTTCATACAAAAGTATATATTATGTCATGATATTATAATAATATTATGAAATACTTTAAAATATAACTATACCTTTAAAAAATAAAATATGAATTCTTTATGAAACATGTAAGTAGAGATCTCTTCTTTTGAAAAATGAACTCATTTTTCGGAAAACATGAAGAGGACATATTTTCTTTTTTCTTTAATTATATATCTATATTATTATATTTTAAAGTTCTTCGTGATATTTTCAGTTCGTCATTCGTAGTGGACTTTTTGTGTCCCGTTTTCGACACAAAAATTAAAAAGTTATTTCAATTGATCATTTCATACAAAAGTATATATTATATCATAGTATTATAATAATATCATGAAATACTTTATAATATAACTATACCTTTAAAAAATAAAATATGAACTCTTTATGAAACATGTAAGTAGAGATCTCTTCTTTTGAAAAACGAACTCATTTTTCGGAAAACATGAAGAGGTCATATTTTTTTTTCTTTAATTATATATCTATATTATTATATTTTAAAGTTCTTCGTGATATTTTCAATTCCTCCTTCGTAGTGGACTTTTTGTGTCCCGTTTTCGACACAAAAATTAAAAAGTTATTTCAATTGATCATTTCATACAAAAGTATATATTATATCATAGTTTTATAATAATATCATGAAATACTTTATAATATAACTATTCCTTTAAAAAATAAAATATGAACTATTTATGAAACATGGAAGTAGAGATCTCTTCTTTTGAAAAATGAACTCATTTTTCGGAAAACATGAAGAGGTCATATTTTCTTTTTTCTTTAATTATAAATCTATATTATTATATTTCAAAGTTCTTCATGATATTTTCAATTCCTCCTTCATAGTAGACTTTTTGTGTCCCGTTTTCGACACAAATATTAAAAATTAATTTCAATTGATCATTTCATATAAAAGTATATATTATATCTTAGTTTTATAATAATATCATGAAATACTTTATGATATAACTATTCTTTTAAAAAATAAAATATGAACTATTTATGAAAATGGAAGTAGAGATCTCTTCTTTTGAAAAACGAACTCATTTTTCGGAAAACATGAATAGGTTATATTTTCTTTTTTCTTTAATTATAAATCTATATTATTATATTTCAAAGTTCTTCATGATATTTTCAATTCCTCCTAAAAATGTGATCGGTATATATCGACATTCGGTATCACTTCGGTATGCGGTATATACCGTGATCGGTATAATTTTGGTACACGGTATGTGTCGGAAAATCGGTACATACCGGTGGTTCGGTTTCAAACGGTACTTATCGGTATACGGTATGTACCGTTACTTTCGGTATGTACCGTATCCACGGTATGCTACGGTATACCGCGGGATAGAAAAATCCATACCTTTACCGTACCAAAAAACTTCGGTACGGTATCATACCGTACCGAAAATCTCGGTATACCAAAAATTTTGGTATTTCGATATATTTTCGATACGGTATGGGCGGTATATCAATTTTTCGGTATTTTTTAACACCCCTAGGCGGACCGACTTTGGATGCCGTTATCCTAGGTATTCGTGCGTCGAATCAATGAGTTAACGAAGATCAATTTCCGGTATTCGTGCGCGAATCAACGGATTTTGATTAATATTTGTTAATCGTCTCCGGCATTCCGAGAATCAACGGATTCGATTAGATATTTGTTTATCCTATTTTATCTACTCTCATTTTATTTATCTTCCGCTACATCACTATTTCTTATCCCTTGGCTTTGAAATAATTAGTTGGTACTTATACATGCATATGACAAGACTTCTTTTCATTTTGATAATGACACACAAAATAGGAAATGATTTCATTTAGAAGCTACACTCTACTTTTGATACAATCAAATTATCAGAAATTGTACAAGATCATCTACTGCATCTCATGTTACTCATATAAACATAATCTACTACACATCGATTTAAAAAAATGATAGATCGATCAAATATAAACTCATGGGAGTAATTTACACGAGAACTTAATCCAACTCTTACGTGTCTTATTAACTAAACATTTAAACAAAATAAATTGCGAAAAAATCAATTTATTTGGTTGCTTCCATCACATTCCCGGATTATACGGTACTCCGGTGTTCTTGATCCACTGATCACCTCCGTAAATCTTGCCCCCGGTGAAGCTATCCGCCAGCTCCGGCGTCATCTTCTGAATCCCCTTCCACGAGACCCGTTTCGAAGTATCCGACCCGGGTCCGCGGTTATTATACTCGCCGTAGTACAACGTGTTGAGAGCAAAATCTCCCGACCACGGCGACCAGCCCTCCGGCGAGATGAATCCGTCGATGTTGGAATTCATGATGATCGTCCTTGAGTACTCCTTCCACGGGCGACCGAGATAGGCCAGGAAAGGCGGCTTGGCGTCGACGAAGTCCTTCTCCGCCGTGATGCTGCAGTTCTGGATGACGGTGATGCCGACGCTCCCGCTCTCGTTTCGGCCCTGCGCCGTCACCATGCAGGCCTGGTTCTCCATCGGCTTCCGGACGACGAGGTTGCAGTTCTGGAAGACGGCGGCGGCGTTGCCGAAGATGAAGTCGATGGTGCCGCTGATGCGGCAGTCGCGGTAGAACTGGCGGTACATGTGTGCGTAGAGGGTGTCTTGGTAGCCGTCCATGTTCACGTTCCAAAAGATGGCTTTGTCGGCCGAGGCTCGGACCGCCACCGCCTGGTGGCCGATGGCTCCGGCGGTGTTCTCGATTCCGATGTCCTTGGCCATGAAATCTTCTCCGTTGATGGCTGCAGCACCACACCGAACAAATAAATGATTTAATTATATTAGAAGAGCCTATTTATGTTGTAACGGAGCACAAGCAATTAGTGTCACGTGTACAGATAAATTCTATGTTTTAATCAATCAAACTACGTACGAATGAATAATTAAAATTTGACATAAGTGTACATAAAATAATTGATTGTATTGAAATGTACAAAGACTTGTGTGTCACACAATATACTCTCTTGTATGTCACACTTTATAAGGTGTTGACATGTGGCATATGTGACCCACCATAATTGATTTTGATTTAATTATTTAATTAAAATGTATTCCACATGTCAAATGATTTGTGGAGGTGACATAGTGGAGTATAATTGTGTGACATCAAACTCTATCTGATTAGAATGAGCCAATGTAAAAAAAAAAAATCTTTCAATGAAAGTCTGCGAGTATAAGGTGTGATACATAATTCTATGTGTCTAAAATCTCATTAATTAGAAGTCTCGATGTCACATGTATAAAAACTTCATTTTTTTTTCCAAACTAACTTAATTATTGAGACTTGATATAAAAATATAGAAAATAAAAACTAATGTCCAAAACCTGGAAAGAAGATAATTTAGTTTTAACATCGAGCTACTATGTGTTTCTCTTTAGAAGTGATCACATGTCTCGAAAGTCCCTACCACCTTCAATAGTGAATTATAAGGCCGATAGATTTATTGTGTATTATTATATAAACTATTCGATCGTCCGACTTATAATTTTATTGTGGGACACTATGAAAATATTATTTAGTACAGGAATCTGTTCCCCTTTTTCTTTTATGCTTAACCGGAAAGGGAAGACATTATCTAAAAGAATGATATATAAGAAAGCATACATTTTAGATTTCTTTTCGAATTTATTATAAAACGTTAAATCTTTCAGTAAAGTTAATTTTGGTGGAACTTACTTAGGGTAGAAGTGTGGTAAGTCGTAAAACCACCGGTAAAGCTCTTGTCACCGCTGATAATGGTCTTGGTGGGCCCTTCACCGAGCAAGACGACGTTTTTGCATTTCTTAGGGATCATAACAATCTCCTTGTAAACACCGGCCTTAACGAGGATGACGAATGTGTCATTACTTTTCAAGGGCGCCGTGTTGATGGCGTCGGCGAGGGTTTTGTACTGCCCGCTGCCGTCTAAAGCTACCGTGGCGTTCGGCGTGAAGGTCCCGGTGGTCCGGTCGAGGAGTTTCCGTACACTCTTGCCGACGAAACTAGGGATGCCATCGCCATTGTTGTCCAATGAAACCTGACCGCTTTCTTCTTCGAGCAGCCGCCTTTGGCCGAAGAGTTTCCCGATGTTGCTGATCCCGACGTTCAACTTATCGAAAAGCTTCGAAACTTGACTCACTATTACCAGACTATTGTCCAGCAGCTCGCCGGAAGTTTCTAGAAGCTCCTTGATCTTCTGCCCGGTGTCCCCTGCCAACACAAATTCGTACATGCATTCTCACAAATTTCGTAACAAACAAACTATTTACAATTTGGTAAATATTGTACATTATTTTTTACTTAGAAAATATGTCAAACTAAGCTAGTATTTTTTGTTATATTACGTACAAGAAGATATTGTGTCTTTATTAACCCTGCGTGGAACTCACTTGCATATGCAAAATGTCTAAATAAAAAATTGGGCAAGATTCTATATATTTTTGCTAATGGAAATTTTCTAAAAACTATTTTTTTTTTAAATAAAAAATTGACACTAATACGTCGCTAGGCGATGATATATAGAGAGGGATTGACCTTTACACCTGAGATTAAAAATTTTAATTTTTTTAACCATGAAAGAACAATAGCATTATTTTTTTTACAAATTGGATGAGTACGAGCTGAAAAATGTAGAAAACGTAATGTTTATATTCATTTCTTGTACTGCAATGTGACTGCATCCTTTTTTAGCCTTATAATGGGAACAATCGTTCATTTTTAGTTCTCTGTCGAAGACTCATGCATCCCGTTTTCAATCACGGGGATATTGTGTTACCGGTAATTAGTGACGGAATTAGAATTTTTTAGTTGGAGGACCAAAATAAAAAAAAAAGAAATAAATTGTGCCGACGAGAGGATTAAATGAAGGACGGAATTAGAATTTTTTAGTTGGAGGATCAAAATAAAAAAAAGAAATAAATTGTGCCGACGGGAGGATTAAATGAAGGAAAAAAATAAGGACTTTCAAGTCTGTGAGCTGAAAAATTACTTTGGGTAGACTAAAGTTATTTTCAAGTGGGTCACAAGTTATTTTAATATAAGAATATGGACGTACTCTTTTACCGCAATTGGCATGTAAATCATCGATGTTCAACTATGAACTACCTGTCGTGTTCTCGAACGCGTCAACGCAGGTATCCACGCAGGTCAGACCGGCGCTGAGCCAAACCTTAATATCGTCGACGTAGTCATCGATCTTGCTGACGTCAAATCTGTTGACTTTGTCGGACGACCGCGTGAGATCTTCGACGGTGGTGTTGAGCACCTCCCGACACACTTCCAAGGCCCCCTGCGTCCGCTTGTCCGCCGCCGCGTCTTTGTAAAGAGTCGTGTTCGTTATGGCGCCCTTGATCTCCGTGACGGCGGCTTTGAACGCCGCCATGAGAAGGTCCTTGGGGTTGGAAGTACTGGCGTTGGCGAGGCTTTTCTGGCAGGCGTCTTTGTAGTTGGTGGCGGCGCAGATGGTGTCCACCCCGGCACCGGCCGCAGCGGATGAAACCATGCACGCCGCTACGAGGACGGCGGCGAGCGTGGCCGGTGTTGTGTGATTCTTACTATCGGACATTATTTTATGAATTATTTTCATTTGTTTAGAAGGTGGTATTTGTTATATAGTTTTGGAAATGAGAAGGCATGCGGTTGTGGTTGCGCCTGGCTAAAATTAGAAGGAACTGAAGTGAAGGGGAGCTATTGGAATGTGGGGTTCAAGACTTGGTCAATGCATGCATGCAAATTGAAGGAGTGGTGAGATTATTTGAACTTTGTAATAGCATTTCATTTCTATACTCTATTTACATGATATCTTTCCATATCTATCTTATTTGTATATAATTTCTTGGTTGATTGTAAAGAGACATAGATTCAATTGATTATGGTAGCTCCAACTCTTAATTGGTAGACATAGTTGAATACACATATATTCTGAAAACCTGAATATATTTGCATATACATCTTATATGTACATTTTTTTTTATTTGTGAAGACAATTTAGGGCCGCTAGCTATTGGTGGGCACTGGAAAAATTCCACTGATCATGTGTAATAGTTTATAAACTATATGAAAGATGTAAATCATATTAGACTAATCATGTGTACATGGGCACTTTCAGAATTACGAGACTAGAGGGAGACTTTAGAATATTTGGCGAGGCGAAGGAGGGCGAATTAATTTCCTTTTTTCAAAACTTACACATAAAATTTAGATTTCGATATTTGGGGGAGGTGCCGCCTTGTATACATTGCCTCGAACCAGCAAACACATGTATATACTCGATTTATTCTCCTAACACATTGCACTTTTATATATCTGCACTAGTAAATGACATGTAAATTAGTTATCTAAAATAATCATAAACTCTACCGACATAGTCCACAGAATATGTAAATTACAAACATTAACATTTAAAATAATCATGATAATTAGGTCTTGTAGTGTTATGAATTACCAAATGAAAGGATTTTAGCAACTCGTGTCTTGAATCCACATTAAAAAATAAAAAGATATTATATAAATAACTAAAATAAAAAAATAATATCTATAAATCAACATATTGAGTATCTAAAAGCATATTATTAACAAAAATGAAACTCGTTAGTTATTACTACTATATATATATATATTTAAATATCCTCTCTTTCTTCCGTCAAATTTCTTTCTGTGATCTCCCTGACTTGCGTATACATGGGCCTAGGCCCAGTTCAGTGCTTTTATTTATATTAAGGATAAGGATGGGCTTCATGCCCAGATCAGCCTTTCTCACAAGTCAACTTTTGTCTTCTCATCTTCTTTTTTCTCTTTTAATTTTATTTGTAAGATTCATTATTTCAGCCTCATTTTATTCAAAAACCTGCATCAACAGTAAACATAAAATATGAGTATAGTTTAATTAACAAAACAATATAACTAAAATAAGAATTGTCACGCCCCAATTTTCATAACTTTTTAAGGGACGTCACTTCGTGCATAAATTTTAATCTTCTCAATTTAATTTTAAGAAAAATGGATTTATAAAAAGGCTTTAGTGCATTTCATAACAACGGAAGTCTTAAAAATAAAAACACATGCGACTACTAGTTTTCAGAAAAAGCAATAGAACGAAGGTGCTTAGTTCATGATAAAACTAAATTAATAATGCAAAAAGTTTCATAATCCTTCATCGTGTGACCATCACCACCAACACCTCTATGCATCGGCCGAGCCATTTACTGAAAAATATTAAAATAGTGGGTTGGGTACGACTACTCAGTGGGAGATGTACACATTTACCAAAATTATATATCACACCGTTAAGACATAAAAAATTAGATCATGGACAGAGATACTCGGTCACACGGACCATAACATTTTCATAGGCCCAATTCCGACCTATTCTCATAGAGGATCCAATTTCGATCCTACGGCCCAATTTCGACCGATTTTCATTCTGGATCCAATTTCGATTCAAGGGTCCAATTTCGACCCATCCTTTCATGTCAGTCATAATCACATGAAATATCGAACATAACATATAATAAAGATAAACAGTAACATTCTCCACCTTAACCTTGACGTGATGAAAAATTATGGATATCAGATGTATAAGTCCTGCGCGTTGATCCTATACATGGAAATTTATCTTAATAAATGTCATGCATGCATCAACAATTTCAATAATTCATAAATAGACATAGATCAGAATAATCAAATAAAAAGTATATTATACATAATCTACTTATTAACATGCAATTTTAATAGTTTCACATAGTAATAAACTTAAGTATATTAATCACAATCTTACTTCTATTTACAATTCATTCGTGCATTGAATAATTCGGCAACTCATGAAATAAATTAATAAATTCATAAAAGTATTGTCCTAAAAATTATAGATCTCTAACATTAACAACATAATACATATTCCATCCCATTGAAACTTATCATGATCAAGAATTTATTTAGTAGTAACATGATTTTTTTTTTCAATCTACACGCATGTTGACAAAAGAATCTGGCACACCGAGAAAACAAATTAACAAATAAATAGTAACCGTATTCTAAAAATTCTATATTTTTAACATGAATGACCTAACATATATTATATCCCATTAAAATTAAAAATGATCGAAAACAATGTAAAGAAAACATGAAAAACAATTTTCATTTCAAGCTCATGAACATGCTGTCAAAAACTGGCAGGTTATTAAGAATAATTTTTAACAAATACTTATCATGCTTGAAAAATTCTACAAAAATAATAGAGTATACTAGACATACCTAGGAAAACGATCCTAAATTTTCAATACGATATGAGGACGGAAAGATGTGTAAATAATTCCTGAAACAATTCGTAGATATGTTGGAAGATTTTCGAAAATCTAATGTGAAACTAAATTATGGAGGACTAAGAGCCTATTTATAGGCCTAGAAATCATTATCTAAAGATTCATAATCATATAAGGTATCGAATATATTTTATCTATAACTATTTTCGTACTTATATAATTTATATATAATTTAGTGTATCACTTACCATATAAGAGATTCAATCATAGATAAATTAGGATATGGATAAATACAAGTAGATTTTTTTCCTAAAACATGTATATCACAAATATAATATCTATTTTATTCACAAAATATAATTTCAAATTATCTCCTAATAACTTAATACACTATAAAATATTATATCCTTTTATGAATCCTAGTAGTTTAGGAAATCCAAAATAAATAAATCTTATTCTTGTCTTATAATTCTATCATGATTTCTATCTCAACAATAAACAATATAATCATAATATGATATAAATAAACACATTCAAAGTTCAAAATAAATTTACATAATAAAAATGATTTAATGACAAATAAGATGATTGCTTTAATTTTTATTTAAATTTCTAAGGCGCGACTTACATAACTAAAACACTTGAAAACGTGTATGAATAAATATTCAATGCATTTTATATCGAAAATTTTGGGCGTTACAAGAATAATACAAAATAAATAATAATTTGTTTTGCAAGGATAGCTCAAAATGCGTTAGGGATCTTCTAACCCAATTTTGCAAGGACCACTTAGTGGCCCATCAATCACGCGGTGCCACGTGTGTATTGGTGGGTCATGTAGTTAATATTATCGTATTTGTTTAACTTTAAAAACACACGTGACACCACTTGATTGGTGGGTCATGTAGTGTTCCTCACAAATTGGGCCAGAAGATCCGGATTGCTCAAAATGTAGTGCTTATGAGCTTTATTCAAATTTAATGGAGTTTAAATGAACTCTTTAGATTTATATTTAGATTTAATTATGCTTCATTTCATTATAAAAATGATTTTTTATTCTCAATAATAATTTACTAAAATTTATTATTTTCTCATGAATATAATGTTATTTACAAACTTAATATACTTGTACACTTTAAACTATAAAAAATATAAGTTCTACTACTTATTTAATTTTGAGGCTTTTGCAGCAGTGGTCGAACAGTGCCAAAAGAAACACAAATATAGCCCACAACTAAAACAAAACACAAATATAGCCATTTTGTCCTTATACGGCGCTGGGCCGATGGCGGGGCCAATTGGCGAGTCCATCGGCCCTCCATCGGCCTTGAGGGAAAAAAGTCGAACTCCCCCATCGGTCGAGCAAGTTAACCTGATTTTTTAAAATTAGAGGCTCTGAGGGCCGATGGGAGCTGAATTGGTGGTGTCCATTGGCCCTATTCGCTATCGGCCGATAATAAAAGCCGATGGCCGAACATCCAATAAGTCAATCCCGTATAGTCGGCTAAAAAAAAGGATGTGAAGGCCGAAATAGGGCCGATGGTGGGTATCCATCGGCCCTTGATCGGCCATAAGCCCTTCCTTCGAGACGTGATTGGACAAGACACTGTAAGGCTTTTCCTGCAAACATGTCGTAGGGCCGATAGAGGGCCGATGGGGGCCGATGGAGGGCCAATCCAAGGCATGTTGGAGGTATAGTTTTAAATCAGCTTTATCTGATGAAATGACTAGTCGGATATGACATGCACATGCACGTTAATGAGGGCCGATGGGGGCCGAAGGGGGCCGATGGCGGCCTATGGGGAAATGGGTAATAGAGTTCGATGTTTCACGTGAAAATTTACAGAAAATTTTCTTATAAGACGTAGAATGGCCAATTTGGTTGAATCACCGAAAATTTTCCTCATTTCAGTTCCACTCTTCTCAATTCTTCAAACAAAATTTGACAGAAATGGCCGATTTTCGATCAATTATTGTGAAATTGAACGGTCAATTCGATGTAGAGTCGAATTATATCGGTGGGCATGAGTTTATGGTTTACATTCCTTCAAACAATATTTCGGTCGAATATCTTCGACAAAACATTGATCGGTGGCTGACTGCTTATTCCCTTCCGTTCAACTACTTCATTTATTATACTGCTGCTTCCCGACGAACCGGCAGGATGATGAAGGCCATTCTGGGCCATGATAATGATCTTATGCGGCTGTGCTCTATCGATGTAGAGCCGGTTGTGTTTGTTGTGTATCCTGAAGTGCAAAATCCTCAATTTGGTGTTCCGAACCCGAATCAATTTCCCGAAGATAATTCAAATTTCGGGGGTCCTAATTGGTTTACGGGGCAAGGAAGTAGAAGTAATGATGGTGGACGGGCTCCCCAAAGGAATGCTCGTGTGGAGACAGATTCAGATGATGAGGCGGACTTGGACTCATCATCTGATGATGATGAGGATGAAGATATCCCTTCTGCCTTGATTAATTGTTCGTTACAAGATTTTGCTGCATGGATTCGGAGGGAGGGTGGCATAAGTCAACTTATGTCTTTGCTAGTTCCAGTCAATCGTTCTCGAACAAATGACGAGACTGTATACGACAACACAGAAGCAGCAAGCAACTGGCTACTTCCTGTTGTTCCCCTTGATGTATCCGATTCAGTAGCGTCGCAGAACTTGATTACTGCTGTAGACGGAAGTCTGCAAGCAGGATTGATGTTTAGCTCGAAAGACGAACTTTCTACTGTTGTGGCTCTATTCTATTTGGAAAACAGTGCGGATTTCAGAGTGCAACGTTCCAGTGCTTCCCGTTTGGAATATTTGTGCAGAAGAAGTGTTGATTGTCCATTCGAGCTACGGGCATACTGTAGAGGTCATATGTTTTGGGAGGTTGTTAAATGGGTTGCGGACCACAACTGTACAACTGATTTATCCGGACTTAGCGAACAAAATGTGAGGTCGAAGGCTGTCGCTGCTTTTATAGCCCGTAAAATGCGTCGTCAAAGCAAGTTAATGAAACCGGCTGATGTTCAGGCCGATTTGTTGGATAAATTTGGAATACAAGCAACGTACGGTGTTGCCCTCCGAGCGTGCAACGCAGCTATATCGATGATTTACGGCGGACATGCTGATTCGTTCAGCAAACTGCCAAAATATCTGCATTTGTTGGAACAAACAAATCCGGGAACTTATACGGATCTTGATGTCGGTGAGGATGGTCGTTTCCGACATTTATTTATGGCGCTTGGTGTATCGCGAGCCCCTTGGATAGCCAACCTCCGGAAGGTTATTGTGGTGGACGGTACCCATTTAAAAGGGAGAAACAAGGAAATATTATTCGTCGCAGCTACTTTTGATGCGAACGAGCAAATATTCCCTCTCGCTTTTGGTGTAGGTCCAATTGAAAATGATGTTTCCTGGATGTGGTTTATGATGCGACTGAGAGCCGCATTTCCAACGGATGACAGTTTAGTCATTGTTTCAGACCAACATGAAAGCATAGCGAATGAGGTAAGAGTGGTTTTCCCAGACGCACAACATGGACTTTGTTACTACCATTTATCGAATAAGCTTGCTAGGCACGGTGAGTGGGTTATCCGGTCATTTTATCGAGCAGCTTATGCTTATCGGGCAACAGAATTCCATGACGCCATGAACGCTATCCATCGGGGAAAACCTGCTATTTACGAAAAGTTGATGGAAATCGGATCGGAGAAGTGGTCCAGACTTTTCAGTAAAGGTCGTCGTTACAGTCTACTGACATCGAATGCTGCCGAGTCAATAAATTCTCGGCTGTTGGAGGCTAGACGACTACCAATTCTAGCTATGCTCGAGGCAATCCGTCATATGATAGAGTCGTGGTTCGATACACGATGGGTAAAAGCAAGTTCCAGAAACAATCCGTTGACAGAGGCTTCTGAGTTGAGGATGCGGAACGAAGTAGAACTGGCTCGAAGGTTTACAGTTACGCAGGTCACTAACCACAAATACAAGGTCGACGCAGGTGAGCGACAGTGGAGGGTCAATCTTCTAGACGAAATGTGTGAATGCGGCGTCTGGCAAATTGACTTGTTGCCGTGTAGTCACGTTGTCGCCGTTTTGTATCATCGCCGGGAAAATATGTACAATCATATTAATGATTACTCCCTCCGTCCCAAAATTCTTGTCCAATTTGCTTTTTGCACGGTTTTTAAGGAGAGTTGTTAGTTGTGTGTAGATTGGTATAAAGTTGTGGGTCTCACAAAAAAGTTGTGTGTAATAATTTACTAAAAAAAGAAAGTGGACAAGAATTTTGGGACAACCCAAAATGGAATAGCGGACAAGAATTTTGGGACGGAGGGAGTATTATACAACGGCGACGTGGAAGGCAATATACGCCGGTGTGGTTAATCCCTTGCCTCCTCGAAATGAGTGGGGTGTCCCACCGGAAATAGAGGACACTGTTGTTCTTCCACCAATTATTATGCGACAAGCCGGACGCCCGAGAAACACCCGTCGTCCTTCAGAAGCAGAAGCTAGTACATCTGGTACGTGCCGTCGGAAAAAATGTGGTAACTGTGGAGAAGGTCACACAAGGCGGAGATGCTCCGTATCTGGAACCACAGATAACGATTAATTTTTTTTAGAACTGATCGATTAAAGTTTTTTGTCACTGATCGAGTTATTTGGTAGGATAAAAAAAAAGGGCCGAAACCCTTAAGGGCCGATGGTTAACCCATCGGCCCCCAATCGGCCTTAGCCGAAACCCTTCGGGGCCGAGGCCTATCCAATCTCGGCCGAGGCCATGCGCTGGTCGGGGCCGATGGCATTGGGGCCGATACAAATTCGGCCATCCATCGGCCCTTGGCCGATATGTGATTTTCTTGGCCGAGGCCGAGGCTATGCACTGCTCGGGCATTGGGGCCGATACAGATTCGGCCATCCATCGGCCCTTGGCCGATAGATGAAATTCGGTATCACATTAAATAAATTTAAAAAATTGATATGAAATAAAATAAATTCGAAAGTGTTTGAAATCCACAAAAAAAATATACACTAAATTTAAAAATATACAATATTTATTCGGAATGTGAACCAAAATCTCTGTAATAACACTGCTCAAAACATTTCCAAGTCATCCACTCCTGGTAGACTCTGATGTTTGATTTCATATTACCCCATTTCGGAGTAGGAAATCCAGTTATGAGCCGCTCAATTGTCATACACGTATATGGACCACAACTATGCGAATCCTCTTGCTTGAACTGCTCATTTTGCGGCATCAAGACCAACTCCGGAGTTCGCGTGCCCGGATGCGGCAGATTGTACTTGTTCATCGTCCAGTAATTTGTAGCCTAACGAAAAACATTAAAAATAATTAGTAGCCGAACAAAAAACATAAAATATAGCGAATACGTACATCTAGCAAGCGGCCGATCAATTTACGGAGTGGCCGCAAATTCTGTTTTCGCAACTCAAATATATCCTTGTTTCCACGGGCGTTCAGTAAGTCATACAGCTCCAACTTCCATGACTCGATACACAATCTAACTGTCACCCAATGGGAGGCGGCCAACACCGGGAAAATGATCTATTAATTAAAAAGATAAATTCGTCAAAAAAATAATATTAATAATGCAAATTAGTAAAAAATAATAATTAGCAAATTACTATAACTTACGAATTTGGCATCGAACCACGGAATCTTTGCGACGCCAATTCCCGTATCGTCTCCAAAAACGGCATCCATTAAACCCTTTACAGGGATCCATTCAATATAGTTCAACTCGTACCGTTCATGGAACTCGTTATCGGGTTCAAAAATTTTTGAAGTCCAAGCTCCGGATAAAGCCGTCTGTCATAAAATATACACATTAGCAGGAGAATTAGTAAAAACAAACACATTATATCTTAAAAAAATAAAAATATATACTTACGAACAATGACGAAGCCGCTATGACGGTATAGCGTGCATCGGGTGTAGACAACACGTCACGGTCAAGCGCTTGAAGCCTCTGCCGGAGGTAGCATAAGTACAAATCAATCATTGTGTGGCCCATGTCGAACTTTGTATCCAAAAGGTTCTTGAAAAATCCGTGAGAGAGCTTATGCTGCGAAACCGTCACATTGGCAGAAATTTCCATTTTCATGAAATTCTCAAAATTTCTTCGCAATGCCTCCACGGTATCAAACATGTGTGGAGCTCCTGTAGGATTGGGTCGTCGGCATACTATGGGCTGCAAATAACATGTATTAAAATAATGGGATCAAATATATAAAAAAAAAAATTATGTTTGTACCTCAGTGCTTTGTACAATTTGCTGCTCCGGCGGTTGGCTATCATACAGCCGAGATACATGTTGCGTATCAAATAAATCCATCACGACCGACTCATGTTGCTGCATTTTGGACAAAAACTCATGGTCAAATTCATGCTGATCGGATTAGGAAACTCGTCTGCAATGTACGGGGGTCGGTCTAGGAAACTCCACACCGATCGGATTATCTCCAATCACCCGTCTCCAGTATTCCGATAGCTGCTCCTCGGGAGTGGGCGTAAGACTCTCATGGGGCGGTGTCTCCATCTGTTCGAAAAGTTTAAAAAACAAGGTTATAATCCATTCCGTATCTGTTCATAAATATTTAAAATGTTACTTACCGGCAAGGCAAAGAAAGTAATTCATTCCGTGTCTGGTGGCGTGACAAATACCCATTTGACACATCGGGGCATACCACCGTCATTGATAAGGCATACACACAGACCGACCAAATCTGGTATCGCCTCATATGCCCACATCTACAATACGATTAAAGATCAGTACAACTATAAAATATAAATTAAAAAAAAATCATTATAAAATTAAAAAAATTGTACCTGAAGAGCCCAAACTGGCCCATAAATATTATACTTCGATTTTACTGCTTCGACTTGCTTCGGTACAAAGCTCATGTAGTGCAGGAGGGCATTGTATGTGTGTGCTCCCCATGGAAAATCATTCCACGCGTCAACATCGTCAGCAAGAACCCACATCCAGGTCTCGACCTTCTTCGTGTCGGCAGGTGCAAAGAAAAAACACATCAGGGCCAACACATTGGCCACCTTCAAATAATCGTCTTCTGAGAGGTTGTCGAGCTTGTCATTTTTCCATAAATTTAACAGCTCACCTCCTGTTATTGGATTCCCGTTTGTGACTCTCATGTATACTCCAGACTCTACAGGGGCATGAGCTACCGTCGTATCGAAAGTAGAAGCGCCGAAAAATAAGCCAGTTACGAGTGCATACTCGTACTGCGAAAATCTAATCTCCCGTCCCGATATATGAAAACGGGTCTCCCCGGGCGGTGCCTGCACCTCATAGCACATCAACTGATGCAAAGCTATGATCGAACTCTTGCCCTTCCTCCAACTCAGCAAATGTCCGAACTGTCCGTCTCTAAAGCGACGAACTAGGTCACTACCCCCCGTCTAGCAGGACTACTTTTTAATAATTCGGGTAAACCATCTCTCCAATATGTCGTAACTTTTGGGGTCTTCTGTCTAACCGGTAGTCGGATATAAGCGGGCTGCAAGATATAGAAGGGCCGAATTAATTATCAAAACCGAATAACTAAGGGTCGAACGAGGGCCTATGGAAGGGCCGATTTAGGGCCGATTTCTCTAAGGTCGGGGCCGATGGCTCGAAGGCCAGCCGGGGGCCGAAGCCTCGAAGGCCAGCCGGGGTCGAAGACATTTTGGAGCCAGGGCCGAATTCTCTTCGGCCAGCCGGGGCCGACGGCCTATTGAATTGGGTTCGGCCGAGTCAGAGCCGATGGAGTGTATCTTCATCGACCCTGCAATCGGCCCTCCCATCGGCCCCAGTTTCATAAATTTCCACAAATTCAACACTCGAATCCTCTCCAAATTCTCCACAATTTCATCAATATATGGACATTTCAATGTAAACCCAACCCAATTTCAACAGAAATTTCGTCTATGAATGAAATACAATCACAATTCATGGCATAAATTACGAAGAGTACGAACCTCAATTTCCCCGGAAGACATGGCGTTTCAAAGGGGATCGGCGGCGCTGTCGGAACTATTTCGGCGGCGGAGAACACAGCGATTTCGGCGACTCAACTGGCGGCGGCGGCGACCGATTTCAATTTTTTTTCGCTTTCAGTAAAATGGTAACATTTCTGTCGGCCAACGGTAACATTGAATCGGCCCTCCATTATTGCGATGCAGGGCGATGGTAGGGCCGATGGTGGGGCCGATGTGTATCGGCCCTCGGTTAATAAACGGTTAAAAATTGTTCGGCCCTCGGTAAATTTCGGCCGTTACAAGTAACGGCTTCTTAAGGATCAGGGCCGATGGCTCGGCCGATTAGGGGCCGATGTACATCGGCCCTCATTTTTTTTAACCTCTTTAACAAATTTATTTTTTTAATAATTATTAAAAAAAATGTTTATTATTTACGTTTATTATTTTCCGATGGCCGATGTCTCGGCTCAAGAGGGGTCGATCACCATCGCCCCTTCAATTATTTCGCTTTTCTAAAATAGGGCCGAGTGGGGGCCGATAGGTCGGCCGATCACGATCGGCCCTCAGTACAAATTAGATCGGCCCCAATCGGCCCTCAGAAATGAAGATCGGCCCTCATTGGCCCTCAATCGGCCCTCAGCCCACAAGAAGACAAATTGGCTAGATTTGTGTTTTTGTTTACAAGATGGCTAAATATATTTTTTGTTTTTTAAATTTGATTAACAGTGTATATTTCCACTTTAATTTTCTTAGGTTTTCAAGCCTGATCCTTAAGGAGCATGACCGCCCCTTAAATTTTGCATAATTCAATTTTTTAGTGTACTTTATTGAAGAAAAAAAAAAAAGCATTTCCCCTACTTGAGATTATTGTAGATCCCCAATTTTAATTTTTGTATCCACCCCTCGATAAAACAATACTAAATCTATCAACAGACTTTGCCAAACGAGCTCCATATAGATTTTCGTTGAACAAAATACCCCAGTATCTCATTCGTTTACAACTCTTAGACCAGTTATTCATGCTCCTGTGTATGCCTTTGTGAAAATACCCTTCCCTTGCTGGCTTTGCTTTAATCTTGCTGCCTACCTCTTTCCAAGTCAATTGACTGGGAAAAGTTTTTCCACAAAACAGAATCTACCGAGTGGAAAAAAATCACCAGATATGTCTTCACATCTTAAGGAAGAAAAATATAATAATAATAATTCTTCAAGATGAATTCTCACTGCATTCTTCGACAAGAACAAGCAACCACAATACCTATCTGAAAGGAATCTCCACTTGTAGCCAAGCTAGAGGCTCTGCATGTAGATTTTTTTCTTCACTATTTGGGTTTGAAGCTTTCTATATAAAGGGCATTTGCTAGTCCCTCTTACTCAACAAACACCACATCTCTTCATCCCATTTTCTTACACACACACACATATATACTAATGGCATCTAGGGAAGATCTTGCTAGAATAGGCCGGGAAGGCTTCGATTTAGTCGAGCAATACATCGAAAACAAGGGGAGGAATTCTGCAAGAAAACCTTATGGTTTTCCACAAGGTACTAGGAAAGTTTGTCTGTACCAGTACCAGCCTCAGCAGAGCCATGTCTACCAGGTGAAGCCAAACGAGAAGATGAGCACGTACGAGGTGGTGCATTTTCGCGATGGAGCGAGAGTTATGGACTACAACAACCCCAACTCTGGTCCTATGTTTTATTAGTCTATATAGAGTAGTTTTTGCTGTTAGATGAAGTAGCCTCGGCCAAGGCTTATCCTTCGTATTACTTAAGGATGCTCGTCTTTGTTGTCCAAATACTTTGTTACTTGGCCAGTAGGCTTTAGGTGATGTATGTAACATATGTGGTAACTCAATAAAAAGCTTTTTTGCTGTAAGATGAGATCTTATCCCTTTTTCCGGACGAGCAAATCGTTCGTGTTCGTGCTTAACAAACTCATTAGTCACCAAGAAATGCACACTTATATTTGAATATAGTCTTAGCCTATGCAAAAGGGTGATGTTTTCAGAACAAGCCTTAGCATCTCGGATCTTAATTAATGGAACAGATAGAGAGTTAGAGACCCTTTATTTCATTAATTATTTCGACACGTTCGACTAAAAAAGGAAAGAAATCATTGCTCTATATATGGAATGTGAGTTATTTGGAGAAGATGAGATGGCTAGGAACAAAAAATATCTTATCCTACCTTCCGAGCAATTATTGCCATTTTCTGGATAAAAATGAATCCTCCTATCTAGTACTAAACTTACAAGATCTTGTACCTTTTGAGTTTGTTAATATTAAACTTTAAAGCATGATTTTCCTTATATTATATTGAGATTTATATAGGAAAAGAGAGCATCAGATATGTTATATTCTGTGACAGAATCTGATACACTCAAGAAATTATTGTTATGTAATATGGAAAGGCTTTCCAAGAATCTTGAATTTCTATATAGAAAAAGCATTCAAAACTTATCTAAAAGAATCACCACAAGTTGGATAACAAGAGGCCACGAATACATACTTTATCTTACTTTTGTTATGTCTTAGTAATTAGTCTGTTGCTGTAATCTCTATATAAGGAGGATTCAAAATGATACACATGCAACACAAAAACTTTGCTACTTCTGTAAACTTGAGTTTGCTCATTCAAGAATGGCATCATGGGGAGAGCTCAAAAGAGCAGGTCTAGATGGCTTTGCGATAGTCGAAAACGTGGTAAAGCCGGCCTCAAGACGAAGGCCAACCGTACAGCAAGTCCACAGCAAGGGTTGTCTGTACCAGCATCATCCAAACCAGAGCGTTGAGCATCATGTAAAGCTGATATCTGCAGCTGAAGAGATGGTGAATCTTTACGAGGTGGTGCAGTTTCGAGATGCAGTGTCGATTATGGAATACAAGAGGAAGTCCACAGCAATGGGCTAGGAGGAGTTTTCTTGAAGAATGCAAGCTTTTGTATTAGTTTAAGCATGCTTACTTTGTAGAGACATATGAGTAATCTGATAGGGTTGTTAAGTATTTTACAGTAGCAGGGTTTATCCAAAGAGCTGCGGCTATGGATTTATCTCCGTCGCCTAAAGTTTGTGACACCTTTCATGTGAATACGGAAGTGTTTTTTTTTTTTGGCATTAGACTCCTATTTTGCACGCTCTTACCAAAGGAGCAAGAAATCTGAACTCCAAGGAAGATTATTAAGCAGCCATTAAATTGGACTCATATTCTCTTGCATAATATCAACCAAGAAGAGCATTACATATGCAATTCGAGACTTTTCATAATTTAAGAAGAAATGTTTTTCTTAACCATTATTTGAAAATCAAGAACTGTTTGTCATCCATGCTCAAAGTGTTGGATTGTTGAGTAAGAGTATTTGGGTCTTATGAGGGCATTATGGGGGTATCCATATAAAATTTAAGGGTAGAAATTATATATTTTTTTTAGTTGTATAGTCCGATACTATTGTGAAAAAAATAATTATGGACTTTTATGCAAACTAAGTAGAATTAATATTATTACCCTAGTATAAATAAGTCCATTATGGGTTTGTAAACTTGTACTCAATGCTCGTAGTGAATATCATGATTTGATAGTGCCCCAAGAGAGAGTTAATTAGTAAAGACGAACTCGATTGGTTTATTGTTTTTCTGGTATAATCATGTGAGACTACCACATATAGCTTATGTTTCAAGTAGTTCATGTAATCGAGTCAATTTTTTAAAGCGGTCTAAATGCAAAGATTAATAATTGCAATTGTAAATTCATGTTGAATCGACCACAAACAACAATACTATGCCACTTATCCTTAACCGAAAGTAGAAACTTTTATTCACCAATATGGAGCAGAATCTTCCATTCAATACACACTTAGAATGGGAAGAAATATAATTGAAGATAATTCTCATAGTGCTGCATAAAACGATATCTGGATCAAATCTTGATCAACTATAACTACTTGGTTCAAATATTGGTTTTCTGCACCGAAAGGATATAGAGTTCTTCAAGGATATTTCCCTCCTCTTTAATCAAACACGCATAGATTCTGAGTTGATCGATCATGTTAAGTATCTTTAATTCTGCACCACAGATGATGTGTAATCTAGCATCTTGTCGTCAGATCACCACGTTGTGTTGTTGGTATTTGTTTTCTTTTTAGAATAATATTCTTCTCCTTTAATGGCTTCTTAGTACTCATATTCCATCATATACTCGATTGTTCATGGGAGCTCATAAATAGTTTATCTCCCTAGTGGAACTCATTCATGTGAGGTGCCGTTGTAAGATGCTAGCTAATAGGGAAAACGATACTTTGTATTCACTTGTAACTACATCAAACTATCACATGTTTGTTTTAATAGGAGTGAGAAATATTTTGTGTTTTTGAATAATATTGCACCAAAACTCTCTCGGCCCATTTTAACATGATTGTGAGATTCACTCGATCTTAAGGTGATGGGATAAGATTTTATCTTTTTTTTTTCTAATCTAAAATATTGTAAATACTCTTTAGAAAATTTATAGTTAATCTAAACCGATTTGTAGAGAAATAAAAAGGGGTGTTAGCCTATAAATACATGAAGATTGGCTAAAACTTGGTTTTGCATACGACCTTTAAAACTCACCACAAAATACATGATTTTTCGAATCGTTAAAAATAGCACACCAAAATAACTCTAGTGAGATTGAATTTGACGGGGCTGACGACGTACGTGATATTTTACGGCTTAGTTGGCAAAGAGATATTCATCCATGTAGGAAATTTATAGTATTTCTCACCTATAAATACATGTAGTTAAGTTTCATATGATTTTGCACATGATTTCCGAACTTTAACAAAAATATATTCAAATTTTATTTTATACTTAGTATTTAATAGAGACTGTAAATAAAAGATGAATGTTAAGCAGTCTTATAACCATAAGATATATCTAAAATAATACTTCATCTGTCCTATCGAAAGCGTCACTTTTTCTTTCGGGTGTTCTATAAAAAGTGTCACATTTCCCATATTGGCAATTATTATAAATATTTTATTTGTGGGATCCACAACATTTTTTAACGAATTAAAAATTGTGTATTTTGACAAACTTCATGTATTTACAATCTAATATACCAAATAAAAATGTGTGGAGTAAATAAAAGTGTAATAACGTTATGTTATTGACTAAGTAATGGGACGAAAGGATTAAGAGTGTGAATCACAACGCAAAAATTAAAAAGAAGCCAAGGTTATACAGCTTATTCAAAATTAACACGGTTTTTTTTTTTTTTTTGAATAAATTAAATACATGAAAGTTTGAGATAGCTAGTTTCAAAAAAAAGGCCGGGTACTTTTTTCGCCTTTTTACCGATGCAAATAGTAGAGGGGATTATATGCCCTTCTCCCTTTCTATGTTGGTGTCGTATCAAGAAATTTGTCTAAACTTTCCAGCAGTGGCGGATCCAGAAATGTATACTGGGGTGGGAGAAATGTATACTGGGGTGGGCTGAACAGTAAAATTTAAACTCTTTATATATAAAAATATTATTTTAATATCTATATAAGTTGTTCCCTACGAGATTTCAATACATAAAACTCATCAATAACTGAGTCTACATAAGTTGTTACGAAGTTCCGTCTTCACCTATTTCATTTTGGAGAATGCTCGTTCCGTAGTAGCAGTGAAAACCGATAAAGTCAAAACAAGATTAATCAATCTAAAAGAACCAGACCTTGTAAAAGTAATTAAAATCTAAATTAGTATTCATGCCTTTTGAAATTATAAAATTAACCTTACAAGTTGCAACTAGAAAAGGGGAAGCATAAGTATTCATTCAATTAAAAAAAATCATTAGTTTAGTTAATTAAAAAAAAAGTACCAAAACCATTATCTTCAAGCTTTTACCGACATTCCAATTTCGAAAGGATCAAAACCATTAGTTTATTTAATTAAAAAAAAAGTGTTAACTGCTAAGCACTATTGTTTCCATGGGCGGATATAGGGGTGGGCTGGACTGGGCTCCAGCCCAGTGCAACCCCGGCCCAGAAACTACATTTACTCAGTCCAAATTTATTTTTTACATATTTCAGTCCACCCCAGTCCAGCCCAAATGATTTGCAAATTTATTATAATTGAAACTCATTTCAACACAAATTTTAATTTTATGTGTAAATTTTACGAAAAAATTATTTTCGCACTCCGTATTTTATGAAAATTTAATATATTGAAGCGAATTTAAAAATATATTAGTTTAATGGCCCAACAACAACAACTAAATTAAATGGTCCAACAACAACAATTAAATTAAATGGTCCAACAAGTCAACAACAATAATCCTGTACAACAAGAATTGAGATATAATTCAGAGGATAGTGAATTAACGACACTTCAGGGAGCGAGAGTTAAGCAGACCGCATCCTAGGCGTCCGGCGCCCGGCGTCCGGAGTCCTTACTCTTGACTTCCTTATATTCATTGTTACATTATTTTTTGTCTAAAATTTTTTTTTCGGCGGCTCTACCCCCGAACCCCCAATAAGTCTCGCACCCCCATCTATAAATCCTAATTCCGCCCCTACAGACCCTCTACTATAAATTTCTAGATCTGCCCCTGATGGCCCCGCATATACCTCTGTATCCATCTCCGGTTAAGCATTTATAATATGTCTATACTTGATTAGAAAGAGTGAACTATCTTTTTAGTCACTGATGGAAATTTTTTTTTTTTTTTCCTAATCATTTGACTATGGTTTTCTTTACTCCTCGTTTTGTTTTTCTTCAATTTTCAAATTTTAGAAGTTATTTTATACAATAGAATCAAGAGCATGCATCTCTATCTCTAAAAATATAAAATGGCCAGTAACTTAATGTCTTAGTGTAGAACTAATAAAATAAACAAATTTATAAGCTTGGAAAATCAAAATAAAAAGAAAATGTTAGCAAGCCAAAAAGGTTAATAAATGAATATAAAATGTTGAATATAACTATAATCGAAAGTTGAAACTTTGTGGATGAAGATGAAGCAGAATCCACCCTTCAATAATTTGAGTTCAAGTAAATTCTCGGAAGAAACTGATGCATGAACTATTGAAATCTACACCAAAGAAAGAATATATTCCAAGTATGACCAGTCACATTATTCAGCTTTATGCTTCCAATCAGTAAACCACACCCGACATGTCTACCAACTGTCGTCAGCATCGTTACGTCATATGAATAGTAAATTTATCTACAAGGATCGAGTTGAGATATGATATGTTACTATTCGGCTCAAATTTTAATCCTTATAATAAATTGAATTATATCCCACATCGGATGAATAATGAAGTCTATTATTAATTTTACCTATAAATAGATAGGTTCTTTAATTATTTTAAGTATGCTATATGCATCATAATTCATAGCCTGTATGTTATGAGATTAGTTAGTTGGATTAATTGATCATGTTTTTGTGGGCATGTATTTTTGGATCTAGACCATATTCCGAAGACCTGATTTTGTATTCTCTTTTTTATTAGTGGATTGTTTTTCCGCCGTCCGTGGATGTAGGTCAATTGATCGAACCACGTTAAATTCTTTGTGCCTATTTCTTTTCTCTTTGTGTTATTCTTTGTTATTGTCTCGGTTGGGTTCCAAGAACCCGTTCATCACATTTTGAGGATCCAAAGATCCTAACAAGTGGTATCAGAGCCAATGTTTGGCTCGTATTGTGACAATGGCAATAACAAAGATTGTGGTCGAGAAATTTGAAGGAAGTGGAGCATGTTTGAGGAGGAAGACATGAAATTTCATGTTATTGTGGTACCGTTTTGCTAAGGAAGATTCTAGTTTTGAAGATTTAGATGATGGATGATCCTTGTTCGAGGGACGCTGCGACTTTATTGGTATTTTGATTTGGATTAAGCACATTGAAGCTTTTGCGGAGGCAGTGGAGCAAGATCGTTATGTGTTCGCGATTAGAGTTTTAGTCGATGTGAAGATTTGTTATGTTGGATTTGATATTGGAGTTTTCGCCACGGTGGAGATTGTTATGATTTGGCTCAAATTCTAATCCTTATAGTAAATTGAGTTCTATCTCACATCGGATAATTAATGAAGTTTATCATTAATTTCACCCCACATCGGATAATTAATGAGGTTTATCATTAATTTCATCTATAAATAGACAGGTTCGCTAATTGTTTTAAGTGTGTTTATACGCATCATAGCCCACATGTTACAAAATTAGTTAGTCGGACTAATTGACCATGTTTTTGTGGGTATGTTCTTTTAGGTCTAGAACCATATTACGGAGACCCGATTTTGTATTCTCCTCTTTATTAGTGGATTGTTTTTCCGCCGTATGTGGATGTAGATCGATTGATCGAACCACGTTAAATTCTTTGTGCCTATTTCTTTTCTCTTTATGTTATTCTTTGTTATTGTCTCAGTTGGGTTCCAAGAACCCGTTCGTCACATTTTGAGGGTTCAAAGATCCTAACAGGATATATATAATTATGTTGAAAAACTGATAAAACAAACTTGTTCACTCAATTCGTCTTTATCGATTACATTTCGGTACGATATTAATTACAAAGAATTAACAATTGATTTACAATAAAGTAACAAATCAAATTATAATCTCGGGAGAAGCCTTCTTGTAACACCCCGACCTCCACGAAGAGTCGTAGAAGTCAAGTCGCCACAGAAGGATGATGTGAAACATATTTTTCAACCCATTTTATTTCAAAACTGGAATATTCTTCTATTTTAAAACATATCATTTAACGCGGACCATTTGTAAAATGATTAGACTTGTAATTTATACGTCCAGCATATGTGGGAATAGTTACAAGCTTCAAAAGTTTACAAAACATAATTATCCATCACAAGTTATCTAGAGTGCAAAACATTCTTGATATAACCCCCCCCCCTTTCCGCAGCACTTGCTTCTCACCTGAAAACGTTTGAAAACAGATGGGCTGAGTACTAGTGCACTCAGTGGGTAAATGCATTTTGAAAATAAAAGACAGTTTATCCAATTAATACGTATCACTATGAGGATTTTGAAAATATAAACAACTCCCAGCATACAAAAACATTTCAGTGTGCGCGTTCATGTCACATTTAACCGTTACTCCTTACGGCGAGAAATCTAGCCCCTAGAATTGGGAACCCTGGCCCCTAGATTTTGGAAATATAAACAACTCCCAGCATACAAAAACATTTCAGTGCACGCATTCATGTCAAAATTGGGAACACTGACCCTTAAAGTCGTAACTTAGGGGTCCCACTTACTTACTTGGGAACCCTGGCCCCTAAAGTCGTAACTCAGGAGGTCCCGTTCTTGGTTAGCACTCAGTGGGGATCAATCCACCGGTAACTAACCACGTGTACACAATCGTTGATTAATGTTTTAGATTAGTCAAGGGTCTCGATCGATCTATCAGGAGCTTTAAATAGTATAAATGCACAAAAACTTTTCATGGATAAATCGTAATTTACAGAGCTCATTAACTCAAAAATAATTTTTAGAGAAAATATTACCCACCGTGTTTTAGACCGAGTCGTCTTACGAGTCTTCCTGCCACCGAGGGCTATTGCTCTTTCACGATAGGTCCTAGAACAATATCCTAAGTTTCAATGACTTAATCTAGTAGCAAACATACATATTATGACCTATATAACTATATCTAATAGTCATTAGGTTAAAACAATGTCCTAGTTATATTCTATTAAACTTGTGCAGAAGACCTATATTAAAAGGGTTCCACAGACCATGGTTTCACTCCATAAATTCTAATGTTTTATATATATACTCTTTAATAAGTCTAGTTTATACTAGAATTGGTTTCATGTCAAAATAATAAATCCTCTAAGAGTTATAACCAAAACAGTACCCACTATACTAACAGGGACAGTTTATGTCCTATTATGTTGTGGGACCAAAAGTGCTTTAAAAATTCTAAAATTCGACACACGCTTAGGGGACATGCATATAAATACCATATCAAAATTTCACTCTCGATGGATAAGTGACGACTTCAAAAAATACAGAACAGTTTCCACCAAAATCCACTTTACTGAATGCTTGGCTCTGATCAACTACCGTCAGTTTATATTAAACTGATTTTAAATGCATGGATTAAAAATACAAAATAAATATTTTAAAAAATCCCTATGCTTGTAGAGAATTTAGGAAAAATAATCAAGTCAAAATCATTTTGTGGAGTGAGATATAAACATTTCACTAAACTCTATCCCGGATGCATTGTTTTTCGGCGACATAAAAGTGAAAATTCATTAAAATTATAAGTACTTGTCCAAGAATCTCCAAAATTTACAGAGATCTTGAAGACATCCTATATTTTATTCCTGTAATTTTTATGGAATTTTTCAAGTAACAAAATATCGTGTATTTGGCTTTGGAAATCTCGGAAGAATAGGAAAATCTAAAAATATGTTTAGCCCAAAACTTATCTACTCTAATCGGTTTTTAAACAAAATTTTGATAATCCCAATGGACCTTATTGAAGATCTAGCATAAAATTACACGATTATCTTAGGAAGATCCGTGCATGCCCATGCATGCGCCATGCAATGAACAAGTAGAAGTATTAGTGTATCATGTAGGAGAAGGTAGAGATTACCTATTGTTTGATTCTTAGTATCACGAACTTCAATTCTCTTACAAGCGGACTCTCAGCGTTGCAGGATGTGAAGGTTTGTTGTGTTTACTTAGTGAGGATGATGGGGATTTCTTCAGAGATGATGAAGAGCTTCAAGAACCAAGGCTTCAAGTCATGGTATACATATATAGTGAGCTATCTCTACATCTAAGTGGATCAACTCCCAAGTTCTAAATTTGCATTGCTTACAAGTGGAGGGTGATGTGATTTGGGAAAAAGAAGGGGTGCTGCTAGCTATCAACTCATTGTCCACTATGATTCTCACTTGACATTCATTTAATGAGATGTGGAAAGATAATTCATGAATAGTGATGGATTTGCAATATATGAGTAGTAAAGTAATAGAATAATATAGAGTCCGGCGGTGAAATGCTCATCTGGGAAAAGACAAACACATTTATACACAATTCTTATATTTAACTACACTATATACCCAAGAAGACGAAAATACCCCTACTATGGGATGGTCCGATCACGTGAACAGAGGGCCCGATCAGGGGCCGACCGGTCGGACACGCCCGACCAAGGGCCGATCACTAGTGGGCATGATCGGTCATGCCCTATCACAAGGCCATGATCGGTCATGCCCTATCACAAGGCCGATCACTATCAGGCCATGATCGGGCATGTCCGATCAGGCCATGATCGGGCATGTCCGATCGGTCAGACACATCGTGGCCTGACATTTTAGGTGAGAGAAATAAAAAAGTGGGGGTATTTTAGTAAATTTGGGTATATAGTGGATAGTTTTTATAAAGTTGGGTAATTTTGTAGTTGTAATAGTCAAATAGGGTATATTCATATATTACTACAATAATATATATATATGATATATATATATATATATGATAATTCCTATACGTATATACGCACATCATTGACAATAATATTACATGAAATGGTAGTCCTTGGCACTATTACTAAGGCTATCTTAATATAATTTAATCGAATTACATATTATGGTATCTTACATGCTCTATTATCATCATTTTATTTAAGGTGGCACAACATTTATAATATCTTAGCATGACTAATGAAATATTAGATTTATTTATGAATGAGATCAAATACGAATTAAATATATTTTCCGAGCTGTGAATCCTCTAACTTTTAAATCCTAAATACTAAAGGTTCTAGACTCTATATATAAGTGTAACAAAGTACGGGTTATTACACCTCTACCCAACAACCTATGATATATATCAACACTAACTACAATTTTACATGAATGCTCAAAAGTACTCTATTAAGGATGCGTTTCCAAATGTTTTTTATAAGCCCTTCTTATTTTATTTTATTTTTAAGTTAAAAAAAATTGATTTAAGCAAAAGTATGAAGATTTTGTAATTATAAAAAAACAAATTTTTTTGGTAATTTTGAAAATTATAGCATTTTAAGCACCAAAAATAACATCTCAATAGAAGCTAACGTGGAAAGCGGGATTTGCAAACATTAAACCACTGTTCATGCAGTCAAGAAGCAAGTGCTTAAAATAAGCTCTTGCAAATACACCCTTAACCACTAACCCAACAACAAAAACGAGTTTAGCAGCCATAGATTCTCCCGATCTCAAAAAGAGGATTTTGTAAAATACTAGGAAAGTAAAAAGAATATAAGATTTTATATGAAGTCTAGAACGAAAAAAACACGAGACATAACCTAAAAAATATTCCTTAGCTTTTAACATTTCTCACTAATTTTCAATTTAAATTTATTTATTTATTACTTTAGATCCCATATCCAAAACCAAGAGTACTTGATACTTTCTCTCTCCATCTCACTAGCCTATATAAGCATGTAATGCCTCTCACATCTCCTCAACTCTTACAAACCTTTTCCCTCTTACATCCAAACAAGCTAGAAATGGCAAATCAAGCTGATCTTCTCGAAATTGGGCGCGAAGGGTTTGCAATAATCGAGCAACACTTCTTGAAAAGGGCTTCAAAGCCCTACTACCCTCCACAAAAACCTCGACCTCCTCATCAAACAACCATATACTGGAAGCCTCAATCAAACTGCGTGTACCGTTATCAGCCCCAGCAACCTCTCGTGTGTTACGCTAATCGACCTTCTTCCTCGGAAACTGCTTTCGCGACAACCCATGAAGCCTCTAAGCTGCATGATGCCGCGGTATTCATGGACGTACCTAGGCGAAGGGATACGCGCATGACCGTTT
The DNA here is from genome assembly GCA_028984105.1 of Lavandula angustifolia. Taxonomy (NCBI): domain Eukaryota; kingdom Viridiplantae; phylum Streptophyta; class Magnoliopsida; order Lamiales; family Lamiaceae; genus Lavandula; species Lavandula angustifolia. The sequence continues at coordinate 8,037,109 of CM054816.1, forward strand.
AAGAAAACGCGCTTATGTTGTATGTAAATTTGTGAATGTTGGTGTTTGTAACTTGTAAGCTATGCTGCTCTTGAAGCAGTTGTAATGATATATCTAATCTACTCTATCTTTATATGTATATATATAATATCATGTTTCTTTATCTTCATTTCTATACATTACAAGAATTTTTTTTTTAAAAATTATCCCTTACGAATTTAGACATGCTCCTTTCTTAATAAAATTGTATTTCAATATCATAATTAATGTTAGAAAAAAAATTAAAAAATAAAGAAGAAGTATAATATGTGGAATTTGAAAAACATTGCACTGTTGGCAACTTTCTGCAGTTGGAATATATTCCAGTTGATATTATCGTGGACAAGTCTCATATAGTTTGACAAAAGTTACTATTACATTTTCTATATATGTTGCTTTTTATTTTCCACTCATCAATGCAAGTCGTGTACAATAAATATGGTATCATCTAATGTAACGAGCTTGAATTAAACATGAGTTGTAGCGCAAAAATAATATGTTAGTTTTCATACCAACTTTACATATATCTATGAATTTGAGAATTTTTGCTCAATCGATGCCATTATTAACTGAGCGGAATACTTGTCTCCAGTAGTGCCCTTACTGATCTTGCCTCCTAAGTCATGCAAAATCCCGAATTTTTTGTGCATTTTTTAGAAAATTCTTGATTCACCAAAATAACACCCTAATTCGTAATTTTGGATTCGCACCTGGTTATCATTTATGCAACGTAATTAGTTAACAAGATTGGTTGTAAAAATTGTGCACACGAGTTAACGTATAATAAGGTTAATTTCAATAATCATACCTAGATTAATTTGTGTAACAAACTCCGACTCGAATATTTTTACTTGGTCTATAACTTATCTAAGACTACTTAGAATTTCTACGAAGACGAAGTGTGAACCAAGGTGGAGAGATTTCTCGCACGAAATTTCATTGCATGTATTCTTAATTCTAGAAAAGCGATTCAACAACTTTTTTCTAGTACCTGATTTTTGGTATGTTGGATAAAACAGAATCATGTTGCAGAAAAAGGTGTTTGCTCAATTGGAAAATGGAATCAATTCTAGTTAGTCAATCCGGCATCTGAATCTTTTTTCTCAATTATTTTCTACTTCTTTTACTTCAATTCTATTAGGTTTCAGTTCAATTTTCCGACCCGGACGAGAGGAAAACGATCCTCGCGACTGTGACAAGGTGGATATGATTGATATATATATATATATATATATATATATATATATATATATATATATATATAAGATATGTGTGGAGTGGATCATATGAGAACATGCATTTAACGTGAGAACTAAGAATCATGTATAATCCTTATATAATTTACGTTTATATATTTTATGCAAAAAAAAATCTATAATATTATACTTTTGTCATTCTACATAAAAATATATATAATGTAAAATTATATATTTTTTGCATAAAATATATAACGATTATGCATCAATTATATAAGAATTATGCATGATTCGTAATTCTCACGTTAGGTGGGTGTTTGGAACAGCTTATTGAAAGTTGATTTAAGATTTAAGTTGGTGCAGAGGTGTTTGGGACATCCAGCTTAAAGTTGAGATTCTCTAAAATTAAATCAAAAATAGAGAAACAACTGTCTCTTCCTCTCTGTATCAATTATAGTATTATATAATATTTATATTAATTTAATATTTTATAATATTAGATTAAAATTATAAAGCAAAAAATAAATATAGAATAAGAATTATTTATTATAAATTATAATTATTTAATAACACTAAGGGTAAAATAAATATTTCTTTTAAAAAGTAATAATAAGTTTCAACTACTCCAAACGTCCTCAAGTTTGGCTATCACCATATATACTTGTACAACACAAAATAAGTTATTCGCTTTTACGTTATTGACTGGCCCAATCTCTGACCAATCTAAATACTATTTTTGCGAAGATACGATCAAGAAAGAGATTTTGATACTAAAATCATTGCGCCTAATTTATACTCTAAAGAAGCCAATTTTTTACAAGGTTTTCGTATACTGGTCAATTCCCTTAAAACTATCAATCCAGCCAAAGACTAGAGGCAGAAGGGAGCGGATCACATGTCTCATTGTGTCTCATAACAATACTGCATTGCTTTGGATAAAAATTTAATTTTGTTTATTTTTAATTATTTTTCACTGTATTGTTGGGAGACAATGAGAACAGGGGATTTTGGGACAGGTGGCGTGGTAGCATTGTCGCCTCCATTATTATTATTTTTATTATTATTAGTAGTAATATGTGTTGATCATAAAAGTAATTAACTATATAGATGTTTGTTGGGTCTGCCGTCCGCCGGTACCAAAAAAAAAAAAAAAAATTATTTCAAATCCTTCTGCCACTATATAAGACCGAATGATGCTAACAAATAAATTTTCATAAATATAGTTTACAACTTATTTCTTTTATGAAAAAAATAAAAAACTTATTCCATTTATGTTTCCTGTTTCAATTGTTCAGCTACTCGAAATTTTTGTATACGGGTGGGTATCAATAATCTCATAAAAGAAAAAAAAAATTCTAAAATATTTCTATAACTAATTATTACCATGAAAATAAAAGACAGATTTGCCGTTGCAAGAATTCTGTTATTCTCAGTGTAAGAAAGCTTGTATGCGTGAAATGTATCTGGTCCAGCATGAGAAAATCTGTGTGCTCGACACTGGATACAACTGTGTTAAATTTCCATTTAAACAACAAAATCATCCTCGAACAAGAGAATAACACAACACACCCAAAAATAGATTAAAAACATAATCATACGAAAAGATAGAACAAATCAACGAACATTGATTTCTTTAGTTCTGCAAGTTGCAACAATATTCTGCAATTTTTTTCTTGAATTAATCTGTTATTCTTCAAATCTCAGTAATGTCTTTTGCCAAAGAAAAATGCTATAGATATCATTAGTGCGTGAATGTTTTAGAAGCATTCGAGTCTAAAGTTACAAGTACCTGTCTAAATAGTAATGTAAGTGTAGATGTTGCAAATGTTGCCTTTCCAAATTTTGTTGCTTTACTGATTTAGTGGTTGCCCTAGATCAATGCAATAGTGAATCACCTACAAGGCACCTCTAGTGTATAGTTTGCTTAATAAATGAGCAGAGTTTATTTAGTATGCATAAATCAGTAATGGGAGACCATCCTAGTAAAAAAACAAAATATCTCTTTCTCAACTCTTAAATTTTCTTGTTAATTTTAGTTTTTGATTGGTAAAGTGATTGTAAGATTGTGACATAAAAGAAAAGGCCAAGTGCCTACTCCAATATGGTGATGCCACCTTGAATTATTGATTACTTTTTTTCTTCTTAATTTTGGTATTAATCATTGATTTTTTTTCAGAAAATAATTCATGCAGATATATATATTTAACTTTCATCAATTTTTTGCCAATGTTATAAACTAAATAGAACGAGAGAATAATAGAGAGAATGAGAAATAGATGTGTATTATTATGAGGGTGGAGACCTCTATTTATAGAGTACAAGATGGGCTCACGGGCTTTTAGGGTTTAAATGGTCATCACAATATATGATAAGTATATATATAAAATATATTTACAACACTCCCCCTTGATTGACCATCCCCAAAAGAAATTGTTGTCTCAATAAAACCTTGCCAGAAAAATCCATTTGGATAAAAACTGGACGAAGGAAAAAGAGTACAGCTGCTCCACCTCAATATAGTCATTCTTGATCCTTGAGTCGGCACATATCAATCTTGTATAACAACTTCTTGAATGTTGACGTTGGTAATGCCTTTGTAAAAGAATCCGCTAGATTGTCACTTGAGCGGATTTGTTGGTTGTTGATGATGCCACTCTTTTGGAGATCATGTGTTGCATTGGCTCTTTTATGAATCAATCTCAATGACTCATTTTCTCGTGTGTTGCATTGGATGTCTCGTTAAAAACTTTAACTAAGAAAACCATTTGGGAAAAACTTAGAAAGGAAAAAAGAGTACAACCATTTGACCTTCAGGGTCATTTGACCTTTAGGAGTCAATCTAATCTTCAAGATTATTTACAATTTGTTACTCCCCCTCAAGATAACAATCTTCAAGGTTATCTTTAATGTCTACACTAATATATACAACACAAGTTTAATTATCAGCATAGATAATAGCATGAAATATGTCATGTTGGTCCGGAGACGATAGTCAGGTGTAGAAGGGGGGGGGGGTGAATACACCTGATCACAGATTCTTTTCTCAAACGCGAAGGACAGCTGAGCTGTAGGTTGCAACTGATGAACAGTGCCAAATAATAACCTTCGATCGCGGGTCAGAAGTGTGCCAACTACTGAGCTCTCCTACTGACTTTTGTCAGTACTTTGAAACTCAGTCGCAGACGTTGTGCGGATAAGAGTGTAGGGCCCGGAGATTCATCTTAGTTTGAAAACGTGTTTTCGCAAGATAAAGTATTTTGGCTAGTGCACTTTGAAAATACGTTTTATGCAAAGTTATGATTTTGTAATCAGTTTGTATGCAATGCAATAAAACAGTAAATAACACAAGCAATTTTTAACGTGGTTCGGATACGCAAGATCCTACGTCCACGTTCCTGCTGAATAGGAGGTCTTGTTGATTTATCTGAGCAAGCCTCAGCAAGGAATCTGTGCACTGGACAGACCCTTCTAAGTTATAGTCATTAGCGACTTTACAATTCAAACCTAAGTTTGAAGAGGAGGGGATAATCTCCAACTAGGAAGGAGTTCTTACAATAAGAACAATCACTAAAAGTGAACTCCTTTGAATTTCTAAGCTATAGATTTGGCAATGAGCTTAGCTAGAGAAGAGGGATCTAAAGAACTCTAGAGAGAAGAACTAATGATTTTCTATTGGGCAAGTTCTTCGCTGGATTGATCTTGAATGCGCTAGAGTCGTTTGAAAGCTTGAGCGTTTTTCCCTTGATATCCCGTGCGTGAAGCTCGGATTTTCTTCTCTATTTATAGTTGTGACCTGGGCATATGTCCGTTGGAGACGACGATGCCACGTGTCACAAGCTTCCAAAGAAAACGGCCATAAATCTGAATTGTTGCAGCAGAGTTGTTTGACACTGTACATGAGAGCAGCTTTAGTTGGTCAGAGCAGATATGCTTTGGCGGCTTCTTATTGGTCGAGGTTTGTGGTAGGTGAGATGTGTCAGACATCGGAGTTGACTCTCCCTAATCCTCGTATGGTCTTCTGCTGACTTTCAAAAAGACTTGAACAACTGGGTCGTTTCCTGTAGGATACAGTAGACTTCAAGCAGTCTCTGTCTTCTTCGTCTGAGTCGGCTGACAAGAGATATTCTCTTGAGTATGGTTAGTTGATGACTACGAAGGTACTGAGCTTGCATAGAGTTCTTCTGCTGATGTCTGTCATCTAATGAGATATCTTCTACTGAGGCGAAGATCAGCTGATGACTCAAGAACGCAAGCTATTACACTGATGACGTGGGGTTCTGGAAAGTAACTTTGACAGAAGATCAATCCAACATTTTACCCCGTACAAGACTTAGACAAAAAGAATAAATAAATAAAAACAGTCTAGCTTATACATCAGCTAATCTCATCGACACTACACTACTGATATCAGCTGGGTTTTGGGATCTTCAATTCCATAGTACTACTACGATTTCCCCCAATATTATTTTAACCCACTAGTTGCAGAGTATCTCCTACTGACTCATAACCCAACAATTTCCCCCTAATTGATGATGCCAAAACCTCTAGATGATACAACATAATTCCCCCTAAGACTTCAGTAAAACTGAATCAATTAACTCATGAGGTCAGCAGTGAGAGATAGGCAAAATCAGAGAAACGGTTATGTGTGAGTGTGTGTCAGATCACTTCAGTGATCAGTTGTGATAACACAAACAAAAACAAGGGCCGTAAGACAATGAGTAATTGTCTGGCTAGAAATAGGAACTGATATATATGAGCAAGTACATTACAAGGTTCCTATCTCTATACAAAAGAATGAAAGGATCAAAAGACTATTGCTGACGTCTGAACTTCTTGGTTCTGCTCCGGAAATCTGCAGACCTATCAGCTGGAGGGTCCAAACCATAGTATTTATAGATCCTTGCGCGCAGAGTTTGGATTTCCTCGAGATCATCAGGCAGATCAGAACTAAGGTCATGGTGATAAGCTGCTGCTTTGATCTCGTCTTCTATCTCCTTCGTGCATAATACGCCACGAGTCGTCCTTGGAGGAGGGATGCGTCTGAATGCAGGGGCTCTGAGAGGTAGCTTCTCCTTCTCTAGGATCAGCAGAATTTGAGCTCTGAGCCGGGCATTATACTGATGAATAAATTCGTCGAACAGTTGATCAGCCGGGATCCCAAAAGGATAGAAACCCCATACATAGTATCCCTTGATGAATTCCTCCTTCAGTTCCTCCCATTGCTCGTTAAGCTCCAAAGCTACCCATTTGTCTACATGAGGAGAAGGGGTTTTCTTCAGATAAGTTCCTTTGGGAGCGCCTCTCCTGTAGAACTTGGATGACCTTGGAATTTGTCTCTTCCAATCTACGACTGGTTCACTGGCCATCTTATCAGTCATCTCTATGATCTTGGTCAGATCTTCCAATCTCTTCTTTTCTGTGAGGGTTGCTGATCTAGTTTCTCCTCTCCGGAGATTCAGTCCTTTCAGCGTAGCCTCCCAGGTGGCTCTGTCCTCTGCCTCTTGCTCTGGAGTGAGTGTAGGAATATCAGTACTCTGATCCAAGGGTAGGACTTCAGTGGCAGAAGCTTTAACCAGCTCCTCCTGAGCTTTTCTCTTCTCTTCATCCAGGAGCTTCTTGGCTTTGCTTTTGACGATTCTGCCAATAGGCTTCTTGGGCTTCTTTGCCTTCTTAGCTTCTTCTTCGATCTGTTGCTCATAATTGAGTTCATCTTGAAGTTTTTGAGCAACACGTTGATCGAATGCCTCCTGCTCCGCCTTTGATTTGAACTTAGGCGTTGGGGAAGATGAAGGAGTAGCTTCAGTGGTAATCTCCTTCACCGGCCTTTGCGGTGGCAGTGGCTTGTCCTCTTGGTCGACGAACTGTACGACCTCCTCGATATGTTGAGCTGAGGATTCAGCAGTTGGCTTAACCACAGTCGTTTGGACATATGGGATTTGGACGATTTGGGAAGGGGGCACTGAGCTGGTTCCAGCTTGAACAGCTGAACCTTCCCCCTTAGTTATTACTAGGACCTCTGGTCCTCCTTCCGCCTGAGCCTGATCCGCCTCAGCTTTCTCTTCTTCCTCTACTCCTTCCCCCTTTTTGGCATCATCAGCCAGGGAGAGGTGAGTGCGGATGGCAGTTACCTCCTTCTCCAGATTGTAGTATGTATTCTTAATGGAGGTGGCGGTTGTTTCAAAGTCTTTGACAGTGTCGCAGTAGTGCTCCCAGTCTTTCTCCTGGTCAGCACGTGTTGGTCCGGAGACGAAAAGTCAGGTGTAGAGGGGGGGGTGAATACACCTGAGCTCTGTTTCTTTTTCTCAGTGAAGGTCAGCTGAAGCTGATGTTTGCAATCGATGAACAATGCCAAATAAGCCTTCGATCACTTGGGGTCAAAGTGAGTCGGCTTCGAGCTCTTCTGCGACCGATGTCGGTATTACGAAACTCCGGTCGGAGACCGTAGTGCGGATAAGTGTTAGGCCCGGAGTCGTCTCTTTTGAAAACGTGTTTTCGCAATGTAAAGTCTTTTGGCTGTGCGCTTTTTAAGATACGTTTTATGCAAGCTGATGATTTAAAACTGGGTTAAATGCAATGTGATAAAACAGTAAATAACACAAGCGATTTTTAACGTGGTTCGGATAATAGATCCTACGTCCACGGTCCTGAACTCAGCAGGAGAAACTTGTTGATTAATCTGAGCAAGTCTCAGCAAGGAAACTGTATGCAGGACAGATCCTTCTAAGTTATAGTCCTTAGCGACTTTTACAATCCAAACCTAAGTTTAGAAGGGAGGGAATATTCTCCAACTGAGAAGGAGTTCTTACGACAAGAACGATTCACTAAATGTGAACTCCTTCGAATCTAAGCTATGAATCTAGCAATGAGCTTAGTTTAGAGAAGAAAGGGATCAAAGAGCTCTAGAGAGATGAACTACAAGAAGTGTTCTATGAAAACTAGTTCGTCTCCCGGATAAGCTTGAAGGTTCTAGAGCGTTGTGAGCTTGAATGCTTTCCCTTGATTTCGCGTATATTCCTCTGTGTGAAATCTTCAAATCCTTCTCTATTTATAGCTGTGAGTTGTGGCATATGTCCGTTGGAGACGACGATGCCACGTGTCACAAGCCTCCAAAGAAAACGGCCATAAATTCGAGATAGTTGCAGCAGGGCAGTTAATGCACCGTTCATGAGAGCGACTTTCTTGTAGAGTAGGTAAGCGTTGTCGGCTTCTCATTGGTCGAGGTTTGTAGTTGGTGAGAGTGTCGAGTTGACCGTTCAAACAACCTCGTATGTCTTCTCGCCGAACTATTCGAAAAGACTTCAAGGTGCGGGGTCGCTTTTACGTCGGGTCAGATGGCCGAATACGTCTCTGTCTTCTTCGGCCGAGTCGTCGACCGATGAAGTGAGCTTCGATAGTCGGTTGGTCGATCGCGAAGGTATTGTGCTTGCATAGGTTCTTCCGCCGATGACCATCAGCGATAATGTCTTCTACCGAGATCGGGTAAGGCGATGTGTTTGTCTCCATTGAGTTTAGCATTCGACTTCGACAAAGAACGCAAGCGATTACACTGATGACATGGGGTTCTGAAAAGTATCTTTAGCAAAAGATCAGTTCAACAACTACCCCGTACAGGACTTAGACAAAAACAATAAACATAACATCAAGTCTAACCTATACATCAGCTAATCCTATCGACATACTAATCTACTGATATCAGCTCGGTTTTGGGATCTTCAATTCCATAGTACTACTATGATTTCCCCCAATTTCTTTTAACCCTAGAACAGCTGAGTATCAATCTACTGACTCATATCCAACAGCACGTATGTGTTTGATTTGAGCTGCGGACTTCTGTCTGAGTTGTAGGAGAGACTCATCATGAGATTCTGTCATCTCCTTCTGAATGAGCTTGAGGGCCTCCGCCTGTTGTTTTATAGCTGTTTGAAGGCAGGAGAAGGCCACTTTGTTGCGCTCGTCCATTGTGGCTTGGACTGCCGCAAGACTCTGAGTCAGCTGTTCAGAGAATGATTTCTGCTGAGAGAGTAGGGGTTGCTGAGTCTGAGCGGCTAAGTCCGCCTTCTGAGCTGCGAGGGCGGTCTCGACTATCTCCTGAATATTAAGAGAATGAGTAGGAGCTTCTGAGACCTTCTTCACCTCTGCTGCAAGTCGATCAACTTTCTCGTTCTAGGCCTTGGTGTACTGAGCCCATTTGAGATGTACGTCCTTGGCAAGGAGACGATTCTTGTCTCCCTGTCGCCTGATGGCTTTGTTGACTGACTTGGAGGTCACGGAACCAATAGGTTTTATCTGATAGCTGATGGTCCCGAGCCTCTGCTCAGATGTCGCGAGTTGTTGCGCTCGACTCGGCTTCAAGGCAACCGGGGCATCACCTGATGTGGAAGGTGGTGGTAATTTGCCCTGCTCGCGGGGAGTGATACCCTCTGCAGATCCTCCCAAATCTGCTTCCTTGGGTGGTGCCTGATCCATGTCATCATCATCATCATTGTCGTCGTTGTCGTGATGAGATGGAGGCGAAGGGTTGTTGACAGATTCTGAGGATCTTAAGCTCAGTAGATAGAGCATAGCAACGCGAAGATCCTCGAACGGTGCTAGATCAGCGGGTTCCCCAAACCCAATTGCTGATTGCAAGCTCTGTTCTTCTGTCAGTAGGGACAAAGCTGACTCCGTCCTAATCAGCTCCTCAAGGACGTCCCAACTGAGGAATCTCAGTAGCATCTGAGTCCTCGCCCTTACAGCAATTTTGACCAGATCCCTGTGGTCGGCAATCTCGGGGATCTGAGCAATGACCTTTCCAGTGGCTCGGAGGCGGGTCGACTGCATGGTCGTCCATTCAGAGGAAGTTTCCTCAGTCGGTCCGGCAGTGTCTGACTGGGTCTCTTTAGAACTGATGCGCTGGACCTTGTCCTTCAAGGTGGCACCTTCTATACCAGTGTCCGCATCAAGTATTGGTTCCTCCTGAGTGGGTGGAGGAGAGGCAGGTTTTGCTGGAACCTCAGAAGGTCCAGTCTTGCTGAGCCTCTTCCTCTTGGGTGGGTCGACATGAGGGGGTAAGTCAGATGTGACACGTTTCTGTTCAGGTGGCCCTCGTCCGATAGACTTTTCAGCAGCGGCTCTAGTTTTGAACTTGATGAGCTTGCTGTCAGAGTATCTCGAATCAGCAAAGGCTAAGTGACTCGATACAGATTCTTCAATTAGTACGGACATCTTCATCCCGTACAGCAGCTTTCCCACACTAATTAGTCTCCTCTCTCCTGTGGGTGTGGCTGCGAACTTCTGAGCCTGAGCTTTAAGCTCATTCACATAGAAATCGGTCCAGTTGACTCGGATGTCGTCTTCTATTATCATCATCAGCTGAAGACGCGGCTTAGATAGCTGATCAAATGAACCGGCTGAGCTTATAAGAATGTGAGTTACGATGTAGGCGAGCTCGCGGTATTCAGGTAACAATTGATTCTTCGGCAGCGCTATTTTGAAGACAATGTCGTTTCTGTCGCAGAACCTCTGGACATAGGAGTTAATCTCCTTCTCCTTATATACAATGGGTGAGACTCCTCGAGCCGAAAGATCAAAAGTCAATTCCACGGCAGCTCGGAGATCGATGACGTGATGATTGGCTTCCCAAGTCTCCTTCATATAAGAAAAACAGGACATCTCCGCGCCGGTATCCTCATCGGATCTCCAATTGTAGTATGCCTCCGCAACTTGTCGAGGCAAATAAGCTTTGGGGTGCTTGACGACAAGAAGCTCAAGGCCAGAAGTCTCGAGAGCCGTGAAGACGGGCTCAAGAAACGGAAGTTTCGCCTGGTGCAGAACCATCGTAGGCTCGAACTGGATACGCAATTTGATAATATCATCGATTTGAAGTGGGGTCATCACGGTCGCCATGAATATCTGCGAAAAACTCGTTAGCACTTGAAAATAGAGTAAGTTAGTGGAGTTTTTAAAGCAAGATTCAAGAAAATTACCGAATAACGGAGAGCTTGGAAATAATGCAGAGCAGTTTAAGAACACATGAGTTTGAGAAGAAAACCGAATGCAAAAGCTCTTGACAATGCGAAAATGGCATAAAAATGCAGTTAGAGATGTAAGCACGAGATTTTATAAGATTTGTATATCATGCGATTTCGATCGAACGACTGAAATTTAATCTCGTTTTTAAAATAACGGCTTAGATTTGATGTTATAAAAGGAATGATTACACAAGCCGCCTCTAACCTAGACCCACGTAGGCATATGCGCAGTAAGGGAAGTTGAGAAGACATGCATTAAATGTGCTGTAGGCAGCATTAAAGTCTAAGCCTTTTAAATGAAAACGGTTTCCTACTGACTTAAACCTTAAAAGTTTTAATGGCGGGAAATAAATGCTCATTAACTACTGAGTGAAAGCGACTGATATAATAAATGAAAGCATGCTTCTGATAACGTTAAGTACATAAAACTACGCAAACCTCTTCAGCTGATTTTACGATCAACTGGTTACCGTTTTGATTCAGGAGGACAAAGGATGTGCTGATAGACACGTTCCCCCTTACTGTGTACTGTCTGATTCACCCGACTGAACCAAGTACTGAGTCTTCTGACCTGTCGTACTGATACCAATTGTTGTCATCAGTAGTCGGTTTCTACTGATACCAATTGTTGTGCTTCTACTGATACGATTCAGTAGGATTCAGTAGACCTAGTTCAATTGATTATTATCTGAATCTGTTCTCAGCTAGAGGTTTGATCAGTATGTCTGCCCTTTGCTTGTCAGTATGGATTTTCTCCATTCTGATGTCCTTCTTCTCGACATGGTCTCTGATGAAGTGGTGTCGAATATCCACGTGCTTGCATCTCATATGGAGAACTGGATTTTGAGTTATAGTAATATCACTGGTAGAGTCACAGTAGATGGGCACTTCAGCCTGAGATATACCATAGTCTCGCAGTTGTTGTCGAAGCCAAAGAATCTGGGCACAACAACTTCCGGCAGCCATGTACTCAGCTTTAGTAGTGGACGTTGCCACTGAATGCTGTTTCTTTGAAAACCAAGATATCCGACTTGCTTTGCCAGAACCGACACGTTCCGAAGTTGACTTTCGATCTATCCCGCATCCCGCATAATCAGCATCAGAATAACCTGTTAGTATAAGATTATCATCAGCAGGATACCATAACCCTGCGTCAGGTGTTCCTTTTAGATATCGCAGAATCTTCTTTGCTGAGTCTATATGACTTCGCTTGGGATTCACCTGAAATCTTGCACATACACCTACAGCATAAGTTATGTCAGGTCTGCTTGCTGTTAAATATAATAAGGAGCCAATAATAGCTCTATAATCAGTTGAGTTAACAGAAGCTCCCTTTTTGTCTAGATCGATTTTGAAATTAGTGTTCATGGGGATCTTGACTGGCTTGCTCGAGTCGCAGCTAAATCTTTTCAGGAGATCTCGAGTGTACTTGGCTTGATTGATGAATATTCCTTCAGGTGATTGCTTGACTTGGAATCCAAGGAAATAATTCATTTCGCCCATCGTGGACATCTCAAACTTCTCCTTCATCATTTTCTCGAACTGCTGACATATCATCACGTTTCTGCATCGAAAAATGATGTCGTCCACGTAGATTTGAACCAGTAGGATGTCATCTCCTGACTTTATGCTGAATAGGGTGCGATCTACTATCCCCTTCTGAAAACCTTTCTGAAGTAGAAAGTCTGATAGGGTATCGTACCAAGCCCTGGGTGCTTGTTTTAACCCGTACAGAGCTTTCTTAAGTCTGTACACCTGATGTCCCTGTTGAAAGTCGGGCGGTTGTTCCACGTAGACTTCTTCCTTCAGTACGCCATTCAGAAAAGCTGACTTTACATCCATCTGATATACTTTTAATCTTTGATGCGTTGCATAAGCTAGGAACAGACGAATGGCTTCCAATCTGGCGACTGGAGCGAACGTTTCATCAAAGTCGATTCCTTCTGCTTGACAGTATCCCTTGGCAACTAGTCGAGCTTTATTTCTGACAATGACGTTGTTTTCATCACGCTTGTTCTTGAAGACCCACTTAGTACCAATTACGTGCTGATGTCTAGGTCTGTCAACAAGCTCCCAAACTTCGTTTCTAACAAACCGGTTCAGCTCTTCTTGCATGGCAATGATCCAGTCAGCATCGTTGAGTGCGTCCTCTATTGACTGAGGTTCTTCTGTAGACAAGAAACAAGAATAAAGTGAGCTTTCTCCTTGACTTAGTCTAGATCTTGTCCTGATAGCTGCAGATGGATCTCCAATAATAAGATCTGAAGAATAAGCGTCGAGCCACGAACGTCTGAGTCTGGCTTCTTCTTCTGATACTACTTCTGCACAGTCAGTAGGTGTTTTAGGCATTTTAGTTGTACTGTTCTGTGATTGCATTAGTTCAGTAAGAAGGTTAGGATCTGATGAGTGGTTTTTATACCATCTCATCGTGTTCTTTTTAAGCTTGTTTACATCGTTTTCTATTCATTTTTAGTTTTTGTTTTGCTTGGAATCGTATACTTTCGATGGTTTTTGATTTTGTAGGTTTCTCACGCGTTTTGAGCATATTTGGTGGTATTTGACACCAAAATGAAAGAAACCATGACCATTGATGCATTTTTGGCAAAGATGGAGTTGTTTGGATGAAGAATGAAGAGGATTTAAAGTCGGATGTTGAAGAAATCGCGTTTCGGAGCTCATGTAACGAGGCAGTTGGAAAATCGCGTGGCAGGCGGATCTAACGATCTTAGAATCCGATCTCCACCGCCCACATCGTAGTTATATGTGTTAGGAACAATGTGGAAAAGTTTCGTGGCGATCCAACGGCTAACGAAGGAGATATCGCGTTTTTCCCAAAACGCGACAGTGCAGAAAAAAATTGTTCGGCAGAAGACGTCGGACCGCGGTCCGCCTTTGTGCGGGACTGCGGTCCGCTATGTTCTGACTCAGAAAACTGGAAAATCCCCGGGGTCGGACCGCGGTCCGCCTTTGTACTGGACCGCGGTCCGCGTCGTATACAGCCCAAAACCAGATTTTTTCGGCCCGAAACCTATATAAACCCTTTCGGACTTCTTTCCTTCGACACACACCATATTTTCGACTTTTTCCAGCCCCCAAAGCAGAGAAACACCCAAGGCATCCCTCCGTTGAAGATTCAAGACGAAGATTGAAGACCACAACCCGAGAACCAAGCGCGAGGATCAATCCGCTAGATTCTAGGTTGTATTATTCATTCTCAGTTTTGTTTAGGGCTTTTGATACTTATTTTCTATGGATTATTTTTGCATCTTTTGTAATTATTTTCCTACGAATATGAGTGGCTAAATCCCCTTGTGTGGGGGTTTAGCAGGATCTATGTTTTTTATGAATTGATTCAAACCCAAGTTTTTCAATGAATGAATTGTTTTGTTTCTTAATTGTTGAGCCTTCTTTTGATTTCTCTATGATTCTTTAATGTGACTGGCCATCATCTTAGATAATTATAGAGAATATAGGTAATAGATGATACGGCGCATCATACCCGGTTATTTATTTAGACCTGCAATTAAGTGTCTAGATTGTCACCATTGGTTTGGGATAGTTTAGATGGTTCCTTAAATCCTTGAGCATGATACGATCCTTAGGTTCATGATATGATCACTTGATTGACCCTTAGGATTATAAGTTAGAGATCTCCCGCCATCATACGGAATCCCTAGAGCCTTAGTGGATGAACCAACAAAATAAATTCATAAATGCTAGCTAAAGAATGGGAATGAATCGATCATCTTAGGCATAGTGATTGCTAAACCTCCGCACTCTTCATCAATCTTGAAACCACACTCATTATCACTTTGCTTCATTTTTATTAGTTTTCTTAATTTCTTGTTATTTTAATTCCGTAGTTTTAAATAAATCAAACCCAGTTTAGGACCAAGTAGATAGTTAAATAATTAGAATAATTAGAACCCAGCTGAGTCCTTGTGAGATCGACCTCGGGAGTTGCTAGATTAGGTACTATACCGATTCGTGCACTTGCGAGAATTATAATTTGTTCATCAGGATCTACTGAGTTTCCAGGTTCAGGGGCATTTAGCTCAGGAACATCAGTTGTTCTCCCTGGGTTTATATTCTCAGTAGAGGTCTCGGTTACCACCGGAGCTTCCTCATCGACCGTTGTTACCTGATGTTGATTCTGTTCAGTAGAATCAACCAGGTCAGCTACATCGCCTGTTGGTTGAGTCTGTATTTCTTCATCGTCTGACTCATCATCCCAACAATGCTGGATCTTTTCAGCTTTATCCTTTAGTGCGAGATCTTGTAGCTGGCTGCTGACATCCTCAGTATTTGTCTTTGAAGATTTTCTGTTCTCAGTAACAAACACGTCAAATACAACATGAGGGCTTTCCTCCACGCAAAGAGTCCGATAGTTAAAGACTCTGAAGGCTTTACTGACTCGAGAGTATCCTAAGAATACTCCTTGATCAGATTTGCTATCAAAGACCTTCAACTGATCTTTCTCATTATTGTGGATAAAGCACGGACAACCAAAAATATGAAAATGAGAAATAGAAGGAATTCTCCATTTCCATAATTCGTAGGGTGTCTTCATGTGTTGCTGTGTAAGTAGTGAGCAATTCTGAGTATAGCAGGCGGTGTCAGTAGCATCAGCCCAGAACTTTGAGGGTAGTCCAGAGTCTGCTAGGAGCATTCTTGCTGCTTCTTTGAGTGTTCTGTTTTTACGTTCAGCATGTCCGTTCTGCTGAGGGGTGCGAGCTGCTGGTGTCTCGTGCTGAATTCCCTCTTTATCGCAGTACTCTTTAACTACTAAGTTGAGAAATTATGTTCCTCTGTCTGAGCAAATTCTCTGTATCTTGATGTCCTTTTCCACACTGAGTTTCTTCAGCAGATTGGGCAGCTCAGTCTGGACATCAGATTTGTTGGCTATGAAGATAACCCAAGTATATCTCGAGTAGTCGTCAATAACGACGAGGGCATACTTCTTGCCTCTTATAGTCACAGGAGAGACTGGCTCGAATAGGTCCATGTGCAGCAGTTGAAGGATTCCATCAGTGGAAGGTGACGGAATTGGTGGATTGTTTTTCTTTGTCTGCTTTCCCTTCAAACATGCTTCACAATTTCTGTCTTTGATAAACGATTCGTTGGGCAGTCCTCTGACTTTAGAGTTCTTGGCTAGCTTGTTCATAGTCTTGAAGTTCAGGTGGCTGAGTCTCTTGTGCCACAGCCATCCTGTCTTGTCACTGGATTTCGTCATTGCGAGTAAGCAAGCCTCAGGTTATGCGGTTTTCCAGTTTGCAACATAAATATTCTTTCTCCGCGAACCTGACAACACTGTTTTTCCTATAGATTTATCAACAACATTACAGAAACCAGCGTCAAAGATAACTCTATTCAGATTGTCACAGAATTGACTGACATAAAGGAGATTATGTTGAAGTCCTTCAACATATGTTACTCTTGGAACTGAGGCAGTCCCAATATTCAGTGTTCCGTATCCCCTTGTATAGCCTTTTGAGTTGTCACCAAACTCAATTCTGGGACCATCTTCTTGTACGTAATTGGTCAGCAGGCTCTTTTGATAAGTCATATGTCTTGAGCAGCCGCTGTCCACAATCCAAGGGTCCTTATGCACCTGCAAAATAGAAACATTTTTAGGTACCCTTTGGTTCAGTTGAGTCCTTACATGTTAGTAGGTGATTTCGGTACCCAGATCTGTCTAAGGACCTTAGAAGTCTGAGACTTCTTCTTCTGAACCTTATCAGCTGTCTTCTCCACAGGACTTGGAGATACTGACTTTCTGACGATTTCGGGCTCAGGAGCTTTCTTCTTCTGAGGCTTTGTGTTCCTCCTGACCCTAGGCTCATAGTAGAACGAACCATACTGAGCTGGATGTTCATATAGCGGTTCACTGTACTGCTCTGCCCACCTGACCTTCTTGGTTCCCCCTGAGTTTGATCGTGGTGTCCTGGGGATGGAACCTCTGGTCAGTAGTTTCTTGTTGCTCGGCTGAGGTGCTATTATCTTCTGTTTGTTCTTCGCCTGAGGTGTTGAGTCAGTAGCCTGAACCTTTCCTCGGACGAACCTACCGCCAGCATTTCTGAGCTTTTTGACGTTGAAGTGGAAGCTTCGTGAGTATAGCCAAGTCCTTCTTTCATGGCTATTGGCCTTTGAGCTCTAAGCATGCTTTCCAACTTCTCCGTAGCTCCTAGGTACTGTTCAGTCATCAGTCCTCGCCAAACTTCATCACTTCTTCGAAGTGACTCATAATCCTTTTCAACTTATGAGAGCTTCTGACTAAGTCGGGCTATCTCAGTATCTTTCTCAGAATTGTCCTTGGTCAGAACTGATATCTGAGTTTCTTGAAGCTGAGACTTAGTCATAAGAGATTTAATCTCTTCCTTGAGTCTCACAACAAGATTCTCAGACTCAGTAGAGACCTGACAATCAAAAGAAAGTCTCTGATTCTCAGCCTTTACCTGTTCCAGTTCCTGAATAGTTTTGCTGAACTCTCTGCTCAGTTGAATCTGCTCTTCTAGTAGATCATCATAGGCTTGTACCACGTCTAGAGGCTCATCTGTGACCGAGCACGTGTCGTGTGTGCTGTGAGAAGAAGAGGTTATATTAAGCTTAGAATTTACCTCAGCCTCTTCTCCGGCCATCAGACAATATTCTGCATTTGATTCAGGATTTGTTTCTCCGATCTCAACGGCGATAAATGCAGCTTCGTCCTCAGAGGAATACATGAATGTATCTTCCTCGATTGAGTCATCGGATATCTCTCTGGCTATGTAGGCCTACCTTCTTCGGCAAATTTTTCACGTCTGGCCTGCCGTTCTGCTCTTTGAGCAGCTGAGAGTTCGGGACAGTCATACTGATAATGTCCCTCCTTCTTGCAGTTGTAACAGACAGATGATCTGCTGCCTTTTCCAGCTGAGTCTTTGGATGGACTAGCAGCAGGTTCTGTGTTCCTGCAGTCAGTAGAAGGTTTAGATTCTTCCCGTTTTTGATAATCTTTCTTACCTGAGGGAGAATCTTTCTGACTCTCTCCTTTTCTCTTTGATATTTGAGAGCCATAACAGCAAGTTGGTCAGTAGCAGAGGTCTCAGAGGAATTTGCTTCTGTTGTGGCTAATGTCTTGCTTGAAGAAATGGGTTTGACTCCAGTTTTGCTGACTGTTGCTTTAAAAGCATGATCAATCTGAGTGTCAGCTGGAGCGTTTGAACATCGTTGGGGTAGGCTATGCTCAAATTCCTCCGTCTTTAGTTCTGAAAAGATAACATCAGGAGTTAGAGCATTAAGATCTGAGCGACGTAAATAAGTAGCAAAAGGAAGCCACTTCAGTCGTGGTAGCGCTCTTAGAATCTTTGTGTTCATCTGACGCTTAGCTCGTCAATGGTCTCGTTGGGCTCCATGGCAAAGGTGTCGAACTTTTGAAGCTCTAATTCGAGCTTGTTTTCCTTAATCTGCGGGGTTCCTTGGCTCAGTACAGCCAGGGCATCCCAAAGTTCTTTTGCCGTTTTGCAGACTTGCACCCTCCCGAGGTGTGAATCACTGAGCGTAGTCAGGATAGCATTACGCGCAACTCGGTCGAGGTTGTGCAGCTTTTTCTCCTCCGGCGTGAAGGCAGATTTGTCTTTTGCGACCTTGGCACCAGTCTGTGCCCCTACACCTCCCGCAGCAGCAAATTGTACGCTGTCGATCATGGGAATGATGGGTCATGTCTCAAGGACGTCCGTCATGCTGTCATGCAGCGATGTGAGGTGTGCCTCCATTCTCACACGCCAAACCGTATAGTTCTCTACTGAGAACATCGGTACCATCCGAATACCTGACATATCAGACATTATGTGTAAGAGTATAAGGATGTATGAAGAGATGCTTGTGCAGTGAAAAATGTTTTCAGGATCTGTTCGAGTAGACCAGTAGTTACAGAACCGATGATCAGAAGAACACCGTTGCTCTGATACCAATTGTTGGTCCCGAGATGATAGTTAGGTGTAGAGGGGGGGTGAATACACCGGATCACAGTTTCTTTTCTCAAACGCGAAGGACAGCTGAGCTGTAGGTTGCAACTGATGAACAGTGCCAAATAGTAACCTTCAATCGCGGGTCAGAAGTGTGTCAACTACTGAGCTCTCCTACTGACTTTTGTCAGTACTTTGAAACTCAGTCACAGACGTTGTGCGGATAAGAGTGTGGGGCCCGGAGATTCGTCTCAGTTTGAAAACGTGTTTTCGCAAGATAAAGTATTTTGGCTAGTGCGCTTTGCAAATACGTTTTATGCAAAGTTATGATTTTGTAATCAGTTTGTATGCAAGACAATAAAACAGTAAATAACACAAGCAATTTTTAACGTGGTTCGGATAAGCAAGATCCTACGTCCACGTTCCTGCTGAACAGGAGGTCTAGTTGATTTATCTGAGCAAGCCTCAGCAAGGAATCTGTGCACTGGACAGACCCTTCTAAGTTATAGTCATTAGCGACTTTACAATTCAAACCTAAGTTTGAAGAGGAGGGGATAATCTCCAACTAGGAAGGAGTTCTTACAATAAGAACAATCACTAAAAGTGAACTCCTTCGAATTTCTAAGCTATAGATTTGGCAATAAGCTTAGCTAGAGAAGAGGGATCTAAAGAACTCTAGAGAGAAGAACTAATGATTTTCTATTGGGCAAGTTCTTCGCTGGATTGATCTTGAATGAGCTAGAGTCGTTTGAAAGCTTGAGCGTTTTTCCCTTGATATCCCGTGCGCGAAGCTCGGATTTTCTTCTCTATTTATAGTTGTAACCCGGGCATATGTCCGTTGGAGACGACGATGCCACGTGTCACAAGCTTCCAAAGAAAACGACCATAAATTCGAATTGTTACAGCAGAGTTGTTGGGCACTGTACATGAGAGCAGCTTTAGTTGGTCAGAACAGATATGCTTTAGCGGCTTCTCATTGGTCGAGGTTTGTGGTAGGTGAGATGTGTCAGACATCGGAGTTGACTCTCCCTAATCCCCGTATGGTCTTCTGCTGACTTTCGAAAAGACTTGAACAACTGGGTCGTTTCCTGTAGGATACAGTAGACTTCAAGCAGTATATGTCTTCTTCGTCTGAGTCGGCTGACAAGAGATATTCTCTTGAGTATGGTCTGCTGATGACTGCGAAGGTACTGAGCTTGCATAGAGTTCTTCTGCTGATGTCTGTCAGCTGATGAGATGTCTTCTACTGAGGCGAAGATCAGCTGATGACTCAAGAACGCAAGCTATTACACTGATGACGTGGGGTTCTGGAAAGTAACTTCGACAGAAGATCAATCCAGCATTTTACCCCGTACAGGACTTAGACAAAAAGAATAAATAAATAAAAACAGTCTAGCCTATACATCAGCTAATCTCATCGACACTATACTACTGATATCAGCTGGGTTTTAGGATCTTCAATTCCATAGTACTACTACGATTTCTCCCAATATTATTTTAACCCACTAGCTGTTGAGTATCTCCTACTGACTCATAACCCAACATGTCAATATATCATTACTCTCATAAATAGACCAATATCATATTTGTCTCGAAAATAACAAAGGATGGTCAATATCATTTCAAATTCTCCAATTGCACATAATTAAGGAAATTTTGGTCCTCGTCTTTGTTATCTTCTATAGGTCTAAATGGGTCTCTATCCACTTTAAGTGATTGAATCAACCATTAGATAGGCATGTGGATGCGATACAATAAAATCTCTTTAAAGACCTTTCAGGTAAGTCGACTAGCGTAACTCCATCAGGGAGATGCTCAATCTACAGGTCGAGACAATTATTAGTTTAATCCAAGTCTTTTGATTCTAACTTCGTCTTTAGGCATGAGTTGATTTCATCAAGTACTTTTGTACATAATGATTCACTTATCCTCTTCAGGAGGAAATTGGAGTGATGTGTTCTAATTTTGTATTCCGCGGACTTCTTATCTCTTAGCACCAATAAATCTCTCATGCTTCTGGCGTCAATGAGAATTAATTGATTTATTTTGTCTATGAGAAACTTCAGTTCTTTCATGGTGCATATACAACAGGTATATGAGATTTTAGTCACTCCTTTTGCACTAAATAATTTGATGAACTTCTAGTTCATAGTGTGTGAATCTAAATAATTAATCCAACGAGATATTTGAGGCATTCTATCATTTATGTTTTATATATCCCCCTAATGCCGACAAGGATGTGAGTTGGATTATAAAATCAACATATCAAAGAATAAAATAATTCATAATGATTTGCTCTATGTAAGTCATTTGGACGGAGTATACATATAAGTATTATACTCTTCATGAGTTTCAATCAAACTCAAATCATCATTTATGTACCCGTCTGTCAAGGAATACTCGTCCTTCTTATTATATTATATACGATTGTACTATTTCAGCCCTTACAATGACTTTTGCAGTCTAATTGAAAACATCTTTTTGATTTACATGCTTTGAGCAAGTTACATACTTTAGAGATCTTCATATATATGTCACTATCTAGTGAATCATATTGATAGATATTTACTACAATCATAAGGCGCATAGCAAGCCTTTTTTGTGACATAAGTAGATTAATCAAATTCTAAAATACAACGGTGTCTATTATGAGAGAGTACATAATTAATTCTCGGTCTTTGAGAGAAACATTGTATTACGAGTATTGCCTTATATCTCGTAATTTTTCATTTCTCTTTGTAACAAAGACACATTTGTATCCTTCAGGGATATACTTTTCGGATTTTGGAACTGCAGGTCCAAATATTTCCAGCTTTCTATGGAATATTAATTCACCTTATATGACTTCGTTCCTCTTTGGCCAATTATTTCAATCTTGACAATCTCTTATAGATCGCCGTTGAGGATCCTCTTTTTTCATTTCAAGAGTCATATTAAAGGCGAATATATCGTCATGCGTCCACGACGATACTTGATCTCTCCAATATATTGAGATCTCATTAATTAGACGCTGACAGTTCTTCAAGAACTTTTATTTGATTGATTAATCATTATCGTCATTTTTTGGTTCATATGTTGTGCCCCTTTTCTTAGACACAAAATTTCTTATAGAACCAATTGGTCGACCATATTTTTGACGAATTTTATATTCATTTGTTACCATTTGTACTTGTCCTTCAGGATATTTATTCGTGCGGGGGTATTTATAGCAAATGTATAACATTGTCACTTCTTCTATATACATAATAAAACATCAAGAAGTTGATTCGCAATATTTTGCAAATGAATCTTTCGACTTTTGTTCACATTGGTTACTTCTAGAATCCAAATGTGACTAGTTTATTCTTGTGCTTTTTGTTGGATATAGATTTCACATTGATTACTTCAGGAATCCAAATGTGACATATGTTCCTCCTAATGTTGGGAACATTATTTCATCATAATAACAATCTTCTTGTGAGACTCATATTTGTACGAACAACAACTATTTTGAGTATGGTCATGAGCAACTAATTTTTTAATCTCAATCCCAAAGTCAAATAATATTAAGTCCTCTTCATGAGGAACATGGAGTTTCTTAAACTCACTTGCTTTATCAAGGCAAATTTTCTTGATGGAATGGAGCTCTTTATTTTTGAAATTGTAGTTTTACCAAGTGCTACATTTCTTATAGAAATCGAAGTATAAAGCTCTTTTGAACTTCCGGTTCATGACATGTTTTGTCTCACTTATTTTTATGAATGTGTAATGCATTCAAGGTGGTAGTGTGATAACTTTTCTTTTGTTAGCTTATGGGTAAATACAAAAGAATCACTACATTTGTATATTATTTCACTATGATATCCATTGTAGCGGATATCATTAAAACTTAGTAAGTTTCTTCTAGACTTACTAGAGTAAAGGGCAAACTCAATAGTTGATTTCGTATCGTTTGAGGAGCCGTCAATAATTTCTATGCACTGGATTTGAAAATCTCGCAATTTAGGATGCATATACTCGTATCGAGCTTTAGGGAGGACAATCAATTATATATTTAAGCAATCCTACTGGGATGCTTCATTTCTATTGTCTCTCTCATGCCCTCTTATTGACAGATGAACATCGATATCAAGAGTGCATTAATGTCAATAAGATATAAATAATGTTTTTCATTCGGGAATAACATATATCACACAAAATACAAGTTGCTCTATAAAAACATTTAATATTATTCTATAATATAAATGATGTTACTTCAGGAGCAAAAGTTTAATAGTATATAAATGTATTATATTGCAGGCATTTCCACAAACATGTGTTAGTAATGTTACTATCACAATATAACCATTTTTTAGGAATTTAATTGTGTTACTTTCATAGAAATAATTTAATGTTGTTCAAGAGAAATAAAATCAGTAAAATGCGAATTATGAGATCTTCTAGATCGCACATAACTACTTGAAAATATATTAAACCGTAATGGAATATTATGAATCTATTTATCAACCATATAGGAACTCTGCTACCAATTATATATTAGGGCATGAATTAAATTAGAATACCCCATAAAGTATGATTGTTCTTCAGGAACATGTAATATTTTTCAATTAATTATGTTACTTTATGAGCAACAAATTTGAAATCTTGTGTTACACGATTTCAAAATGCTAAATTGAATTATTCTTCAAGAACATGTAGAGTTAATTGTGCTATTTCAAGAGCAACAATTAGAATTATGAACATATAGCATTTGCCAAAATCAAGAGCTTGAATTTCTTCAAGAACATGTAGTATTCTTCAGGACTACAAATTGTGCTACTTCAGGAGCAACAATTTTAGTATATATTAAACTACTTCAGGAGAAAGGGTAATATTTTCAAGAAACCCAATAGCTCTGTAGGAACATATAGTGCTCTTTGGGGATATCAATTGTGCTACTTCGGGAGCAACAAAAATAACAATTCAAGAACCAAGATTCGCACAACAATAAAACATATTATATGAATTGTTTATCAAAAGTACATAATAATCTCAATGAATATTAATTGCGTGCTGCTTCAGGAGCATCAAATTAAGATTGTATGTATACATAGATATAAATATTATACAATATGCAGGAGAAAAAAACTGAGGTATATAGTAAATACATAGATAATATTAATAACTCTTCAAGAGTGTGAAATATTCTTCAAGAATATTAAATTGTGCTACTTCTGGAGCAACAATTAAATTATTTCAGCAAATTGCTCGTTAAGAGCATGTGATATTCTGCAGGAATATGAATTGTGCTACTTCTGGAGCAACAATTTGAATTAAAGCATTAAATAAACAAA
The DNA here is from genome assembly GCA_028984105.1 of Lavandula angustifolia. NCBI lineage: Eukaryota > Viridiplantae > Streptophyta > Magnoliopsida > Lamiales > Lamiaceae > Lavandula > Lavandula angustifolia. The sequence continues at coordinate 8,061,591 of CM054816.1, forward strand.
CAAATAAATAAAAACGTACATAGAAATATTGATTGTAAATGCTCTTCAAGAGCATGTCATTTATTTCAAAACATTGATTGTGCTACTTCATGAGCAACAAATCAAGTTGAAAATATGTTTTGGTATTGCTCTTCAAGAGCATATGATATTCTTCAAGAATATAAATATAACATACTTTCTTTTATAGATTATGGGATCTATGGGATCTCATATCATTTCTTGAAAAGAAATCAAGTCATTAGACATGTTCTTCAAGGACATGTGATATTCTTTTGGAATATTCATGTATTGTGCCACTTATGGAGCAACAACTATAACAATATATGAGATCGAATAAATCACTTAATAAAAACGGACCATAATAGATATCTTGTCGTATCCAGATCGAAGTGCTTATGTTGTCGCACTCAAAAAAAATAACTTTATCGTGCCACTACTTACTTTTTTTTAATAAAAAAATCATAATGATTGCAAACAAGTTTTGATATTGAGTATCTAATTTTAAAAAATTGGGAAAGGGTACGATACCTTTATTTTAGATTTAGATCTAATAGTCAAGTGGAGGCTTCGGTAGCAACTCGGCAGAATCCTTTTATGAGAGCTTTTTCGTGCTGATAACGTGTTATAAACTAAATAGAACGAGAGAGAATGAGAAATAAATGTATATTATTATGAGGATGGAGACCTCTATTTACAGAGTACAAGATGGGCTCATGAGCTTTTAGGATTTACATGATCATCACAATATATGGTAAGTATATATATATATAATATATTTACAACAGCCAAAAAATTACTCCCTCCGTCCCATTATTAATGTCTCACTTGCCTTTTTTGGTTGTCCCATTATTTATGTCTCATACCAAATAAGGAAATAAATGAGTGGACCACAATCAATCTAAGCAAGTGGACCCCATCCCTTTATACTTTTACACCACAACTTTACAAGTGCCCAGTCCCAATGGGACATAAATAATGGGACGGAGGGAGTATTAATTATAGACATCCTAAAAAATTGACTAATATGATGATGTACAAATCGAAAGAAGTTGAGAAATAGTGAAATAACAGCCTTTTTTTCAGAAATTAACTCATATATATATATTTACCCTTCATCTTCATATGAAAACTAAGAACCAATGATAACCATAGATTTATTCTTATCTATGGTTCTTATTAAATATCAAATTAATACTTATTTTTTAATGTAAATCATGAATAAGGGTATTAGGGTAATTTACATTTTATTTGATTAGAAAGGTATCTATTTATGGAATGATTGTAACTTTCAAATCATATGGTAATTAATGTGTATTCTATATTTGGTGATCTTATTTTTTATTTAGGAACTTTATGATCTCCACTAAATTACCTTATCTAACGTTTTCAGGTAAATTAAATCCAATAAATTTGATAATAATTACACTAAACAAGGGAAGATCTAAAAAGTAATATTAAAGAAAATGTCGTACAAATGTAGTTGATGTGCAGATTATTTTGATCCATTTATTAATAATATACAATGCATAAGGATGCATGTTCAAATGCATTTATTTGTTTCGATGGCATTAAATTAAAGTAAATATTACTATATGAATTAATATATAAATGCATTAAATTAAGTGAATTAGTGGATCTATTTATAATTTTGATGCTTTGCATATCCATAATACAATTAGTTCAAATATTTACGTTTTCAATTAGCATCTAAGTTTTTATATTAATGTAATGTTTAAATATTTACAGCAAATGCATATTTTTATATTAATTGATGCATAAGTACATATAAGTCAATGCATAGATTTATATGATCTGATGCATAGATTTATACAGTTGATGCATAGGTTCATACTTATTGATGATGCATAGATTTATACAGTTGATGCATATGTTCATACTTATATGATCTGATGCATAGATTTATACAGTTGATGCATAGATTCATACTTATTGATGCATAGATTTTTACCGAATGATGAATTTATTTTTATTGGTTGATGCATAAGATTTTATTAGTTAATGCATACTTCTACATTAGTCGATGCATAAGTTTTACGATGCACCGAACTAATGCATATGATTACCTAGATTTTCCAACACAAATACATATTAGACTCAAAAATAATTTTTTGGAGTTAGGAGAGAGAGATATAGAAGAGCAAAGCTTTTTTCTAATTCCATTTAAGTTTCTAACGGATGAATTATAAATTTAATGTTAGATTGAAACTATTCCTATATTCACGATATTTTCTAATATGGTTTTTAATACATTAGACAAATATACCCTTATCACTAATATGATAATTAGAAATTATGATTTGCTGGATAAATAGATTAAATTAAGATCTATGATCTATAGTAGTTCTTAATTCTCATATGGGAGTTGGCTTTCATGTGAACCCTAATAATTTTCATCATTAATAATTTTTTGAATAAAAGTTAATATACAAATCCTAAAAAATTGACTAAAATGATGATGTACAAGTCGAAAGAAGTTGAGAAATAGTGAAATAACAACCTTTTTTCGTTTTTTTTTTGGGTGGGGAGGGATTGGGGGGAAGAGGGGGGGGGCAAAGTGCTCTTGATTTGAGATTAAAATTATTAAAAACCAATTTTTTTAAGGAATCTTACGTTTTTTTATTATTTTATAATGTATATCATCATTTGATAATTATTTATCTTACCTTTAAGTAGAATAGCCGGTTCTCTTGTAATCAAAAGTCATAATTTAATTTTAACATCTCAATAATTTAAATTTGTAGTAATTGTGCAACGTATCGTGTTCGAATTACCTTCGTTACTAAAAAAAACCATGGGCCGGCCCTAACTTTACTAAAGAAGATGCAGTTAGGTAAGTTTCTTTGCATCTTTGAAAATTATTCTACATGTATTTCCATTTCCATTGCTTTTTCCGAGTTCCCAAATTTCTTGTTCCACCTGCTATTCTACTCGTCGCAATTATTTAAATAAATATCTGCAAAGATCTGATTCTACTTTAGCTTAATCTAATAACTTAAACAAGAAAACTTTCGGATTTTAGGACAATCAAAGATTATTTACCACCAAGACACCAGTCGTGTCGTTTATGTTTCTCAAAATTATTTGTTTAATACGTTCTAGAAGTATGTTTGAATTAACTAATGTAAATGAAAGGTTAAGGGAATATCAATCATTAAGCTTATGCTTTAGGCAGGTTATATATGGTTAAATAAATGAATGTAGCATAAGCATGAGAGAATAAAATATTTATTATTTTTTCGGGTTAAAATTTAAAAAAATTAATTTCTTTTACGTAAAAATATATAATTTAAGGGATATAGCAAAAAGAAAAAAAGGAATTTAGAATTTAGAAATACAGTGGTTCTCACACGCACACTCTATATCCACATATAATAAATATATATAAGGATATTTCTCTTTAGATAGTGAAAAATGTACTCAAAATTTATATTTTCATATTTTGTTTTAGAGCCGTAAAAAATTGAATAGCTCATATAAGCCTATGAGCATAAGCATATGTTGAGAGATGATTCAGTTGTTGTTTAGTGAGTATAAGATTTGACTGATCCCAAAACCCTATGTTGATTGGTGAATTCTTGTAAAAGTTAACATCTTCGTCTTTGAGTGTTGCAGACTCAGTAGACTCGTCTTCAGCATGGTTCCGGCTCAATAGTTCCGTCTGCTGTCCTTCAGTAGACTATCCGCCGCAGTGCCATGGAGTGAAGTTCAGTATGACTGGACTCAGCAAGAGCAACATACTGAAAGGTGTTCAGAAATCAGAAGAAGTGGACTCAGCAGGAGCAGTTTACTGAACTCAGAGTCTTGACTTCAGCAGAGTTGAACTCAGCAGGAATATACTACTGAACCTACGGGTCAGACTCAGCAACGGCCTGTCAGTTGCTTTAACTGACATTGGACTTCAAAATAAGATTCAGTAGAATTGTCCGAAGTCGTACATCTAAGAAAGGTCAGCTTCAGTATCAACCTTGAAGTCTAAATGTCTCAACCACTTTTCTGTACCTCGACCAATGACAAGTAGTCAGCTGGCAAAGTATCCGACAAAAGCTGCAAGTCAACCACTTTCTGCAAAGAAGCGGACTCTACAGAATTCAAAGGAAAGGAGCCGTTTGCTACCTATATAGAGTGACACGTGGACTGTTCGTCTCCAACGGATCTATCCACGTTCGCTACTATGAATAGAGGGAAGGTCGTGATCTTTCAAGTCGCACTACACGATCACATTAGCGACCATATGAGAACTCAAGCATTCAAGATTCAAAGCTCTAGAACACTTAGCGATTACTCAGCTGAAGAACACGAACCCAGAGTTGATTGTTACTCTCTCTTCTTCGCTCTAGAAGTCTCTCTCGTTCTCACCCTCTAACATTAAGTTCATTGTAAAATTTATAGCTTAAACCGAAAGAGTTCATTTATTGAACTGTTTTTAGTGTTAAGAACTCCGTCATAGTTGGCTATACATTCAAACAATTTTTGTTTGACCCTGTAAACTGAAACTTGCTCAGTATAATCACAAGTAAAAGTTTGTCCTGCATACAAACTAACTGAGATTAACTCAATATAATAAAATAGTGTCATGTTCTATTCGGGACGAGTGGACGTAGGATCTTGCATATCCAAACCACTTTAAAAATTGTTGTGTTGTTTAATTGTTGCATGATATAACTGTTCATACTGAAAAATATCTTACAAAATCATATAGTTGTTGTTTTCAGTTCAAAGCTAAAACATCGCACTAATCTACTGAACAGTTTTAGTAAACAACCGTTTTCAAAATAAAGTGAATTGGGCCTACACATTTTCGCACGCTACTGAACCTCTGCTGAACGGTTTTGAATTCTGACATCAGTCAGCTAGCAGACCTCAGTACTGTCAGTCACTCTGTCCTCGTGATCAAGATCAGCTTGCTTGGTCTGCTGAATCTATTCAGTAGACATCTTCCGTAAACGGACTGATCGCGTTTTGAGTTTGATAAAAAGGTTTCATATGTATTCACTCCCCCCTCTACAGTTTGACTCGGGACCAACAACATGTCTCTAACATAGTTTACTACTATGTGCTAATCTATATCTACAACCATTGATCAATATTCTTACAAAAGTTAAGCTTTCCTTTTAAGATGAAATAGTTGGAATTTTTACTTTTGGCGAGGCCTATAAATAACTCTAGATTTGTTCTTCATTCTCATCAACACAACAACACAAATCTACTTACAAACATTTGTGTTAGCCACTAGTTTTCTAACATCCCACATGGCCCATCAAGACAACCTTAAGAAGATCGCCCAGGAGTTCGTAATGATGGAGGAAATATGCAACCGGATGAGGAGGCTGGAGCGGCAGCAGCATGAATCGGGGCCCGGTTCGTATCAGATTTGGAGGGGCTTTCCTGCTCCAAAGACTGTTATTGATAGCAACCAGGCTGCCAAGAAGTATGGAGGGGTGCTGGTAATGGAGGGAAGAAGAAAATACCGGTAGAGTCAATATAAGTATATTTATCTGTTTCTAGTTTGAAAGTGTTATCATGATGTAAGTGTTCTTGAATTTGTTATTTTGTTTTTGTAGGAAAATGTCTTTATTAGCTTGATTATCTTTTTCTGTTGTAGAAATTGGAATGAACTCCCATTAACCTTAAGATCAGAGCTAAGTAAATTCTAAGAAAATAGTTATGCTCTATGAGAGAGAGAGAGAGAGAGAGAGAGAGAGAGAGAGAGAGAGAGAGAGTTTCTCTTTGCTACCTACAAAGGGCTCAATCTTTGAGTTTGTAATATTCTACACGTGACGGATCTAGGATGCCAAATGACACAAAGTTGTATGTTTGGAGGACGAGATAGTAATTTTATGGGAAGGAGAAATATGGAAATTTCATAAAGTAGATATAAATTTGTATGAATCTCACGATTTGGACCCTGAATCCGTCCATGGTTCTACACATGCCATAGCATAACTAAAGCCTTAGAGTAGGACCAGTCTGAACTGATGATGGAATTATGTATTCTTCACATCACGCTGAACTTTTTGAAGGTAACGAGGCAGTAGTTTCATCAACTTGTACTAATGCTTCTGATGCTTGTACCTTGATACTCAAGATTTCTTCAAGATTTTGTACGTCTACAGTCTGTTTCAAGCACAAAGTCCCAGTTCATCATCAAGTTGAAGTTTTTCTTGATTTTTATATATAGAGAGAAAGCCCTTCGAAATTGGATTCTTTTATTATTTGCACAATATATATCCTCTAAAACAGGGGATTTTTTAATAGTGTATTTTGCAAGTTGGTACATATTAACATACTACGTATTTCATCACGTATAACATCGTATGTACGACGTTCAAGTGGTTATAGAGGCTCACATGTTGAGAGAGGGATAAAAAGTAGGCTGAGCTGGGAATTTTGTATCGACTCCTAACAAGAAGCCTAATGTGTTACAAAACACCAACTAAAAAAGCAGTTTCCTCTCACACTTTTGCCTCATCTTCGTGCTTCCCTTACTTACTTAAAGCTTCTTCACGCTTGATGCCAAATAAATTTTATTGAAAATTCTATTCAAGATCTATACTGAATAAATGGGGAAATGAATTATTTCCTTTTCATTTTACAAAATCAATCATACATGACACCAAGATAAGTTTCGAATATTGACCGCCTTAAATTTATCAATTATTAGTCTTAGAATGATTAGATTAAGTAATTTAATAAACTATAAATCTGACCCACTAATAATAAAGCCCAAAAAATTAAGAAACCCGAATCTAGATTCCAATAGGACTTTTTGTCTTTTGATATCTCCTCGTACCAACTTGTAATGATGTGCTGGAGCCACACGATCTCGCTTCTCAAATCTGAGATCCAACAGCCAATATCACTCATGGGTCCACTTCTCCCAAAGATCCAACCATCGAAACTCTCCACCGTTGGATCACAAACACTACTAAATAATTGCAAATTGATATTCTTTATGTCCTTCATTGATTATTATTTCTAACTGCATCCCCAACCCTCTGTAAATCTAGAAAATTCATTCTCCCTCTCCCTCTCCCCTCTCCCTCTCCCTCTCTCTTATAAATATATAGGCTTAAGCATTTCTCTCTCTCTCTTTCTCTCTCTCTCTCTCTCGTTTAAGGAATTTGCAACATAAAGAAAGATGTGTGGAGGTTCAATAATTTCAGACGAGCCAATCATGAACAAGAGGGGTAAATTAAGTTCGCAGGAGTTCTGGGCTCAGCTTGATACCATTTCTGAGTTCTGGGGCTTCAATTCTTCAAATGATGATCCTCAGAATCAAGCTAAGGAATCTCTCAGCAGCCCCGCTTCCATCAAGAAAGGTCAGCCGATCATTTTCTTAGACGTTACACCAACTGAATATATACGTATTTTTGCATGTATAGAATATTTAAATACACTGAACCAGATATAGATACAGTTCATCGTCTCTATCTTTTGGTTTGTGAAGAGCGTTGAGTGGAATCAATTGCATGAATTACCTACCTCATATAACACACGTGGCTCTTTAATTTTCTTTGGCAAAAACTACTTCTAATTAATCTCTATATTATTTTTAACTTTATGATTTTATATACTAGTTAAACGTCAACAAAGTAACCAAGTAGTATATGAAAAATATGGATTCAGGTCTAATTTATATTCAATTTGTATCAACAATCAATGATTACACCTTATTTAACTGAAAAAATCTAAAATAATCATTACTTATAGGATTAATTAATTTCAATTAGGCACTGATATTCTTGAGATCGTGAAAGATTCAATCTTTATTTTATTTTTAAAAATAAATTGTGTAAAAAAATACTATGTTTTACAGAAAAATGTAAGAAGAGTGAGAAGGGCCATGGGAAGGCTAGAAAGAGTATGTATCGAGGCATAAGAAGAAGGCCGTGGGGAAAATGGGCAGCTGAAATTCGTGACCCCAAAAAGGGCGTAAGAGTGTGGCTTGGGACCTTCAACACGGCGGAAGAAGCCGCCCGCGCCTACGACGGAGCTGCCCGGCGCATCCGCGGCGACAAGGCCAAGCTCAACTTTCCCGACTATCATCAGCCGCCGCCGCCCAAGCGTGTATGTGTAAGCCCAGAGCCGCCGGTTGAGCCGAACATAGAAGTCGACTACGGCTTTGAGTGTCAAACTCAGGCGATCAAAGATGAGCTGTCAAGCTTGGAAACCTTTCTAGGTTTGGAGCCGGCTCAAGACGAGCCAGCTCTGTTCGGGTTGGATGAGCCGGTTGATATGTGGTTGGTGGATGAATTTGCTGCAGGCCAGCCAAACAATCTCTTCTTCTAGAAAGGTCGAGAATAATGAATATTGTAAAAATTATGAGTATGCACGGTGAAATAAGTTGTTTGTGCAGTGTGTGAGGTTTGGACTTTTGACTATATTGTATTACATCCATCCCATAAAAAGTGTTTTCTTTTTATGAGGTACGGATAATAAAAAAAGTGAGATTGTGTGGAGTATATTATTTAATTTTTTTTTGCTTAATTTTATTCATATATTGTTTGTATTTTTAAGAAATAAGATATTTTCTATGAGACGGTTCGAAAAGAAAAACAAGACAAACAAGACACTTTCTATGGGACAAAAGGAGTAATAATGTTTTCTTAATTCTTATATATACAGGCTTGCCCTATTATGCAAACTTATCCCGCATATTATTACATATAAGCATTTCGTGAGTATATTTTAGATAATTTGACGTGAAATAGTATTTACTCATATTACTATATATTCATCCTTATCCGATAAGTGGTTCTTGCAACCAAGTTCCCTTTTGTCTTTACACTAGAGGGTCAATCTATGACAACCCAGTCCACCAAGGTTTACGGTGTAAAATTTTGAATTTTTTCTCTGTTTTTTAAAAAAAATTATATATTTCAATTCTCGAAGCATCCTAACTATAATTATGTTTTTGATATTCTAATAGCAAGATCAATAACATAGATGAATTCCTAAAGTTCTAGCAATAGTAGTCGTACCATCTTACAATATTATGTTAAGAGAATCTAGGAGCCACAAGTATATAATAAAAGAGTCTGATGAGTGATGACGGTTGATTGAAGACAAACACTTTGTTTAATACAATAACTGGAAAGATGTGAAGAGTCAAAATACACAATTCAGTTAAATAAAACAAATCATAGGAATTATCAAAATGATTCAATTCGTATAAGTTAATGTACCATGCCCCCAATGGTAGGCTCCAATTATTGATGATGAGCACATTCTTCAATCTAGTTACTAAACGAAGCAGCCACCACTTCTCCGATCTTAAATTTTGATTATAGTACACGACACAAAGGGTGACTCAAACTTTATAAGATATTTAATCTAATGGAAAAAATCTATGGCATTTGTGAAATGACTTGAATTTGACTCCTTAGTTTCTACATAGGTGAAGAAGTTTAGGTCCTTTTGAGTACCTTGCTCGTCGATGTGGTAGGGCCTAAGGCCTAAAGGGATGGAGTCACCCGCTACCCTTGGGTCGGCCCCAGGGGTAGCAAAGAACTCGAAGTTCATAATTAATCATTCAAAGGCTTCTAGCAAACACAAAAATAATTAAAAAAATAAAATCAAAGAAAAAGACCTGCAATCAGAATAAAACATGATTCCACTGACTTTTATGTGGGGGCAAAACAAAATTCACATCTTGTAAGGAAAGTGATGCCATAATAAAGTCCATACATGCACCAAAGGCACAATTTGGCAATAAACAATACAAGAAAATATTCAATGCAATTTTTCAAAACCCACCAAGAATCACTGTGTACTTATACGAGAGCCATAAAATGCCGAGACCAAATGCATGGAAAAATTCCAAAGAATACTTCCCCCTTGAATTTCATTGATCACATCCAATGAGAATATGTTCCAGATCCAACATGATTTAAACACGAAACATCAAATAAATCTACCAGATTCAAAGCTTACAGTACATTTCTCATTCTTCACCTGTCAAAAATATGCCCTGCAGATCAACCTGCTATTCCAACTTCAACATCTCTTCTGGAATGAGAACAACAACAACAACAACAACAACAACAAAAAAAAAAAGCGCTACTACAGTAAAACATGGATATTAAACAAGAGCCAATCCAACTCCCAAACTGCTAAACTGTTAATGATGAGAATTCCTATTCCATCTCTTGAAGTTTCAAGAAAGCAGCACTAATGAAGTTCAAATTGAGGTACAAAAGAGATGACATTATCATAATTAAAAAAAGAAAAGCTTACTAAATGCTCATGATGTATGTATGAGGGATGGGATTGAATAATAGTGATTAATAATTCCAAGTTGAAACCATGCTACAACAGGGAGTTAATAATTAGATTAGATAACGTGAAAAGTAAAGGGAAGATACATGAACTTGAAAGAGTGCATCAACTGCCAAATCTAAGTGGAGCCTCATGTAGGACCAATCACATACAAACAAGGTCCATCAAGCAAATTGCTTCCTAAAATTTAGTAATTCATTAATCAAAAGATATTCCCAATTGCTGGAAGCTCCACCTTCACAATTACTTCCTATGACAGTGGCCAGTGGGTCATCAAGAAAAAATATTTCTGATGTCGGAGAAAACTAGTTACAAACTATCATTCATATTCCAATCAATCAACTAATCTAATCATCTCTGCAGCAGACTATTGCGTTTCCAAATTCTGATGTGTAACCAAATATGTCACTGTGAACCATTTTCTTCATAAAGTTCATGAGGATTTTCTATGTCAAAAACAAGTATCATGAAGCAAAGTCACATTCCAATGTAATCAAATGATCAGCCCATTCAAAAAAAATAAAATTAAAACTTGATTCTAAGATATCTGATGAGGATACAAATAGACAAATAAAGTAGCACAAAATCAGACATGTTACAAAATCACAATGAGTATACAAAACCTAAAGGTTTCACAGGCCACAGTCCTAGACGAACCACTTCCGCGATATCTGTCTTAAGAGCCACAAGATGCCTGTTCTCTTTCTAAAACAGTGACCAGAAAATAGATTAAGATACACATCAAAGTATTAACTTGATTCTCTTTCTAAACAGTTCTCTTCTGTAATTTTTAATTATAAGTACATAAATGGCAAAGGAGTTCAAGCCACAAGTTAAATCAAGATGGATGTGACCTACAGGAAATAATACACTATGTCAATACAAATAAGCAGATAAAAAGGCTTCCAATCCATTCTGAGAGCATTTAATAATATATATAGTCTCACTCATCAACACATAATCTCAAGCAAGTAACAGATCATCTTATAAACTTCAATCAGTGTCACCATTATCATCACAAGTCTAATAAACTGAGGACTTCATTCCGTGGCAAAAATACCTAGTAACTCCCGAATCACAATTTTTATAAGTAAACCCAAGAAGAATCAGTACAACAATCTAATTATCAATCTTACTTCATCAATAAACTAAAGTTCCATGCACAAAATCTAGCTGTAGCTAGATGCAGCAAATGGACTAGCCTCAATCTACCAAGCAAATGACCTGTTTAGTAATCCTTAACTAATCAGCTGCCTGAATCCAAGCAAAACTCACAGGAAACGCCTCTCAAGACAGATGGAAATGCTATATTATGGGTTCAGTTCTCGGAAAAGTAACTCGGGTTCATCATACATGGCTTCATTTACTGCATACCCAGCATTCTCAAAGCACAAAACACAATCAATTAGCACCCACCATAAGCAGCTAAAGACATTGTTCACCACATAAGACAATTATCTTAAGACGTTCACCATTACAATCAATAATATTTACTAATGGAGCACATATGTGCAAATTATGATTCACTAACTACCATACCAAGTCAATTAGATGAATCATGAATATATATATACATCATTATTTACATCAATTATAAGCTAAAGGCAAACTAAACCCCAATACTTATCCAATGCATATTCATCATAACCATTTAGCACACTGGTGCCAATCGAATCGGTATCTTTTCCCGATCACCAAAGCCATCCGACGCAAACTTCACCATCTTCTTGAAAGCGAAATGTAAGCAATTCGACATTGCGATCCAACACAAAACCTCATAAACAACATCAAAAGCCGGATCAGGTATCGAATCATTCGGATACTCTTCCCAATTAGCCCCTCCATAGCCACCGAAATTCCATCCTTTGCCCCCACCACCACTCCCAAAAGACCCATTACCATTACCGAAACCACCTCCATCGCCAACAACAAAATACCCATCCCCGTTATTGAGATCGCCGTCATCACCAGGCGCTATTTTCCGCTTGACACGGCGGGTTCTCCGGAGCCGCCTCCTGGTCAGAGTTCGAGTAGGCGGGCGAGATGCGGCCGAGATATGAAACGGCAGGGGCGACTGCGATGCTTGATCCGATGACGTGTCGAATAGGGAAAGCGCGTTGTACGGGCGATTGAGGAGATTCGAAAAGCCTAACGACTGCGTCGAATAGGCGATCGAGGAAACTACGTCGGAAATTACAGAGATTTCCATTGATTTTTTAGTGAATTTGTGAATTGGGGATCCGGATGGGAGAGGGTTTTGGAACAAGAGTAGATTTTTCGTGAAGACGACGAAAAAAGGTTGCTTGAAATTGTGGGAGGAAACAATTGGTAAAATGGGCCTACTGTTTGGGCTTATATTTGGGCCCATTCCTTCCTATTTCTGATTTATAATAAGAAATACTATATTTTACTATAATCACGAAAATCTGTCGTCGAAATCTCGCTACTGTGCTTCTTGTTCGTTTCCCGCCAATATTCTGTACTCGCTCTCATACATCTGCGAACAATATTCTGGATCCTGATATATTTTTTTTATTCTTTTTCGGTTTTTCAAGTGATTGAACATGGCTACATCAACAATTAGTTCCGGTGCATTGATTCGTTTGCAGGATTTGAACCCATCTTCGCCAAATTTCAAGCAAGGGGCCTCACTTAGGGTTACTGGAAAGTGAGTATGCAACAAATTAACTTCATCTTACTCTTTGATCGAAGCGTAAGATTTAATTAATCGTTGATGGAGTGCAATTTGCTTATCTTTTTCAATCTTTTCTAGTTCTGTGTAATTCGGATGGGGGTTCTGCTCTGGGTCTGGATTTCTAAAATGTTTAGTAAAAGACGCTTCTTTGATGCATGGGCTGATTTTTCGGTGATTAATTCTGGCATTTCATCGAACTTTTGCTGCAATGCAAAACCCAGTTTCAAAGAGCTCATTTAGTTATTTCCTCGTTATTCAAGAATTGGAGCAAATACCATGTAACCAATCAGACACATTATAAGGCAGTTAATCAGAGTTTTTTTTGTACAATTTATGAATGAATTGTTTGCCATACTGTATTTGGATTTATAGTTATCGCTTCTTGGAAAATATATATGTTTTGTATGGAACCATCAATTTACTACTTATTGAGTGTGTGATTCTATTAAAGTAATAACATCTAGCTATGTTAACTTACAATGAATTTGCTGTTGCTGGGAGATTAAACCGTTTATTGTGTGTTGTCTTGAAAGTAATAACATCTAGCTATGTTAACTTACAATGAATTTGCTGTTGCTGGGAGATTAAACCGTTTATTGTGTGTTGTCTTGAAAGCTGAGTAGTAGTCATTTCATAAGTCTGGCTAGCCTTTTATCTTGTGTAAGTTGGGAATGGTTATTGTATGATCAATCATGAAGGAAGAAACTGTGGACTCCACTGCATCTGTCATCTGTCTATTTAAGTTAAGCATACGAAGACTGTTGATTGCTGTAGTTCACAATCATGTCAAAATTTGGGAAGTTGATGTCTCTCTCTCTCATCTTTAGGTTGCAAGAGTATGAACTGGAGATGGCAATGGCTGTAATTGTTGATGGAGATGCTAGCTTAAAGGTCGACACACAACACCTGAAGCTCAATTTTCGCCTAGGTTCTCTCTACCAGTTCATCGGAGAACTGCATACTGAACCTAATAATGAAGTAATGTAACTTATTCAAATTTATGCCAAAACACTTGAGTTAGCTAATCTTCAGTTGTCGGTATAAGCGAATCTCCTTCCGTGTGGCAGCAGTCTTTCAGTTTTTCATTGCATAGATTCACTTAATTGTTTCAATTTTCAGGCAATTCTAAAGGCTCGAGTTGGAAGAAATGTTGATGGACTGGACATTAACCTTTACCATCAGACTCTGCAGCTACTGAAGCAGTTTCAAGCAGAACACGTAAATATTTGAACATAAACTATTACTGCCAAATGCAAGCAAGTTATGCAGCTGAAGTAGTATCAAAAAATGAATACTTCACCTTATGAAAGTTCATTTAGATCGGTTCTTCGGAAGTGTATGGTTCGTGTTACTTCTCCCGGTTGAGTCTTTCTTCTTCTATTCCCCATTCAACTGTTTTAGTTAGAACTGGTTGCAATCGTTATTCGTAGATGCGATCAGTACAATGGCTGTTTCAGAACTACTTGTGATCGGTACAATGGCTGTTTTAGACAGCAGTCTTTCACTTTTTCATTGCATAGATTTGCTTGTGAGTAGATTAGATACTATGATTTTCACTATTAATAGATATTGTAACCATAAAAAGTAGTGATAATGTGGAGATAATGTGATTGTATTTGCCTCTTTTATATAGCAGAAACCGGAATATATATATCACACTTTCTACACCCAATTTCAGGCACAATCAATATAGCCATACTCCATTTTCATCCATTCACGAAACACCATAATCAGAATCCAACTCCTCTTCTAGTTGTTTAATCAATAGTTCCATCATTTTCTTGTAGATAGGCATGTAATGATCATTTATCATAGTCCTAGACAACCTGAGCTTGTTGTACAAGTCTCTTGGCGTCTCGTAGATCCCGACTTTCTCTTCAGCAACGCGCTCATCCTCTTGCTCGCTGGGATCGGATGAAGGAACAGAAATTATGTGCATGATCCTGCCTGGAGGATAGAAATGGAGATTGTCCGAAACATCTGCAGGCGAAATGGCCGTGTCACTTTCAACCTCATCAACAAATACCTTCTCCTCTTCGGTTATTTCCCTTGCAACGGCCTCTTCTTCTTCCTCTTCTTCTTGTATCTCGCCATGGACCTCACTCTCGTGCCTCTGGAGCTCTTTCTCCAGTTCGTACCATAATTCACCTTCTGTGATCTCCTCAATGGTGGAAGACTCAACAACTTTATCCTCCTCTTCATCAGTCTCGTCGTGCCCAGTTACATTGTCGCTTGAAAAACAGTATTCTGCCCTTTTCATGTCAGAATTGCTGCTTATTATTACTTCAGAAATAACAGCAGCCTCAGATGTTCTCTCAGTTATGAGAGGAGCCTCTGGCAGATCATCATCCTCTTTGGCATTTGAAGTAGGAGAGACAGTGCGGCGCCTGGGCCCCATACATGTCCATAATGATATAGAAGAACGTGTCCTAACGACTGCTTCGGCTACAACTTGCGCGCGTTTTATTACAACCTGGTGTACCATGTATAAATGTTAGCTTTAATAGAGCGGAAAGATGAGAACATTCTAGATTTATTAGTGTCAGGGCCAAGGGGGGCAAATTATGCAATTTTGGATGTTCAAATCTGGAATCTTGGCCCGGGATAAAATATGCAATTTTAGGGTGCAAGATGGCAAGTTTTCAGAAAATATAAAGAAAATCTGGAGTTAGTACACAATCCTGGAGGAGGGCGGTGGCCCCCAGGCGCACCCACCTAGTTTCGCCCTTGGGTACTGTGTAGTTATTTATTCAGCATATAAGAAATATATGCCTTCATTTGTGAAGGCATATGTTAGTTGATAATCCCCAAGTCAGCCAACAGATTTCTTAATAAACAATCTAGTCATTCTTATGAATAAGCCAAGGGTTAGAGACATTGTAGCTGACCTGGGTGCCACTTGAGACTGGCCTTAGAAGTGCACCAGCACCCACAACCCTCGCTTTTGCTTTTGATATTGAAGGCAAACGAGACCCGAGAGCAGTGGCAGACCGGTAGATGACGTTCAGAACTCTGTTGCACTCCACTTGATCACGGAGATCATTTAACCAAGATGAGGCTGTCACCTGAAATGAAAGGATGTGAATTTCTTGGAGAAAAGGACCAAATGAAACTCATTTTAGAAAGACAATAATGTGCTCATGTGTTCCTTTAGCAATAATTATGACCAATGGTACCTCGGAACGAAGATCATCAACAGAAGCAGCTGAAAATGTGGGCACTAGATCAGAGCCATTAACTATTGTGGTAATGAAGTGTTTCCCTGATTCTGCCAACTCCCATGTCATGCAGGCAGCTGAAAGAAACAATCTAAAAATAAGAAATTGTACAACAAATTCGATCATTTCGTAACAAGTATGGACAAATGAAACAACAAAACAAGAACATGCCTGGAGCAAAAGTAAAACATGTAGCTGCTGAAAATTCTTTTTGTTCCCGGAGAATGTATGTTAACAATGCGGCTGTACCACCACCAAGTGAATGGCCAACAATCTGAAGATTGAATAGAGACAATTGTAGAATACTAAGAGAACATGCACGTAAATGAAAACAACTTTATAAGGAAGAGTAAAGAAGAGCTCCTACCTTGATCTCATAGTCAGGATTTTGTTTAACAGCCTTGAGCAAAGTAGGAGTACTTAACTTTGCTATCCACCGAGCAGCAGCAACCATGCCACAATGTGCATATCCTAACACCAGATTGTTTAGCCCACCATCATCCAAAACTGAATGGTGGAAAGGGACCACTGCACCAGTTGCTGCAGTCAGTGTATCTTTAATGCTGTGAGTACCACGAATCAATAGAAGGAAGCACTTTGAGTTTTCATCACGTAAGATTGTGAAGGCGGGTTTCAGAATCTGCAACGAAAAAGCACTTCAAGGTTTAACCTGACTGACATACATAGGAAACAACAAACACAGAGCAACATTCACTTACCCCGGCCTTCGGCTTCTTAAGAAGGACATCTGCTTGAGATAACTCAGCAGATTCCAGAAATACCGGAAATGGCTTTTTTGAGAAAAGCATACAAAGGGTTAGCAATCTTAAGTAGTAATACAACTGATCAATGATATCAGGCCCCTTCAGTTGCACAGAATTTTCGCCAGCATATACACTTGCAACTTGCAAATTACCCTGTCAAATCATTACATAAATACATTGTGGTTTTAATCTTCACAGTTGCACAGAATCTCCACGACGCCACCTAGTAATGTTCGACTATTGTGGTTTTCCACACCTTATATCTCAAGTCAAGGTTATAATCGCCAAAAAGAACTGAATTTGCTACATTGAGATGAATGCATAAAAGAGCAAAATCTTCCGGGGTTATTTCTATGGAGAAAACATTTGAATCCACACCACACATTATCTAGAACAGGGCAATCTAAAACAATTAAGTTGAGCAAAAACCGTAATTTATACTGCACTCAAGCTGAAACCCCTCAATTCATATACTGCACTCAATTCATAATTCTACCAAATAATGAACTCAAATTCAATAATTATTCACCCGGCGAGAAAGAGAGAGGCTCTCACCTGCCTACGAATTAGATAATTAATCCCGAAAGCCAAGTCACCGATCGGCCACTTCCCCAAGGTCTCGGCGTACGTAAACCTCAAAGTGTCCGACAGCGTATAAATCGTCTCCATCCAAGTCGCCGGCGCCTGAGCTGGACGCCGCGACAACCGTTTCTTCACCGATCTGCTCTTCGATTTCGAGCAATCGCCACCGTTAGAATCCTCTTCTTCCGCCGCGGAGGCGATCCTCCGGCTTACCACGTAGTAAAGAAGCACCACTGCTCCGGCCGCCGTGGCCATTGTCGTAGCTGCCATCGGAGCAATGCTCCGACCGAATCGACAGTTAAAAAATTCCCCTAATCAACCGTGCGTTTATACAAACATATAACCAAAGGAAGGTATAACTGAGATTCGGAACTCCTCGAATTTTATTTGCATAATCTGTTGATTGAATATTGATTTGTTTTTAATAATTTTTTTGCGGAGTCTCAAGCAAGGGTTAAAAAGCGCTACAAATCGTCTAGCCCATTTCGGGTGGCTCCTTCGGTGGCCCACCAATCACGCCCCGCCACGCGAGCATTCGTGGCCCACCTTTTTATAACTTAAATATTTTTTTATTGTTAACATGACCCACCAATGCATGCGTGGCGGGGCGTGATTGGTGGGCCACCGAAGGGGCCACCCGAAATGGGCCAGAGGAAGCGGATTGGTTAAAAAGGGGGTTAAACAGTGGCTAGCTCAAGCTTTAACGCAATTGCAAATGACGTAATTAACCTTTCACAATTAATTTATGTTTATCATTTGTGTGTTACTATAGAGTCCGATTCGCTATTTGGAATAGAATTCGGGTTCGACACTTACTTTGTTAAACAAAATTAATAGTATGAAAACTGATAAAGGATTTAAACTTATAGAATGTAATTTGCAATTATGGAATTGTAAAATTACAATTTTACATTTGTATTGAATGAAATAATAAATTTTTAAAAATATAAAAAATATAGAGATGATCTGAGAACGACATGTCTGATACTAGAGAAGAATGTTGCACGAATACTTCAAAAACATCAACATATTGTGTCGGACACGTGTCAGACACTCGGACACAACACGACACTTCAATTGTCGTGTCCAATCGATTTATATATACATAATATCTAATAAAAATCTACAAATTTAATTTATTTTACACTTAATTTTATATTTTTAAATAATTAGTGTTCGTGTTGTGTCTTAAATTTTCTTTTAAAATATTCTGTCTCATATCCCGTGTCTTGTCAAGTCGTGTCACGTGTTCCATATCCGTGCAACCTAGTTGGAGAGGAACTCAAATTTTCATTTTTAAAAAAGAGGATGAATAAAAAAATGTTCTATATATTTTTATTTATACTGGTGATGCCAATACCGTGGGTAGGTAAGTAAGATGTTTTATTTGAAAATATCGAACGAAAAAATGAAAAACATAGTATTCTATTTTTATAAAATTCAAAAAAAGTTTCATTTTTGAATGAAGTTATATGATTCGGTTCATTTATTCTCGACGACTTGATTGATAAGAATCACGAGATGGCTACATCTTATAAATGATGAATCAATTTTATTTTATATACCTACCACTTTCTCTTTATTTGTGCCATCTATAATGATAGATGAATGATGAATCAAAAAGTTTCCATTAGATTTATTCTTTCAATTGATATTTTTATATATCTTTCTATGTTACAATGGTCATTTCGGAGTGAGTGCGTTTAGCGTTGGGTAAAGGGAGGCAAACTGCGTACATTAAGAGGGATGTGGTGGAGTTATCCGGTGGTGACGGTGCGGGTGGGGACTCGGCGGGTAGATCAAGCCATCAACGCTTGTGGGTCCTATATCTTTTCATTTTATGTTTTTACATTAATATAAAATAACAATTATTATTATTATGATCATATTATAAATATTCCATTTTGTATCCCAATATAACATTATTATGGTCGATTAAATAATGTTATACTATAAAATAATAACTTTAGTTATATAATATTTCTTGTTCGTTTTCGATTTTGGACTAATGAATTAGTAATAACCTCATGAAATGCATTGAGTGATTAAAAAAATGTACGATCTTTTTAGAATATGTGTTGAGATTGTTTCAAACATATTGGTGGTGTTAAACAATATGAATCACAACATGGATAATTCGACGGTTAACGATTTATACAATGACTATTTTCCATATGGATGTTATTTATTTATGTGCGCGTAAATAAATAATGAATTTATGATGGCGAATAAAGCGTGATTTGTTCCAAGAGGCGGTCGCGTAAATTGTGGAGAACGGTTACAAGGAGTTGTTGATTCCGTAAGAAGAAGATTTCTTGATCAACCAACAAAGCTGCACGTGTGCTAGAAGTGGACATGTGCAATTGAGGAAAGTGGGAAACGAGAATCAATCAAATAAACCTTCAAATACTTGTAACTACCTTAGTTCGTGGCACAAATATAGTGGGTTGGATCGTGCTACTTGGAGCGTGATCTACAAGCCAAGATATTCTATAAATAGTAGAGTTCATCAGTCGAAGAACTTGAACCCGCTTGAGCTGAATTGTTTAGCAAGGGTATCGTGTTTTCAAGAGTGTTCCGCAAACATAGAGCATCACATTTGCTAGAATTGTAGTCTAGTTGGTGAATGGAAGTTAATCCCGACATAATGAGGCAGAGTGATTGTTCGGGTGTTTGTGTCTTGTTTTTAACAAAGCGTCATAAGTGTTTAGGCGATTGATGATTTACGGTGTAGGATAGGATCGTGTGTATCTTGTTTTGTTTCATTTATAATCTTCTTGTGATGAGAAAATTGCTTGTGTATAGTTTTGTTACATTATTTATGATACATTTTCAAAACTCTGAAGATAGTGTTGCTCTTTGTGTTAATATATCACACCATTCAATATCCTACCTGGGCACCCATACTTTCAAAATGCATCTTACTTGATTGTTTTTTTCATATTTTGGAACCATAATTAATGTTGGTCCGGAGACGAGAGTCAGGTGTAGAGGGAGGGGGGTGGAATACACCTGAGTACTGTTTCTTTCTACTCAAACGCGAAGGACATCTAAACTGTTTGGATGCAACTGATGAACAGTGCCAATTAGTAACCTTCGATCGCGAGTCAGAGAGTGAGCCAACTACTGAGCTCTCCTACTGACTTTTGTCAGTGCTTGAATCTCAGTCGAAGACTTTAGTGCGGATTAGAGTGTGGGGCCAAAAGATTCGTCTCAGTTGAAAAACGTGATTTTCACAAGTCAAACAGTTTTGGCTAGTGCACTTTATGAATACGTTTTTATCCAAGATATGATTTTGAATTAGTTTGTATGCAGTGCAATAAAACAGTAAACAACACAAGCAATTTTTAACGTGGTTCGGATACGCAAGATCCTACGTCCACGGTCCTGCTGGACAGGAGGTCTTGTTGATTAATCTGAGCAAGCCTCAGCAAGGTATCTGTGCACTGGACAGATCCTTCTAAGTTATAGTCCTTAGCGACTTTTACAAATCAAACCGAGGTTTGAAGGGGAGGGGATTATCTCCAACTAGGAAGGAGTTCTTACAATAAGAGCAGTCACTAAAAGTGAACTCCTTCGAAAATCTAAGCTATAGATATGAACGTTGAACTTAGCTAGAGAAGAGAGATCTAAAGAACTCTAGAGAGAAGAACTAAGAGTATTCTATTGAGCAAGTTCTTCGCTGGATTTCTCTTGAATGCGCTAGAGTTGTTTCGAAAGCTTGAGCGTTTTATCCCTTGATATCCCGTGCGTGAAGCTCAGATTTTCTTCTCTATTTATAGTTGTGACCCAAGCATTTGCCCGTTGGAGAGGACGATGCTACGTGTCACAAACTTCTAAAGAAAATGGCTATATATTCGAATTGTTGCAGCAGAGTTGTTGGTTACTGTGCATGAGAGCAGCTTTAGTTGGTCAGAGCAGATATGCTTTGGCGGCTTCTCATTGGTCGAGGTTTGCGGTGGGTGAGATCTGTCAGACATTGATCTTCCTCGAAGTTGACTCTCACTTATCCTCGTATGATCTTCTGCTGACTTTCGAGTGATGTTAAAAGCAGGGTCGTTTCCTGTCGGATACAATAGACTTGATGCAGTCTCTGTCTTCTTTGTCTGAGTCGGCTGATAAGATATACTATTGAGTGTAGTCAGCTGTTGACTGCGAAGGTACTGAGCTTTGTAAAAGGTTCTTCTATTGATGTCTATCAGCTGATAAGGTGTCTTCTACTGAGGCGAAGATCAGCTGATGACTTAAGAACACAAGCTCTTACACTGATGACGTGGGGTTCTGGAAAGTAACTTCCTACTGAAGATCAGTCCAACATTTTACCCCGTACAGGATATAGACATGAAGAATAAAGAATTCAAAACGGTCTAGCCTATTACATCATCTAGTCCTATCGACACTACACTACTGATATCAGCTGGGTTTTGGGATCTTCAATTCCTTAGTATTCATACTACGATTTCCCCCAATTTTATTTTACCCAACAAAATGCTGAGTATCATCTACTGACTCATAACCCAACAATTTCCCCCTTAGATGGGTTGAGCTTGATAAGAGCTGGTTCCGAGCCTCTGCTCAGACGTTGCGAGTTGTTGCTCTCGACTAGGTTTCGAGGCAACTGGGGCATCACCTGTTGTCGACAGGGGTGGTGGTGATTTGCCCTTCTCGCTGGGAGTTTTACCCTCAGCAGATCCTCCCTGGTCTGCTTCCTTGGGTGCATGATCCACATCATCGTTATTATCATTATCGTCGTCGTGATGGGATGGCTGCGATGGCTGCTGACGTGTTGTTCTGAGGATCTTAGGCTGAGAAGATAGAGTATAGCGGCTCTCAGATCCTCGAACGAGGCCAAGTCAGCAGGTTCTCCAAACCCGATTGCTGACTGGAGGCTCTGCTCCTCTGTCAGCAAGGACAGTGCTGACTGAGTCATTATAAGGTCTTCGAGAACATCCCAACTCAGGAATCTCAGCAGCATCTGTGTCCTTGCCCTGATCGCGTTATCGACCAGATCCTTATGTTCTGCTATTTTTGGGATCTCTGTAGCCACTTCTCCTGTGGCTCGGAGACGAGCTGACTGCATGGTCGTCCACTCAGGAGTTGTGTCCATAGTCGGTTCGTCTTCATCCGACTGTGTCTCCTCTGAACTGATGCGCTAGACTTTGTCTTTGAGTGTGGCACCCTCAATGCCTGTGTCCGCGTCTAGTATGTTTTCCTCCTGAGTAGGTGGGGAAGAAACAGGCTTTGTTGGAGCCTCAGACGCTCCAGTCTTAGTAAGCCTTTTCTTCTTTGGTGGGTCGGCGCGAGGGGCAGATCATTAGTTACTCTCTTCTGTGCGTCTGGCCCTCGCCCAACTGACTTCTCAGCAGCGGCTCTAGTTTTGAATTTTATGAGCTTGCTGTCGAAGTATCGTGAATCAGCAAAGGCTGCATGATTCGATACTGAATCCTCGATCACTATGGACATCTTCGTCCCGTACAGTAGCTTGCCCACACTAGCGAGTCTCCTCTCTCCAGTAGGTGTGGCAGCAAACTTCTGTGCCTGAGCCTTAAGCTCAGTCACATAAAATTCCGTCCAGTTAACCTAGACTCCATCATCTATAACCATCATCAGCTGAAGACGTGGCTTGGACAGCTAATCAAAGGAACCGGCGGAGCTTGTCAGTATATGTGTGACGATGTAAGCGAGCCCGCAGTATTCTGGTAGAAGTTGGTTCTTTGGCAGTGCCGATTTGAATGTGAGATCATTTCTGCCACAGAACCGGTGGACATAGGAGTTCAGCTCCTTCTCATTGTATCCAAGTGGGGAGATTCCATGGGCCGGAAGATCGAACGACGCTTAAAATGCGGCCCGGATATCAATGTCACGATGATCAGACTCCCATTTCTGAGGGGTCACCTCCCTCATGTAAGCGAACTGGGATACTTCCCCGTTAGTGTCCTCTACCGATCTCCAGTTGTAGTAAACCTCTGCAACTTGTCGAGGAAGATAAGACTTCGGGTGCTTTGCGACAAGAAGCTCGAGGCCTGATGCTTCCAGATCCGTGTAGATAGGCTCAAGGTATGGAAGCTCAGCCTAATGAAGAACCATCGTCGGCTCGAATTGGATCCTGGATTTGATGATCTCTTCAATTTTCGGTGGGGTCATTACAATCGCCATGATTATCTGCAAAAAACTTGTTAGCACTTGAAAATAGAGTAAGTCAGTAGAGTTTTAAGCAGAGAACAAGAAGATTACCGTATTACACAGAGCTTGAGAGTTATGCAAAGCAGTTAAAGAGAAGATGAGAAACTGAATGCAGAAAGCTCTTGAGAATGTAAATGGCAAAAAAAGATAGACTAGAGTGATAAGCGAGAGACTTTATAAGATCATGCATATCAATCGTTTTTTATCTAACGGCTGGGATTAAATCTTGCTTTTTAATGACGGCTGTGATTTTATGTTATAAATGGAATGATTACTAAGGCCGCCTCTAATCTAGACCCACGTAGGATATGCGCAGTTAAGGTAAGGTGAGAAGACATGCATTAAATGCGTTTCAGGCAGCATTAAAGTCTAAGCCTTTTAAATGAGAACGGTTTCCTACTGACTTAAACCTTAAAAAAATTAATGGCGGGAAATAAATGCTCATTAACTACTGAGTGCAAACGACTGATGAAATAAATGCGAGCATGCTTCTGATAAGGTTAAGTATGTAAAACTACACAAACCTCTTCAGCTGAACTTTTACGATCAGCTGGTTACCGTTTAGACTCAGGAGGACATTTGATGTGCTGATGACCACGTTCCCCCTTACAGTGTACTTTTTGATTCACCCGACTGAATCAAAGTACTGAGTCTTCTGACCTATCGTACTGTTTCCTTCTACTAACTCGATTCAGTAGGATCCAGTAGACCTAACTCAACTGATAATTCTCTGAATCTGTTCTCAGCTAGTGGTTTGGTCAGTATGTCTGTCCTTTGTTTGTCAGTATGGATTTTCTCCATTCTGCTGTCCTTCTTCTCGACATGGTCTCTGATGAAGTGGTGTCAGATATCCACGTGCTTGCATCTTGTATGTAGAACTGGTTATGAGTTATAGCAATCGCACTGGTGGAGTCGCAGTAGATGGGCACTTCATCCTGAATTATACCATAGTCTCGTAGTTGTTGTCGAAGCCAAATGATCTGGGCATAGCAACTTCCAGCAGCCATGTACTTAGCTTCAGTAGTGGACGTTGCCACTGAATGTTGTTTCTTTGAGAACCAATATATCAGCTTGCTGCCTAGGAACTGACACGTTCCAGAAGTTGACTTTCAATCTATCCTGCATCCTACATAATCAGCATCAGAATAACCTGTCAGTATTAGATTATCATCAGCAGGATACCATAACCCTGCGTCAGGTGTTCCCTTCAGATATCGTAGAATCTTCTTTCTTTGAGTCCATATGACTTCGCTTGGGATTTGCTTGAAATCTTGCACATACACCTACAAAGATAAGTTATATCAGTGCGCTTCTTTGTTAAATATAATAGAGAACCAATAATAGCTCTATAATCAGTAGAGTTAACATAAGCTCCCTCTTTATCTAGATCGATTTTGAAATTCGTATTCATGGGGATTTTGACTGGCTTGCTTGAGTCGCAGCCGAATCTCTTCAGGAGGTCTCGAGTGTATTTGGCTTGATTGATGAATATTCCTTCAGGTGATTGCTTTACTTGAAATTCAAGGAAGTAGTTCATCTCGCCCATCATAGACATCTCGAACTTCTCCTTCATCATTTTCTCGAATTGTTGACATATCGTCACGTTCCTGCATCCGAAAATGATGTCGTCCACGTAGATTTGCACCAGTAGGATGTCATCTCCTGACTTTATGTTGAACAGGGTGCGATCTACTGTCCCCTTTTGAAAACCTTTTTGAAGCAGAAAGTCTGATAGGGTATCGTACCAAGCCCTGGGTGCTAGTTTTAACCCATACAGTGTTTTCCGAAGTCTGATGTCCCTGCTGAAAGCCGGACAGTTGTTCTACATAGACTTCTTCCTTCAGTACGCCGTTCAGAAAGGCTGACTTTACATCCATTTGATATACTTTAAATCTCTGATGCATTGCATAGGCTAGGAACAGACGAATAGCTTCCAATCTGGCGTCTGGAGCGAATGTTTCATCAAAGTCTATTCCTTCTGCTTGACAGTATCCCTTAGCAACAAGTCGAGCTTTGTTTCTGACAATGACGTTGTTTTCATCTCGCTTGTTCTTGAAGACCCACTTAGTTCCAATCACGTGCTGATGTCTAGGTCTGTCAACAAGCTCCCAAACTTCGTTTCGAACGAACTGGTTCAGGTCATCTTACATGGCGATAATCCAGTCAGCATCATTGAGTGCGTCCTCTATTATTTGAGGTTCTTCTGTAGACAAGAAACAAGAATAAAGTGAGCTTTCTCCTTGACTTAATCTAGATCTCGTCCTGATTGTTGCTGATGGATCTCCTATAATAAGATCAGAAGTATGAGCGTCAAGCCATGAACGTCTGAGTCTGGCTTCTTCTTCTGATACTACTTCTGCACAGTCAAAATATGTGTTAGGCATTTCAGTTGTGCTGTTCTGTGACTACAACAGTTCAGTAAGAAGGTTAGGATCTACTGAGTTTCCAGGTTCAGGGGCATTTAGCTCAGGAACATTAGTCGTTCCCCCTGAGTTTATATTCTCAATAGAGGTCTCAGTTACCACTGGGGCTTCCTCATCGACCGTTGTTACCTGATGTTGATTTTGTTCAGTAGAATCAACCAGGTCAGCTCCATTGCTTGTGGGATGGGTCTGAATTTCCTCATCGTCTGACTCATCATCCCAACAATGCTGGATCTTTTTGGCTTTGTCGTTTAGTGCGAGATCCTGTAGCTTGATGTTGTATTTTTAGATTTCCTGTCCTCAGTAACAAACTCATCAAATACAACATGAGGGCTTTCCTCCACGCAAAGAGTCCGATAGTTAAAGACTCTGAAGGCTTTACTGACTCGAGAGTATCCTAAGAATACTCCTTGATCAGATTTGCTATCAAAGACCTTCAACTGATCCTTCCCGTTATTGTGGATAAAGCAAGGACAACCAAAAATATGAAAATGAGAAATAGAAGGAATTCTCCCTTTCCATAGTTCGTAAGGTGTCTTCATGTGTTGCTGTGTAAGCAGTGAGCGATTCTGAGTGTAGCAGGCGGTGTCAGTAGCATCAGCCCATAACTTAGAGGGTAGTCCAGAGTCTGCTAGGAGTGTTCTTGCTGCTTCTTTAAGTGTTCTGTTTTTACGTTCAGCAAGTCCGTTCTGTTGAGGGGTGCGAGCTGCTGATGTCTCGTGCTTAGTTCCCTCCTTTTCGCAGTACTCCTTAACTACTGAGTTGAGAAATTATGTTCCTCTATCTGAGCGAATTCTCTGAATCTTTATGTCCTTTTCCACACTGAGCTTTTTCAGCAGTTTTGGTATCTCAGTCATGACATCAGATTTGTTGGCTATGAAGATGACCCATGTATATTTTGAATAATTATCAATAATGACGAGGGCATACTTCTTGCCTCTTATCGTCACTGGAGAGACCGAATAAGTCCATGTGAAGCAGTTGAAGGATTCCATCAATGGAAGGTGACGGAATTGGTGGATTGATGTTCTTTGTCTGCTTTCCTTCAAGCACGCTTCACAATTTATGTCTTTGATAAACGATTCATTCGGCAGTCCTCTGACTTTAGAGTTCTTGGCTAGCTTGTTCATAGTCTTGAAGTTCAGGTGGCTGAGTCTCTTATACCATAGCCATCCTGCCTTGTCACTAAATTTTGTCTGTGCAAGCAAGCAAGCCTCAGGTTCTGCGATTTTCCAGTTTGCAACATAGATATTCTTCCTCCGCGAGCCTGATAACACTGTTTTCCCTGTAGATTTGTCAACAACATCACAGAAACCAGCGTCAAAGATAAATCTATTCAGATTATCACAGAATTGACTGACAGAAATGAGATTATGTTGAAGTCCCTCAATATATGTTACTCTTGGAACTGAAGCAGTCCCAATATTCAGTGTTCTGTATCCCCTTGTATATCCTTTAGAGTTGTCACCAAACTCAATTCTGGGACCATCTTCTTGTACGTAGTTGGTCAGCAGGCTCTTTTGATAAGTCATGTATCTCGAGCAGCCGCTGTCCACTATCCAAGGGTCCTTATGCAGCTGCAAAACATAAGCAGTTTTAGGTACCCTTTGGTTCAGTTTGGGTCCTTAGGTGTTAGTGGGTGATTTCGGAACCCAGATCTGTCTCGAGACCTTAGAAGTCTGACACTTCTTCTTCTGAACCTTGTCAGCTTTCTTCTCCACAGGACTTGGAGATACTGACTTTCTGGCAGTTTTGGGTTCAGGAGCTTTCTTCTTCTTAGGCTATGTGCTCCTCCTGACCCTGAGCTCATAGTAGTACGAATCATACTGTGTTGGATGCTCATATAGCGGTTCACTGTACTGCTCTGTTCATCTGACCTTCTTGGTTCCCCCTGAATTAGATCGTGGTGTCCTGGGGCTGGAACCTCTGGTCAGTTGCTTTTTGTTGCTCGGCTGAGGTGCAATCATCTTCTGTTTATTCTTCGCATGAGGTGTTGAGTCAGTAGCCTGAACCTTTCCTCTGACGAACCTATCAGCCAGCATTTCTGAGCTTTTTGACGTTGAAGTGGAAACTTCATGAGTGTAGCCTAGTCCTTCTTTCATGACCGGTAGCCTTTGAGCTATAAGCATGCTTTCCAACTTCTCCTTAGCTACAAGGTACTGTTCAGTCATCAGTCCTCGCCAGACCTCATCACTTTTTCGAAGTGATTCATAATCTTTTTCAACTTCTGCGAGCTTCTGACTGAGTTGGGCTATTTCAGTATCTTTCTCAGAATTGTCCTTGGTCAGAACTGATAGCTGAGTTTCTTGAAGCTGAGACTTAGTCATAAGAGATTTAATCTCTTCCTTAAGTCTCACAACCAGATTCTCTGAATCAGTAGGGACCTGACAATCAGAAGAAAGTCTCTGATTTTCAGTCTTTACCTGTTCCAGAACCTGAATGGTTCTGCTGAACTCTCTGCTCAGCTGAATCTGCTCCTCTAGTAGATCATCATAGGCTTGTACCACGTCTAGAGGTTCATCTGTGACCGAGCACGTGTCGTGTGTGCTATGTGAAGAAGTGGTTATATTAAGTTTAGAATTTACCTCAGCCTCTTCTCCGGCCATCAGACAGTATTCTGCAGTTGATTCAGGATCTGCCACTCCGACCTCAATAGCGACAAATGCAGCTTCGTCTTCAGAAGAATACATAAATGTATCTTCCTCGATTAAGTCATCGGATATCTCTCCGGCGATGTAGGCCTGCCTCCTTCGGGCAAATTTCTCTCGTCTGGCCTGCCGTTCTGCTCTTTGAGCAGCTGAGAGTTCGGGACAGTCGTACTGATAGTGTCCCTCTTTCTTGCAGTTGTAACAAACAGATGGTCTGTGATGAGTGGCTTTTATACCATCTCATCGTGTTCTTTTGAAGCTTATTTACATTGTTTTCCGTTCATTTTTAGCTTTTGTTTTGCTTGGAATCGTATACTTTCGATGGTTTTTGGTTTTGTAGGTTTCTCACGCGTTTTGAATATATTTGGTGGTATTTGGCACCAAAATGAAAGAAACCATGACCATTGATACATTTTTGGCAAAGATGGAGTTTTTGGATGAAGAATGGCGAGGAGTTGAAGTCGGATGTTGAAGAAATCGTGTTTCGGAGCTCATGTAACAAGGCAGTTGGAGAATCGCGTGGAAGGCGGATCTAACGATCTTAGAATCCGATCTCCACCGTCCACATCGTATTTCTATGTGTTAGGAACATTGTGGCAAATTTTCGTGGCGATCCAACGGCTAACGAAGGAGATATCCCGTTTTTCCCAAAATGCGACAGTGCAGAAAAAAAGTGTTTGGCAGAAGACGTCAGACCGCGGTCCGCATTTGTGCTGGACCGCGGTCCGGTACGTTCTGACTCAAAAAATTGAAAAAATCCGTGGGGTCGGACCGCGGTCCGCATTTGTGCTGGACCGCAGTCCGCGTCGTCTGCAGCCCAAAAACCAGTCTTTTTTCGGCCCGAAACCGATATAAACCCTTTCGGACTTCTTTCCTTCGTAACAGACACCATAATTCCGACTTTTTCCATCCTCCAAGGAAGAGAAACACCCAAGGCATCCCTTCGTTGAAGATTCAAGATGAAGATTGAAGACCACAACCTGAGAACCAAGCGCGAGGATCAATCCGCTAGATTCTAGGTTGTATTATTCCTTCTCAGTTTTGTTTAGAGTTTTTGATACTTGAATTCTATGGATTATTTTTGCATCTCTTGTGATTATTTTCCTACGAATATGAGTGGCTAAATCCCCTTGTGTGGGGGTCTATGTTGCACGGACACTTCGAAAAATGTCGTCGTACTGTGTCGGACACGTGTCGGACACGGACACGCTCGGACACGCGCCCGACACGTGTCGGACACGGCAAAAACGTGTCCAGCAAATTAAAAAAAAAAAAATTTGGACACTTCCCGGACACGGGAATTGAAGTGTCCGACTCTTCTCGGACACGGGAATTGAAGTGTCCGACTCTTCCCGGACACGGGAATTTAAATTTCTGATTTTTTTTTAATTTTTATTACAAATCGTCCCTAATGGGAATCGAACCCAAGACCTACACAAGATCAACCACTTACGCAGAAGTGAGAATACTAACTACACAAGATCAACCACTTAAGTGTCCGACTCTTCCCGGACACGACCACAACAAAAAAAAAAAAATTAGACTCTTAACAGATCAATAAACTGACAGTTTTGAGTTGAATAGTGATGTTGGGATTTTAGAGATTGCAAATCTCACCTTTGATGAGCCGGAAGTGGAAAATAATTTGTTGGATGAAGTATTCTACACCGATTCATAAAACTTGAAAAATTACTTTTTATTTATATTATTATGACTTTTAAGACTAATGTTTATTGTTGTTATCTACTTATCTTAGTATTTCACATTTTTATGCTATGATTATAAATTATGAGTTATGACTTATGCGTTTTGAGTTAATAATGTGAACAATGAGTTTGATATTGAAAAGTTTGACTTAATCATTTATATATATATATATATATATGTATATATATATATATATATATTAATAATTTAATATTATTTATATTAGCGCCCGTGTCGTGTCCTAAATTTTTCAAAAAATACCGTATCCCGTGTCCCGTGTCCGTGTCGTACCGTGTCCCGTGTCCGTGTCCATGCAACCTTGGTGGGGGTTTAGCAGGATCTATGTTTTTGATGAATTGATTCAGACCCTAGTTTTTCAATAAATGAATTGTCTTGTTTCTTAATTGTTGGGCTTGTTTTTTATTTCTCTATGATTCTTTAATGTGACTGGCCATCATATTAGATAATTGTAGAGAATATAGCAAATAGATAATGCGGCGCATCATACCCGGTTATTTATTTAGACCTGCAATTAAGTGTCTAAATTGTCACCATTGGTTTGAGATAGTTTAGATGGTTCCTTAAATCCTTGAGCATGATACGATCCTTAGGTTCATGATATGATCACTTGATTGACCCTTAGGATTATAAATTAGAGATCTCCCGCCATCATAAGGAATCCCTAGAGCCTTAGTGGATGAACCAACAAAATAAATTCATAAATGCTAGCTAGAGAATGGGAATGAATCGATCATCTTAGACATAGTGATTGTTAAACCTCCGCACTCTTCATCAATCTTGAAACCACACTCGGTTTTATTTGTTTTCTTACTTTCTAGCTATTTTAATTCCGTAGTTTTATATAATCCAAACCCAGTTTAGGACCAAGTAGATAGTTAAATAATTAGAGTAATTAGAACCCAGCTGAGTCCTTGTGAGATCGACCTCGGGAGTTGCTAGATTAGGTACTATACCGATTCGTGCACTTGCGAGAATTATAATTTGTTCATCAGTCTGCTGCTTTTTCCAACTGAGTCGTTGGATGGACTAGCAGCAAGTTCTGTGTTCCTGCAATCAGTAGTTGTTTTAGATTCTTCCCTTTTTCGATAATCTTTCTTACCTGAGGGAGAATCCCTATGGTATTTCTTCAGCTTTCCGAACCTCTCTTTTTCTCTTTGATATTTGAGAGCCATAAGTGCAAGTTGGTCAGTGCCAGATGTCTCAGAGGACTTTGCTTCAGTCGTGGCTACTGCCTTGCTGGAAGAAATAGGTTTGGCTCCAGTTTTGCTGGCGGTTGCTTTGAAAGCATGATCGATCTGTGTTTCAGCTAGAGCACTGGAACATCGTTGGGGTAGGCTGTGCTCAAATTCCTCCTTTTTTAATTCTAAAAAGATAACATCAGGAGTTAGAACATTAAGATCTGAGCGATGTAAATAAGTAGCAAAAGGAAGCCACTTCAGTTGAGGTAGCGCCCTCATGATCTTTGTGTTCATTTCTTTGTTCGTGAACGTCCTCCCCAGCCCATTGATCACATTGATCTGATTAGTGAATCTGACGCTTAGCTCGTCAATAGTCTCGTTGGGCTCCATGGCAAATGTGTCGAACTTTTGTAGCTCCAGCTCGAGCTTATTTTCCTTGATCTGCGGGGTTCCTTGGCTCAGTACAGCCAGGGCATCCCAAAGTTCCTTTGCCGTTTTGTAGTCTTGCACCCTCCCGAGATGTGAATCGCTGAGCGTAGTCAGGATTGCATTACGCGCAACTCGGTTGAGGTTGTGCAACTTTTTCTCTTCTGGCGTGAAGGCAGATTTATCTTTTTCAACTTTAGCACTAGTCTGTGCCCCTACACCTCCCGTAGCAGCAAATTGTACGCTGTCGATCATGGGAATGATAGGTCTTGTCTCAAGGACATCCGTCATGCTGTCATGCAGCGATGTTAGGTGCGCCTCCATTCTCACACGCCATACCATATAGTTCTCTATCGAGAACATCGGCACCATCCTAATACCTGATATATCAAGACATTGTGAGTAAGAATATAAGGATGTATGAAGAGATGCTTGGGTAGTGAAAAGCGTTTTCAAGGATCTGTTCGAGAAGAACAGTAGTTTCAGAACCGATGATCAGAAGAACACCGTTGCTCTGATACCAATTGTTGGTCCGTAGACGAGAGTCAGGTGTAGAGGGGGGGGGTGAATACACCTGAGTACTGTTTCTTTCTACTCAAACGCGAAGGACAGCTGAGTTGTTTGGATGCAACTGATGAATAGTGCTAAATAGTAACCTTCGATCGCGGGTCAGAGAGTGAGCCAACTACTGAGCTCTCTTAGTGACTTTTGTCAGTGCTTGAATCTCAATCGAAGACTTTAGTGCGGATTAGAGTGTGGGGCCCGGAGATTCGTCTCAGTTGAAAAACATGATTTTCACAAGTCAAACAGTTTTGGCTAGTGCACTTTATGAATACGTTTTATGCAAGATATGATTTTGAATCAGTTTGTATGCAGTGCAATAAAACAGTAAACAACACAAGCAATTTTTAACGTGGTTCGGATACGCAAGATCCTACGTCCACGGTCCTGCTGGACAGGAGGTCTTGTTGATTAATCTGAGCAAGCCTCAACAAGGTATCTGTGCACTGGACAGATCCTTCTAAGTTATAGTCCTTAGCGACTTTTACAAATCAAACCGAGGTTTGAAGGGGAGGGGATTATCTCCAACTAGAAAGGAGTTCTTACAATAAGAGCAGTCACTAAAAGTGAACTCCTTCGAAAATCTAAGCTATAGATATGAACGTTGAGCTTAGGTAGAGAAGAGGGATCTAAAGAACTCTAGAGAGAAGAACTAAGAGTATTCTATTGAGCAAGTTCTTCGCTGGATTTCTCTTGAATGCGCTAGAGTTGTTTCGAAAGCTTGAGCGTTTTATCCCTTGATATCCCGTGTGTGAAGCTCGGATTTTCTTCTCTATTTATAGTTGTGACCCAGGCATTTGCCCGTTGGAGAGGACGATGCCACGTGTCACAAACTTCCAAAGAAAACGGCCATATATTCGAATTGTTGCAGTAGAGTTGTTGGTTACTGTGCATGAGAGCAGCTTTAGTTGGTCAGAGCATATATGCTTTGGCGGCTTCTCATTGGTCGAGGTTTGCGGTGGGTGAGATCTGTCAGACATCGATCTTCCTCGAAGTTGACTCTCACTTATCCTCGTATGATCTTCTGCTGACTTTCGAGTGATGTTAAAAGCAGGGTCGTTTCCTGTCGGATACAGTATACTTGATGCAGTCTCTGTCTTCTTCGTCTGAGTCGGCTGATAAGATATACTACTGAGTGTAGTCAGCTGTTGACTGCGAAGGTACTGAGCTTTGTAAAAGGTTCTTCTACTGATGTCTGTCAGCTGATAAGGTGTCTTCTACTGAGGCGAAGATCAGCTGATGATTTAAGAACACAAGCTCTTACAGTGATGACGTGGGGTTCTGGAAAGTAACTTCCTACTGAAGATCAGTCCAACATTTTACCCCGTACAGGATATAGACATGGAGAATAAAGAATTCAAAACGGTCTAGCCTATTACATCATCTAGTCCTATCGACACTACACTACTGATATCAGCTGGGTTTTGGGATCTTCAATTCCATAGTATTCATACTACAATTTCCCTCAATTTTATTTTACCCAACAAAATGCTGAGTATCATCTACTGACTCATAACCCAACAATTAACATTATCCTTAACTTTTTGAATCACACACAACTTTCAAAATATTTTGATCGTGCAGCAAATAATTTCTTAAGACGGATATTGTCTTAAATGCCTCCATTACAATCCAATTAAAATAATGATACTATCATCGTTCAAGATCATTTTTCTCATCATTACTATGTATATTGCTCATTCAATAATTTCTGTATCCATTAATAATTTCATAACTACATTGTTCACATTATGGTAGTTCAAAAGATTTTCAACACCCATCTAATTTTTATAATGTAACTTAGTCCACACCACTTAAGTCTTAATATTTTCCTTTCATAACCGACTTTTTATTCAGGAACATTGTCTTCTTAAAACAAATTATACAATGCACATAACATTTAAAATGTTTCATATAGAAAAAATCCTATATAAATTAATAAATATTTATTTATCAACAAATAAAATAATTTATTCATATAAACAACACTACAAGAATCTACCGAATTCCCGAAGGAAAATTCCATCGGGAAAGTGTAAAAATCCGTTGGTAAAATACATTCCCGACGGATTACCGACAGAATAATTCCGTCTGCTCCTGGGCGTCGGTAAATAATTGCCGATGGATTATTGTGTCCGTCGGGAAATGCCGACGGAAATACCGATGGAACGTACGTCGATAACACTACGTCGTCAAAGACGTCGGCTTTCCTTTGGCGACAGATTGCCGACGGAATGTGTCCGTCGAAACTACCGATGGAAACTATTCCATCGGCATTTTGTAATATATGAAAACAGAATAGTTTTTGAAATTCCGTCGGTAAATCCGTTGGTAATCTTAATTGTTCCGTTGGTAATTCCGTCGGTAAATATATATTTTTTAAAATTTATTTATTTATTCCGTCGGTAAATCCGTCGGGAAAATACAGTAATTTCAGACAGCACCTTCTCTATTTTTTCATTTTCCTAGACCTGTAACACCAATACCAATTAAACTCCAATTTCAAATAATCACTACTTCAAAACACCACTTAAAATACGAAGAACAATATTTAAACACCAGTTAAAATACTTTGTATGAGTTCTAGAGCAACAACTAAGTGTAAGTGTATTTTCTTCAAACACCGACATAAAGATAAGTCTAAGTGATCAGGAACGAGAAGTGGAGTTGTCATCATCTCGTCGACTGCTCTTCGCCTGCTGAGCTAACACCTGCTGAATTAAGAGAGCTTGGTCTTGTAGCTGCTTTTGAAAAGCCTCCTCGGTACTGCGTTGATCAGCCTCTATAGCAGCTATCCGTTGTTGCAGCTCCGCTTCTAGTTGTTGACGCAATTCGACCTTCTCTATAACTAACTGTTGACGCAACTCATCTATCTCATTCAGCAGTGCCTCTCGGGACACATTACCTATCATATTCAAAGAAAAAAGTTGTTAATTAGAAGTTAAAATTATGCTAACATTAATTTCTACAGAAAGCATTTTAAGATATGTATATAACTAACCCCTAAGACCACCATCAGACGAAGAACATTGGCTAAGCACAGTCCTGGCGAGGTTGCCCATGCCAAACATCCTATTCTTATTGTCGAGCCCACCGCCACACACATCCACATATATTTGGTTCATGTTCGCATCAGTCCCTTTCTCTGCAGCAATTTCTTTGACTCGTTCCTAATTGAACATCCAATTAAACAATTTATTAACTATGGAAAGATATGTAAATAGTATTAACATTATATAAATTAAATTGATAAATTACTTACATTAATTTGTTGAGCTTTCTGAGTCAAATACTGCCCATCACTACTCGAGTGAATGCTCTGAGTAACTTCATACAAGGTTAATTTATAATGTGTCAGACACTGTTACAGATCATAACCATCTGATAATTTCCAAAAAATGCCAGGAAAAATGGCATTATACTGCACTACTTAATCAGGATAAGTTTCTTACAGTTAAGGAGGCAAACTGCAGACAAAGATTACCACAATAATGAATGACAAATAAATGTATGTTTAATCCATTGCCTACCTCCAACCAATCTATTTACACAATGGCAAATGCCCATTATAGTTGTTAAATTTCATGTTTGTTCATTAGAATAAGTGAGCTTCATTAGTAGATATGCATGTATAAATTGTGATTTAACTTTACAAAATCCAAGTTTTCTTAAACTGATTTACAGGAAAGAGCTAGCTAGAGCTAAAGATGTGCCTTTAACCTTGTTCGTTTCATCAATTAATAACAAAGCATAGTTCATGAACTAAGCTACATACAGTCCTACCTCATAATCATAAATACATCTTTCAGTAGTAGATGATTGCAAACCAGATTCATGCTGGTTTACAGAGGACAGAGCACCTAGGCTATAGCTAGGAGAATGATAAATCACCAAAAAATGCTCAAACTTCATTCATTAGCAATACTTCTATAGATAAATCACTAGAAAACATTCACCAGGCAAAAGAAATAACAAATACAGTTATTGCAACACTTGCAGCGAGATCTTATTATATGTGGCTCCCTTGAGTCTACCACATGATCTTTCTCCACTGTTAATATCTGGTGTCTTTAAGATCAGATTCGGACTCATAGAGTATCAAAATCCTTTCAACATGATGTTACAAACCAAAAATTAATATGTCCACTTGCGAACCAAAAACCAAAAGGCAATCATAAGCATTCTAGTTATACACATAAACTGATACTAGCATTTATCACCAGACTTATCCAGATGCACATACCTGCAACACAGTGATCTGAGCAGAGAGTGTGGTTTCTTCACTCTGCAGAGTTTGAACTTTCCTCTCTAGCTCCCCGTGTAAAAAAATTACGCGTAAAATTCACCGCCACAAACAAAATCAATTATTATCAACAAATATTCAATTCATCTTCAACAACTCTGCATACACACATACCTAAAGGTGCATCCAATAAGTTCGATACAAATCCAATAAAAATTGTAATCCAATTTCAAGAGCCAGGATAAATCATGTGTGGTAGACATAAAACATGGTTCATACCTATTTGCAAAATCCTATTGACCTTCTCCTGATCAAAATTCGGAGTACCAAAGGCAACAAGTGTAGAAGAAATATCGCTATAACAACAACAAGAAATCGAGAATACCGGTTAAACAACTTCATGATATTTGCCGTTTATAGAAAGCAATAAATTAAGCCGTGCAAGAAGGGAACTGGAGGAGATGTGTGCTTTTTGCAATTTCTACGAACCTCTTGAATACATTGGTAGAAGTACCGGAAGAAACACAACCGAACTACTAACGATTTGAAGAGACAAAAATATTAGTAGGCTTCGAAAAATAAAGTTGCATCCAATAAGTTCGATACAAATCCAATA
This sequence comes from Lavandula angustifolia, assembly GCA_028984105.1. NCBI lineage: Eukaryota > Viridiplantae > Streptophyta > Magnoliopsida > Lamiales > Lamiaceae > Lavandula > Lavandula angustifolia. The sequence continues at coordinate 8,099,155 of CM054816.1, forward strand.
TCAACTTGGAAAAAACACACATACCTAAAGGTGCAGACACTTTAATATCCGAAGGAGTTTCCCATGAACTTCCATAATTGAAAGATAAAATCCTTCTGTGCGTGTGTGGGATGCTTGAGATTTTCGGTGTATTGCGAGAGGGAAGCTTCTACTGTCTAGGGCAACGAACGATGCATTAACATTCACCTCAATTTCTTCAGCTTGCTTGAGATTTTTGGTGTATTGAGAGAAGGGATCAGCGAAGGGTAGGGCAAGGAACGATTTATGCAGATTGTCAAAATAAAAATTTTAACCCCAAATCTTATTTAAGAAAAGGAGACGGAATTGCCTACGGAAAATCCGTAGGGAATAATAAAATAATTTAAAAAAATATATATAAATCTATTGCCGACGGAAAATATTCCGTAGGCAAATTTTTAAGTAACAATCCGTCGGCAAATCCGTCGAGAAATATTTAGAATATTTAAAAATAAAAATAAATTAAAAACGCCGACGGAATATGTCCGTCGATAAATAATTCCGTCGGCAATTCCGTCGGGAAATATTCGTCCTGTCGAAAAAACACAATCCGTAGGTAATCCGTCGGTAAAATACGACCCGTTTTTTTTCTGTCGCCAATTCCGTCGGGAATTTTAGATATTCTTGTAGTGCAAATAATGTTACTAAACAAATATTTCTCTTGGATTTCAAACTTATTACTTTATACAGTTTTAATATAATTTAAAATACAGTCAATAAAAATAACAATTTCATAACTAATTCACAAATTTCTTTGTTCTATTTTATCATTTTTTGTTCTCCTTTCATCTGTCCTCTTTCTAACCTAGGGTATTCAGGACGATTTTGCTTTCTTCTCGGAGTTCAGGCATGCACAGAGGCATAGACCGTTGAATAAAGTCTTAAGTCTGTCGATGGAGATTTACTTTTTATCTGTTAAAAAGCGAGATGTGCGATTTTGTGTTTGATTTTTCAGGGGTTTTGGTTTCACTCTCATTCTATGGTTTTCCACTTTTCCTTTACACTTGATATCTTATTGTTGATGTGTGTTTTCTCTATGCTTCCTACTTCCCTTTGTTTTGCTGGCAGAATGGAACTGTTTCGATCACTGGCTGCGGCCTGGACGTGAGGTTCAAGCAAAAGTATGCGCATAGAAAATCGATTCAACTTTTTGGAATTGAATTTTTCCAAGTTCCAACAATATGCTGATGGTGATGCATTTCATTACGGAGTCCATTTTTTTAATTGGTACTAATAAATAGGTTAATAATTCAGGGTTTCATGTGTGTGGTACGGTGGCTGAATGAAAGTAATATTCTTAAATATCATGGAAAAATATGCTGATGGTGATGCATTTCATTACGGAGTATCTATTTGTGATGTTCATTTTTTTTTCTTCTTAATGTCAGAAAAATATACATTTTTTAATTTATATTTATTTAATTATTATGTTAAACATTAGAGAAATTCTTTATTCCTTGAGTATCAAAGTTTGATATGCGCTCCTGTCATATTTATACTTTTTTTAAGGGAATCCTGCCATATTTATACTTAACATATTGATTTGCACAAATTCTAGTCAGGGAAAGTATTTTGATTCTTAATTATTAAATTCCTGTGTTTGGTAGTATTAGTAAAGTAATATAATTCAGAAATTTAAAATCTCATGTTTGTTTTGATTTTAACAATTTATAATCTATTTCTTCTTCTTCATCTCTCGCCCTCGTCGTCTCTTATTCCCAGAGTATCTCGTTGCCTCTTATTCCCAGAGCATAATTTTTCAAATCCAGGTATATAATCTCTTGAGCTCTTCCTTCTTCGTTTCTCTTTTTCGCTCTCTCGCAATCTCCTGTCCCCTTTCTCTCTCTTCACATTTTCAAACCCTAATATTACTTTATTTCTCTCCGACTTCACTCTGGGGATAATTGAGGCGAATTTAGTGTCGGTTTAGTAGCAGTGGTGCTGGCTGATGTAAATGCAGTTTTTTGTTGCCGATTTATCATAGTTAATAGCTCGGAGTCGTTGTGTTGTGATTAGTGTTTCGTTGTGAGAAGGATTGCAGATTTGATCCGATCCGATCCGATCCGGTCGAGGAGCCAGGAACGCGGTTTTTTTTTTTAAAAAGAAAACTAATCATGCCTCAGCAAGATCAAGGAAATAAGGTTTGTCAAGTTTTTTATCCGTTGAACCAATCGCTGATATTTAGATCTTGTTTTCGAATTGTTTAATTTCCTCTTCCATTTTTGATCGTATTTGCCAGATTTATTTTGATTGTCGATCAATAGGCCGTGGACTTTTGTAATTTCTCACGGGAATGGTCGTCAATCTTGATAGTTTCAACGACAATCCTCAAAATGGAGAAGAGGCAGTTTGTTGGGACCCAATCACTTCAGTTGAACTAATTTAAGATAATTTAGCTAATCAAATGTATAACAATGGATGCAAAATAGACATGTTATTTAATTTCTTAAAAAATAAGATTCTTAAATAGTCAAAAAAAAAAAAAAAAACTAGAATGTTTTCAAATTTACTCACTTTATCTAAAAAAAAACTAAAATCTCAAAAGATTACTTCGGTACAAATGTTTTCAAATTTACTCACTTTATCTAAATTTTCATGTGAAAAAGAGAATTTATACCTTTTCTATGTTTAATAATAATAAGATGTTATTTCTCTTTCTTCTGAATTTTAGCCCCCAAACCATGATAGTAGTGAACTACTCCAATTATTGACGTTACTCATTTTTAGGACAAATTCCAATTACTTTTTATTTGAAATTAATATTTTCTTAAAAAGATCTAAATTTATCTAAATATAGTATAGATAACTATTATTAACGTCACCCTTTCATATTTTTAATTAATAGTTCTATTTTATTTTTATAATGCTTTCTAATTCTTCCAATATTATTATTAACGACTCTTTTAAAAACGTTTTCCAGTTATTGAAGTTATTCTTTAATAAATAGGAGTAGGTTTTAATTCATTCACATTCTTCCACAATTTACTTTTCATCTTTTTAAAATAAAAATATCAACTAGGAAATGAGATACTATCTTTCTTATTGATCCATCAAAATTGAAAATATACTTTTAATAATTTTGAACATATTGACTTTTTCACATTAAATTGATAATTTATTTAAATAAAGTTAGAGAAGATTGGGAAAGACTTTGATACTTTTGAGAATTGGGTAATTACTTTTTGAAAATTAATTAATATTTTAAAATTCTGTTCTAAATTGTGCATAAAGAACTATTCTACATTTTTGTTAGAAAATTTTAGGCAAATTAAACGCCAAATGTTTGATTTTTAATCAAATTGGTTTCCAATTCAAGTTTTTAGCCGGATTGGTCGCTAAAATATTAGATTTGGGTTAAATTGGTCCTCCACAAAATTTTCCCATGAAAAATTGATAGAATAACCAACTTGATCAAAGTCTAATCTTCTGGAGACCAATTTAGCAATAAAATATACTCCCTCCGTCATGTCCGACTTGTCTTATTTTTTTCGGCACGGAGATTGAGATGAGTGGGTGATTATGTGTAGATGAGTGGTGATTGTGTATAAAGAGGTAGGCCCCACTAAGAAAAAGTGAGAATTTGTATAGTAATTATTTGGGGGCAATTTCTTAAATACCCGAATTTATATTGCAAAAGTCAAATTTACCAAATCCTTATATTTGCTACACAAAATTTCCACTTTTACTTTAAAATCACTACTTTTCAAACTTCTCAGCTTGCAATTTCTTTATTTTGCTTCGTTCCGTGCGTAAATGATTGGAATCGGGTATATGAAACATAACACGAAATCCCGCTCGTGTCCCGCTTGTGTCCTGCTCGCGCCGCCAAATCCCGCTCTCTTCAGTGCAGAATCCCGCTCGTTACGTCCCTCTCAGAAGTCCCGCTCGGCCTGCCCAAATCCCGCTCGAGTTTTGACTTAGCAGGGAGCAGAATCCCGCTCGGCTTTTTGACTTGGTAGGCGAGCAGAATCCTGCTCGGCCTGCCAAGTCCTGCTCGACTTTTTTGACTTGGTAGGTGGAGCAGAATACCGCTCACGGAGTCCCGCTCTGCCCTGTCAAGTTCTGCTCGTTCCATTCCTAGTCCCTAACATGAAATTTTCTCGATTAATACCCATGATTGAAGTCCAAGATCGAACACACTCCATCCTCTTTCATTTCAATTTCAATTACAAAATCATTCTGTAGAATTTTGCTTCCACACTCCAGAAAAAATGAAATGGAAAGTTAGTATAATATTATTGTTCATTTTAACGGGCAATTTAATAATTTATCCGAGTATGTTGGCGGTGAAGTTAGACTTGTCTGCATTCCTGGGAACAGTGTTTATCTCTCGATTTTATGACAATTCATTCAATACAATCTTAATTCCTTTTCACTTTCGTCAAATTATGAAATTCATTACACCTACGTTTCTCGTCATGGTATCACGCTTAGGTCCATTCTCGCGACCGATATGGACCTAGTTCGTATTTGTAGTACATAAATTGAGCCAACTTTATTTCTTGTGCACTCCAATGTTCAATCTTATCGTACACCCGATGTTGTTGAATAATTCGATTCAATGTTCAATTTTCAAGAGCAACCAGGTGGCAGCAATACCTATGTTGTATCTGACAGTGACGAAGAAAATAATTTGGATAGTTCATCAGATGAAGAATATGATGAGGTGTCTGGTGCATTAAATCAATGTACGTTTGGTGACTTCGCGACATGGATTCGACGAGAAGGTGGTGTGAATCAACTAATATCTATGCTTATGCCGGACAACCGTGACTCCAAACGACGAAATAATATATGGTGGCGGTGAAGAAGTAAGTGATGGTTTACTTTCACTTGTTCCTCTCGATGTATCCGACTCACCTATGGTTCGAGATTTGGATCACATTGTGGACTATCAACTCCGTGAAGGGGCGACATTTTGGGAGAAAGAGGATTTCTTTGCTGCTGTTGCACTTAAGCACATGGAACAAGGTCTCGATTTTAGGGTGGCTCGTTCTGACCCTGGTCGGGTAGAGTATAAATGCAAACAGAGTCGCGATTGCCCATTTTTTCTACGGCCATCGTTTCGCAGGGATGTGTTGTGGATTGTAAACTGCTTGCATGCCGAACACACATGTAATCGAGATTTTTTGCAGACTGGTCCAAGGAGGGTGCGTGCAAAGGCGCTCGCTGCTTATGTTGCTCGGCGAATGCGCCGTCAAAAATCCATCCTAAAACCGAAAGAAATTATGGCAGCCATCCGGGGGGAATTCGGCTTTCAAGGAAGCTATAGTGTAGCTTTAAGAGCACGTAATTGTGTTGTGGTGATGATTTTTGGTGGACACTCAGATTCGTTCAAGATGCTTCCTCGTTACCTCTATGTACTGAAAATAACGAATCCAGGTACAATGACTGATCTCGAAGTCGATTCAGAAGGTCGTTTCCAACAATTATTCGTTGCTTTTAATGTTTCTCGTGGCCCGTGAGTATTTAACCTCCGAGATCTGATTGTGGTCGACGCGACTCACTTGAAAGGAATGATTAAAGACGTGTTATTTGTGGCTGCTACGATAGATGACAACGACCAAATATTTCCACTAGCCTTTAGTGTGGGTCCAATTGAGAACGATTTTTTTTTTGGACGTAGTTCATGTCCCGACTGAGAGAAACATATACGACGCCAAGCCATTTAATGATCATCTCCGATCAACACCGCATCACAACTAACGTGGTAGAGACTGTTTATCCAGAAGCAGCCCATGACACTTATTACTATCATCTTCAGAATAAGATTACACGATATGGTAAGACGCTGATCAAGATGTATCATGATGCTGTCTGTTATACGACGTATGATTTTGATCATGCGATGGAAGGGATTCGTCAAGCCTATCCTGAGGCATGCGAGAAGTTAATGGATGTTGGACCGAAAAAGTGGGCTAGATCGACGTCTCCTAATCGCCGGTACAGTCAATTGACCTCAAACACAGCTGAATCCATCAACTCGCGGCTGTTCACAGCACGACGTCTGCCGATATGCTCTATGATCGAGGCAATAGGTCACATGGTGGAACATTGGTGTGACGAACGTCGAGCTAAAGCCATGGCCGAGATAATGCGCTCACAATTGCTGCAGAGCTAAAGTTAGCTCCGTTAGAGGAGCGTTCACATCGCTTCACTGTTGTGTCCGTGAACGGAGATAAATTTAAGGTTCACGATGGAACGTATCTATGGAGAGTTTATATCAGCAAAAACGCTTGTAAATGTCGTGAGTGGCAACTCGATGAGATCCCGTGTTCGCATGCTTGTGCTGCTATCAGGTATAACAGATTTTTTGTCTATAAGCATGTTTCATTCCTGTGTATTAACAGGTTTTTTGTCTATAGGGCTACTGGACTAAATTTACAAGACTTCATCTCAGACGGATACAAGACAGAGAATTGGAAGATGATATATGTCGGAACACTGTATCTGGTACCCCCCATACGTAATTGGCAGTTGCCGTCAGATGTGCCTCAATGGTTGTGTTGTCGCCATTAATTACACGGCAAGCAGGAAAATCGAAGAATAGTAGCCGACCCTCAGGTGCTGAAGCAAGTACATTTAGTGGGAGAACACGTGGTCTGAAAAATACAGCATATGTGGTTTGATTGGTCATACCAGGAGGAAGTGTTCGGGAACGGATGTGCCGAACTTACCGGAGTCGGAAGCATTTTAATATGAAGTAATTCCTCTTGATTTGTAATTGTCAAAATAATCTATGATTTCGTAATTATGTCATAATTCGAAATACCATAAAACAGAAACTCGAAATACCGTAAAACAAAATCAAAAGTCATAATTCCAAATAAAATATGTCAATCAAATACTAACAACGAATGTAGCACATCTCGAAGTTCCTCTAAGCCATCAATTGACGATAAATGGTTACATTGTCGAGGTTACTACCCCATTCAACTGTTGGGCAAGTACCAATGAATCGCTCCACTACCATGCACGCCATCAGTTCACAGCTCCACGAGTCGTGCTGAATCATTTGTTTCTCAGGGGACATAATCTGCACAGTGGGCGACCGATCTTGAGGATCCTGATACCCGAATTTATTATAGTCCCAATCGGAGCCGTACTGCAGATAAGGACCAATCAGCTTCACCAGAGGTCTCAACTGACTTATTCTACGCCTTCGGATAAAATCATCGCCTTTGTGGTCAAGAGAATCATAAACCTCAATCCTCCACTGACAAAGGTCGATCCGAACAGTGACCCAGTAGTCGAAACAGAGACATGGCAGTAACAGCTTCAAAAAATAATAAAAATACTTAATATGAATAACTTGTAATATATAAATAAACCACTAAGCGAAATTAATATAAATACTTACGTATTTGACAGTATAGCACTTTTGCGCATTGGCGGTCAAGTTTGCACCGAAAATATACTCCATCAGGCTTTCGTTCAGCGTCTAGAAACACCGGTAATTGAAGTCCATGTCGTGCATGTCGTTATCCGGATCCGAAATGCATTTCTTCCAATTTTGGCAGATCATGTTCTATTAAATAAATGGAAAAATGTCAGTAATTATTTAATTAAATAAATAGAAAAATTATTATTACTTACAAGAATGCAATCGACTATTACGGTCTGATGATAGTGGGGTATAGCCAACACATCGATACCCCTGAGATTCTTCATGTATAAATCCATGGTCCCCTGCTCCAACTCCTTACAAGGATTCTCAAGCTTCCCGAAATAGGTTCTTCACATCGTGAACTATTTCCTGCCGTAAGGTCCGATGCTCTTCCCTCACAACTGTCCGGACGTCTTCGACAGTCAAGAACTGCTGGTGATCGGGCTCCCTCGGTCCCGCCTCCGTTCGGACCCGCTTATCACCTTTAGTGGAACGACATTGCCTCTGTCCAGTTCCTCTAGAACTGGATGGACGTTGTGTCTGCTGTCCGAATCGGTATAGCTCTCGTTCCCCATGGTCCCCTATGATCATGGGTTGTAACGGATTCTCAGTCGGAATGTAGGACACATGAAATAGATCGTCTCTAGTGACACTATGCCAATACGGAGTTTGTGTTTCCGTATCGAATGGTGTGAGACCATCTCGGACAAGATGATGCAATTATATTAAATAAAATATTATTTTTTATACCCACCCTTCAGTCCAGAAAACGGAAAACCATATAACAGAATCATCTCCGTCCGCTTGAATCTCATGACACATCAACATATGAAGAGCTTTGAGCGCATTCATACCCACCCTCCAGTCCATAAAGTTACCAAAAACACCATCCCTAAACTCCTCCACTAACCTATCATCCCCGATAGCTCTTAAAATTTTTTAATAGTATAAAAAATCTTCGGGTTATATTCTATGTCTATCCTCGGACTCGCATCGAGAATACCAATTCTTTTAAATACGGCTTGCACCGAAACAATTTAACAGTTAATTTTTTTAAAAAAAATCAAATTCCTCTTGACCGAAAGGAAATCCCGCTCGGTCGAAGAGGAATCCCGCTCACCGAGCGGGATTTGAGCCCAAATTCAGTGGCCGAAACAAAATCCCGCTCGACGAGCGAGATTCTGCTTCGACCTAGCGGGATTTTCTTTCGGCCTAGCGGGATTTGATTTTTTTTTTAGCCTAGAAAATTACAAATCAGTTCTTCATGCTCAAGAAAAAAAAAATCAAAAATCACAATTTATATGCAACAACGAAATATTTACGCCCAAAAATTTCATTCGCCATCAACCAATATTTACGCACAAAAATTGAACAATATTCATGCTCCAAATTCAACTAATTCGAGCCGAAAATTCTTAAATTCGCCAAAAAATTAAACAATATTCATGCTCCAAATTCGACTAATTCATGCTCAGAAAATTCAAACAAAATCAAGCTAAAAAAATCCTAAGATTCGCGCCAAATTACCGGATAAAATTCGAGCGGGACTATAGTATTCGAGCAGGATTAACCTGGTTGGCCATTCTCGTGTTTAGGTGTCGAATTCTACTCCAAACTTGCTTTTTCGAGCGGTCTTGAGCGAGATTTAGGCGACAGGCGTTGGAAATTGAGAGAAAGATGAGAGAAAGTGACAAATCTGGATATTAAATTCCAGATATGTTTAAATCCCGCTCGGTCCCGCTCGTGAATTCCCGCTCGCCGAGCGGAATTTGACAGAAACTCGGGATGCCGAGCGGGATTCGACCGTGGCAGGAGCGGGACACAACCGTGGCAGGGATTCGACCGAGCGGGATTTCAATTTGCCGAGCGGGACTGAACTGGACACGAGCGGGATGCGCCGAGCGGGATTTGACCGCAAGAGCCGAGTTTGTGTTTCTTACCGTTTTCGAGCAGGATTAATTACTATATATACCCTCGTATGTTATTTTTATTTGTTTCTTGACTGAATTCGTCTCAAATTTTGAAAAACACCTGAAAATGATTGGTGTCAGTCAACTTTTTCATAAGGTTAGGTTAGTGTATGTAAAATTGGGTATTTTGTGTAGCAAATATAAGGATTGAGTAAATTGAATTTTATTATATGAAATTGGGTAAAAGAGAATAATACCACTAATTTGTTTTACATTTTAAGAAACAAGACAAGTCAAACGGGACAATCCAAAAAGTAAAACAAGATAAGTCAAGCGGGATGGATGGAGTATATATTTGGAAGACCATATATGCTAATTTGTCAAAAAAATTAATTTTTTTTATATTAATTTATATACTACATAATAATTTACACATGCCTTATATTCTAGTATAATTTCTGCTAAAGATATTTTTTTAACTATTTATATAAATGTAGTTTTTGATTATATTAAAATTATAAAAATAATTAAATTAATATATTATGACTCCGCGCAAGCGCGGCGGGATAAATAAGTGCTAGTGATCCATATAATTGTTGTTTGCCGGCCCAATAATAACAGTACTAAAAAAATGTACAGTTTTTTTTCAAATTTATTCAGCCCACCCGCACTAATCCGCCATCTCCACCACCGTTGCGGCGGTGCCTTCTCATTACCACGCGAACAGAACTCACGAAGGAAGGCGAAAGAACTGCTTGAAAATTCTGCTGCTTCTTTCGTTGGTTTTGAGATTTCAAGAGAAGTTAATGGGGTTCTCAAATGTCAGAGACGTTTTAACTTCATTTAGTCCTAATGTTGACTTGTTCGCCATCACTGTTGGTGATGGTTGAATAAAGGTATGCTCATTTCCTGCTTTGCACGATTTTTGGTAGCGAAAATGGTTAAGGATGATAACGTTTGTTATTTACCTTGTGATTTTTAACTGTGAAGAATTCTTATCAACTTTTAAGAAACTTTATTGGACTCACTTTGTTAGCTAGTGTAGTTATTCTAGTATTTGTGGCTTATCAAAATTGATTGATGTGAATGATGCTAATACATAATTCATACATGCCTTTGATTGTTTGAGGTAGAGATTTTCTGGTTTCCTGGAAAAATAGTTGAAGATTTGGAAGTCTTTAAAGTTATAATCCAGTCTGGAGTATTGGACATTGCTAGTTTTGGAATTTCTAAATGATTTGGATTAAACCTACAGATATGCTACACCGGGAAGGGTCAGGTCCAGGCTGAATTTGCTGATATTACTTCACCAAATACGGCGAGTATATTTAACAAACACGAAGGAGGGCACCTTTCTGTGGATTATACATGTATGAAGTGGTTTTCTCTAGAGAAAAAGGTATGGTGTTTGACCAGAGACCTCTTAGGATCACTTTTGTTATATATATAACTTTTGTTTTATTTTCGAAGCATGCTAGTATCTATTTTATATTCAACATTCTTCAACTAATGTGTTCAGAAAAAAAGGAAGCTTGTAAGTTCCCTGTTGTTGTTGGGGACTGGTGGTGGGGATCTCTTAGCATTGAATGTTTCTGCTGGTCAGTTGAAAGGGAGGGTTGACAATTGCCATCCAGGGTGAGTTCATATTCACTAGTTTCTTTAATCTTTGATAAGTAGGCTAACAAGTAACGGTTGCAATATTTGATATTACATACACCTTTTTTGTTGAACTTCACTGTGTATTATTTGAGTCACTGCTGTTTCATTTACTTACTCTCTTTTTGTAACAACTATGGGGTGTAACTGCCATTTCATTTCCTGCACATGGCTCACGCATTTACACCGCGGGTGAAGATGGAATGGTTTGTGAGATTGACTCAATGACTGGGAATTTGTTCAATAAGTTTAGTGCTACTTCAAGGGAAATATCTTCTCTAGCTATCTCCCCTGGTACTACCCACATTCTTTGTTTGATTTTGAAAACTTTTAGAGTTCTAACGATATTTTTGAGGTTTAACAGATGTGTTGACACTGTGATGTATGCATTTGGTTGTGGTAACTTAGTGAGGAAATTAGTCTATATCACATGTCAAGTATAGTGTTTGTATAGCATTGTGCAGTCCTTTTTTCGCTTCATGACTTATGAGTGCAGTTATACTTGAATACAGAAATGAATATCCCAAGTATATGTTGTATCATCAAATTTCCATGAATTTAAATTTCATTCACTAGTTGTTTAAATTAATTGATCTTAATGTATGGCATTGTACCCCATATTTGGGTAATTGAATGTGACCTCGTCGCAGACTTTGAATCCTATATGAATACTGATATGGTGAATTTATTAGCGCCGACACAAAATAGTGATGAATTACTACATCTTAAAGCCAGTTATCTGGTTTGTAGTTCCTTTTTCATGAGATATTTGCAATGTTCTTATATTGGAATTATAGCTTGAATTTTTTATTCTCCATACTTAATGATTCCTCGTTGCCTATTGCACTAAATCAGATGGGAAAATGATAGCAACTGCAGCATCTCAGATAAAGGTTTTCAATTCGCCAAGCCACAAAAAGCTGCAGAAATTTTCTGGCCATCCTGTGAGCTAAATTTTCCTTACTAAAAGTGACTTAGTTTGGATTGTTTTCATCCTTAGGAATTGTTTTATTTCTTTTCCTTTTCTTCCCAGGCTTATGTTAACTCCTCCAAATTTTCCATTTCTAATAGGGTGCTGTGAGATGTATGGTTTTCTCCGAAGATGGTAGATATGTTCTTTCTTCAGCTTCAGGGGAACAATACGTTGCAATTTGGGAAATTGATGGCAGCAAAAATAAATCTGCGTCTGTTTTTATTTCCATGGACCATCCTACTGTCTTCTTAGATTGCAAATATGTCAGTAGTGGAGATGCAGATAATGCTAGCCTATGTGTTTTGGCCATATCAGAAATCGGGATTTGCTACTTTTGGCATGGGATAACTATAGATGAGTTGCGCAATTCCAAACCAACAAAGATATATGTACCCTCTCATGATGAAGTTCAAGAGAAACCCAACGGGTAAGTTCCTAATGTATTTGCTGGAAAGCTACAAAATGTTTCTGCACCAGCATCTGGCCACGTGTACCTTGCTTATGGTTTGCTTGTAAAACCTACTTTTAGAAAGGTTCTGGTTCACTCTGGGACAGATATAAAATTAAATGTTTCTCAGGATGGTATCCTTTTACCGATCGACCAATCCCAGAAATCTAGAAAAGCATCACACATCCAGAGCCAAGGCAAGTCGGACATTCTCACTATGCACACAGAATAAGTTAATCCTAATTTTGGCATTGGGGTATTTGCTGACTGGGTAACAATATTAGTCTCGAGGATTACATATTGGTTATGATTTATGAATTATCTAAAGAATTAATGATTGCTTCTCTGACTGTTCCAACTGCTGCGATCTTGGGAAATAGTCAATGCCATTGCATCATGCCTATCTCTTCAAATTAAGTTGAGAGGGTTGAATATACAAGGCATCATAAATTCATTAGTGTATGTGCATCCTATTGGTTGACTTGAACTATTTAGATCGTGTGACTCATATAATTCTGTTATGAATTGTGCAGGAAAAAATGAATTAGACTCTGTTACCCTGTGCATGGAGGATCAGTTGAGATCTTTAGGAATACTTAGCAGTAGCACTTATGATAAATTAAGCTCCACACCGTTTTCTGAAAAGTTGAAGGGCATCAATCTTGATGCTACTACACCTCTTAAAAAGGTGTTCTTCTCCTGAAGTTTTAAACTTGTTTATGTTCCTTATATAGGTATAGAGAAAAAATAAATTTGTTCCCCGTATAGGTAAGGCTACTGTTTTTTTGCTGGAACCTCGTGATGCATTTGACCTGTTAAAGGGATTGGTTGACGCATGGAAATCCAGGTATGCTCTCGGAAAATTGGGAACTCAAATGTGATGTTTTTGTCCCTAGAACCCAGTGATGTGTTCGTGTTCCATCTTCACCTTAACATATTTATTCTTTTGCCAGATTACAAAGAAGCAATCATGTTCTCCCTTGGATATACTGTATTTTGGTCTATCACAGTTATTATGTCAAATCTAAAGAATTAAAAAGTTTTGATTCCTTGTACAAGGTATACTATGATTCATGTTACTGTCAAAATATCTTGGAATTTTTTCCTCCTCTCTCTCACTCACACACGACTCAAAAGAACATGATAAGATCACTTAACATTCTTTTTTTTTGTGCTACTATTATTGGCCTTTACTGGCTTATGACTCATTTTATATATATCCTATCTTCAGCTTGCCAAAGGGAAAGCACTAGCTATGAACTCTTTACTCCAGTTGTCTGGTCGTTTGCAACTTGTGTCAGCTCAGGTTAATCTTTAAGAATTCCAGTTGAAACTAAAATTTGTTTTATCTTATCTGTGTGTTAATGGTCTCTGCATTTTCAACAGATTGACAAGGCCTTAAACAAGAAGTGTCTTGTTTTAGAACGTGATGAGCAAGAGGATGAAATTGAAGATGATGATGTCGATGAAGTTCGTTATGGAGTCAAGGAGGATTCTGAGACAAACAGTGGTGACAATGATTAGATTGTAATAGAAAGTAAGCACTTCAGTCCAAATTTTGTCCATTGTATCTTTTAGTTTTGCCATTCATAGGATAACATCTTCTTTTTGATATTGAAACATTTATGCTTAAATGTTTCTTTCTGGATTGAGAAGAACCAATTATAATATAAGTATCTTTGTAATGTTGGTAAGCATGAATTTTTTCCCTAGTTACTAAGTGGATTTAATGGGGAATTCTCATGTTTTAGTTGTTTATGTTTTACACATTTGAGAATGTAAAGAAGAAACTAACATTATTAGGCTGCTTTCACATGAAAGGAATAGTAGGTTCCTTCAATTCTTCATTATTCTTTGGAAAGAGAACAATGGATATCTTTTCAATGCTCCTACAAGCTAGGAACATATATGCTGGAAAATTCTGGTATTCATTTGTTTTGTTGAGCTATTTTTGACAATGATCCCTCTTGGAAACAACATTATATACCTGCTTACACTATTCTGCAGGCATTAGGGTTTTCCTCACTGAACATTGATGTTACATTTCCATTTCCATTTTCGTAGTTCCCGCTGTAATAATCCCGGCTGTAGTTGTTGGGCATGCTGTAAGACGAGTACCTCGGTGGTGACTCATGATATGCATATTCAGTCACAGATGGAGATGGCTTGTACATGTTGTGGTTCTGTGTTGCATAAAGGGGCTGAGATGGTTGAGACGGCTCGGTTCTGAATCCCGGGCCACCGTAAGGCGAGTGTCTCGGTGGTGAATGGGGATATGCATACCCAGTTACATATGGAGATGGCTTGTATGTATTGTAGCTGTGTGTTGCATACACAGGTTGAGGTGGGCCCGGCGGCTCCCTTTGTAAGGCTGGATCACTGTATTGGTAGGGTCTACTGTAATACGGGTGTACGTGTGGTGATGGTGGATGTTCGTATTCGGTTACATGTGGAGATGGTCTGTACGTGTTGTGGGTAGGTTGAGGTGGCTGATACTGTTCACCTCTATAACCTTGTTGAAGGCTCGGGCCATATGGATGTCGGTATCCATGGTCATACGGATAGTGGTGTATGATGTGAACTCCTTCATCTATTTGTCTTGCCGGTTGATGTGGTTGATGAGGTTGGCTTGTTGCAGGTGGTGGATTTTCCGTCTGTGGTGACTCTTCTGCTGCTTCTTGTGTCTGTGTATTTTCCGGTGGTGGATTTGTGGGCTCCGGTGGTGGTGAGGCGCCTTCCTCAGCTGGGGTTTCACCCTTCGGTGGTGGCTCTGTTGGATTTGGATGAGGTGCTTCCTCCGGTTGCTCGGTATGTATACAAATCACTGCACTTCTTCTTGTTCTTTTGATAGCCTTCACTAGCTTTTCGTGTTCTGCAAACCCTGTTACGGTTATCTTTTGCTCTGGGAAATCGACAAAGATGTCGTATATGCCTATTCAAGATATTAGCATCGCATTAGTCATGACCTAATCGAGAATCGAGAATTGAGAGAGATGAGCTGTTTTCTTTTTTGCTTACCGGTGACACCATGTAGGGCTTTCTTGATTTTCTGAACACAGCCATTGCAGTCCATCCTCGCCTTTATCTCTGTCACTCTTGGTTTCTGCATTCATGTAGATAGAATTATTCTTACATAGACTTTGCATGTATACATGTATTGTTTGTGTTTAAAGAAACATTACCTCCATTTCAGTAGCCATTGATGTTGATGGGAGGAGAAAAGGAAGCTGCAAATGTTTCAATTTTCTCTAGATTTCTATGGAGATGGAGAGAGAGGGAGAGGGAGAGGGAATGAGAATCAATATATGGCATGTATTTCTTGTATGGAGTTGGAATATTTAAAAGTTTATGAATTGTGGGACATGCAAAGAATCTCTTCTTTCCACCGTGTGGTGTTTGTGTTTTGTCTAATTTAACAACATAGATTAATGGAACACGAAATCTTTTAGTTTATTTATCTTGTTTCATCTCGTGTTTTAATAGAAAAGTTAGATAATTTTTTTTGGGTCCTTAAAAAATTTAAAATATTGTGTAGATGGGGATTTTCTTTAGATTGTGATGTTCTCTTTAAGCGCAATTTAAGATATCGAAAACCGTCCACGGAATAATTTACAAAGTGAGGATGGCAATTAATAATATTTTAAATATACTCGTTGTAAAAGTAATATTTGTCTTAAATTTTATGAGATGACTTGTACATAAAATTTTATCTAGTATCGTTGTAGCTTTTTTGTGAGGACTACATGTATAATACAGTCTTGATAAATTTTCTTTTTACAAGAAAGAATATTTGAGTTAGTAATGTTGACAATATCGTGCTGGTTTATGTTTGATTTATTATCTGATTTAAAGCAGAAAATATATTCATTTGAGGGCATAAAGATTGGTGGAGATTGAAGATTCTCTTTCCCCATACATTTTGATGATAAAGTATAACTAAGAAAGGGTCCATAGCTTTTGCAAGTCTTGCTAGGCCAAAATGTGTTCATACATTTCTTTAATGAATTAATGAATTAAATTTCAGTCCTAATCTTTTTCCCTGGGAAAAACATTTTATTTAATACTCAAAATCTACCCTAGTGGGATGGGGTTGAGTTTTTGGCCACAATAACATCTTGTATAAAATTAATTTTCAAGATAACATTCTCGTGAAAATATTCTTCACTATATTTGCCTATTCGGGTCGATGCTCGCTGCTCAAGAAGTGGTTCAAGTTGGTGATAAATTGTTGAAACAACAAAACGAGAACACCGACGTATTTGTTCTCAACAAAATAACCATGGAAATGTACTATGTTCATATTAGAGGTTTGGAATAAATTCCGAATTTTATTAATTAATATGAAAAAGTTGAAAACACTAATAGACTATATTATAGAGCTAGAAATTATCAAAACCCTAATAGATAAAAGAAAAATGTTGTAATACTAATAAAACTAGAAATCCAAATTAAACAAGAAAAACGAACTTCAAAAATTTGTTATGCTCCGAAAATGGCTTCAACGATGTATATATGGGATTCGTTTTGGCCATATCTCTTGTCGTACATCAGTGGTTATGTTGGTATTGGTTACTGTTTTGATTATCTTGTTAAACATGTTTAGTGGATTTTATAGTGGTGAATGCAATGTGTTTGTTGAAATGATTGTGCGAGTGACAAGAAGTGGGATTAGAGGTTAGAAGCTGGTTTACCTTACTGGATGGAAGAGCCTGAGTGACTTTAGGTTCGAATAGAGAGAAGGAAAAGGTTAGAAGTATGTTACTATATTTTAATTATTTTTATGATCCTATTCTTTTGATAAATATTTGTATATTTTTATAAGAGACATGTCAACTAAGTTAATATATAAATATATATATATTTATTTCTATTTGTATGTTGTACGTAAATACAGTATTCATTTTAATGTATTCACCCCAACCCAGAAACATAAAACTCACTGTAGTTATATTTTTTTGAAAGATTCATATTATTGTTATATTTGTAGCTTTTATACAAAGTTGTAATTTATGAAATTTTTTCTTACGTTTAATCGAGGATGAATGAAGTTATAATAGTCGAATGACAAAACACATAGTTCATGCGAATCTTTTATGATTAAAAAAATATAATGCCATATGCATACAATTTCTACGAGGCAATAAGTCAAAACTCTATAATTTAAGAAAATAATAAGCCGTGAGCGCTAATTCAGGATCATGATTAGTGAGTCATGCAAAATAATAATTCTTCCCAATTAAATATTAAGAGACACATACATCTACCTGATTAACATATTAGCAAGTTACAATTTTATATTACAATGTTCAAAGTTAACAGCCTGTTACAGACCAATTAAAATGTCAACTGCTGCTGAATTGGTATAGATCGGACAATTCTTGAAATTCCTGCAAGCTTTCCTTTTTCTTGAGAGTCAGAAAAGATTTATCAGAAAATGGCTTACAATCTTGAGTCCCTCA
Source organism: Lavandula angustifolia (assembly GCA_028984105.1). Taxonomy (NCBI): domain Eukaryota; kingdom Viridiplantae; phylum Streptophyta; class Magnoliopsida; order Lamiales; family Lamiaceae; genus Lavandula; species Lavandula angustifolia. The sequence continues at coordinate 8,117,006 of CM054816.1, forward strand.
TCACCATTCTACAACAGATTCTAGATCCTGAACAGACTACCTGGATTCTTGATCATAACAAACCTCAACTCCAATCCCTCCTCGAGAAATCTACTTCACTAAAGCATGTTCTTGAAAAATCTTCAGGCTCCAAGATTGAAAGTTTGGAGAGCAAAATCAGAGATGCAGCACATCAAGCAGAAGATGCAATTGAATCCCATATGGGGGATCAAATGCTCTCGAGGCCCAGATGTGCGACGTATAATTTCTCAACACCTGATCTGCAACATGTAGTGGAGGAACTTGATTCCGCCATGGAACAAGTGATGAAGCTGGTGAGCGGGAAGAAGATTTTAATTGGTAGTGTGTCGGCTGGTGCTTCTTTCTTACCCGATCCGAGTTCAAAGAGCATTGTGGTGGGACTTGATGAAGATTTGATGAAGTTGAAGGATCGGCTGACAGGAAGTCAAAGTAAGGTCCAAATCGTTCCAATTGTTGGCATGGGTGGAATTGGTAAGACCACTCTTGCTCGAAAACTTTATAATGATCCACTCATTATTTCTCGTTTTACAACTTGTGGTTGGATCACTGTTTCACAAGACTTCAATGTTCGAGCAATTTTGTTAGGCCTTCTTGATTGCATAATTGGAAAGCTAAGTGATGAACTAATTGAAAAGAAAGATCACGAACTGAAACATATTTTGTATCAAGAGTTGTACGGTAGAAGATATTTAATGGTATTAGATGATATGTGGGGTACCAAATCTTGGGATGATATTAGGAGGTGTTTCCCGGACAGCAACAACGGGAGTCGAATTGTGCTGACCACTAGGGAATCGGATGTGGCGAACCATGTAGACTCTCAGAGTTTGCAACATCAGGTGAAATTGTTAAGTAAGTCGGAAAGTTGGAATCTACTTTATCAAAATGTGTTCGGAGATAAAGATTGTCCTGATTTATTACAAGAAGTAGGTCGAAAGATTGCGAGTGATTGTGGAGGGCTTCCTCTCGCTATCCACGTCATTGGAGGGCTTTTGTCTAAAGCTGATAAATCAAAAGACGCTTGGGAGAATATCTCAAATGACGTAAGAGCAGCAATTGCCGAAACAGATGAGAAGTTCTCTAATATACTCTCATTAAGTTACAACCACTTGCCAAATCACTTGAAACCATGTTTCTTGTATATTGGAGCATTCCCGGAAGATCATCAGGTTAGAGCGTCCAAACTCATACATTTGTGGGTATCTGAAGGATTTTTGAGATCCAATGGAGATAGAAGTTTGGAGAAAGAAGCAGAAGATTATCTAAAGGCTCTCGTAGAAAGGAATCTGGTTTTGGTTTCAGAAAAGAAGTATAATGGAAAATCAAAAAGTGTAGCCATGCATGACCTATTGAGGGATCTATGCATGAGGAGAGCTGATGAGGAGAAGTTTCTACATGTCAAGAATTGGCGAGTTCGGGAGGGGACATTGCATAGCCTGCGGCGTGTGAGTGCTCATACATCATTTCGGATTAGAGATATGTATGCTTCATCAGAGTTCATGTCACTTGCCCGTACTTTTCTATGCAACGGTCGTATGTCGCATGCGATTCTCTCTCCTATATTTCTTGCATTGAGGTTGCTAAGGGTGTTGGATGTATTTGATATACAATTCCAAAAATTCCCAACTGAAATATTAGGTCTTGTTTGCCTACGTTACTTAGCTCTCTCCTGCGATTCAACTTTACCTTATGAAATATCAAGATTGTTGAATTTGCAAACTTTGATAGCTCGGTTATATGGTGGGTATGTGCCATCTGAAATATGGGAGATGTCTGAGCTAAGACATTTCAAGTTGAAGAATGTAGATATTCTGATTGAAGATGGTTGCAGGGCGAAGTTTGTTCAGAAGAAGCTACAGACGATCTCCAGAATTAACCTACAAAGCTTAATAACCAGCGGCATTTTTGAAAGCATCCCAAATATTAAGAATTTGGAAATCTATTGTATAGATGTACCATCCAAAGAGGTTGATTTTGGCCATCTCCACAGTCTCGAAACGCTAAAATGCTCGTCATCGGTTAGGTGGCCTGAAAGTCGCAAATTTGTGGAGATGCTTAAATTTCCTTCTTCTTTAAGAAAACTGAATCTGAAGGACTGTGACATACCGCAGAGATTATTAACGACTCTGTGCACACTACCGAGTTTGGAAGTGCTCAAAATACGCAACTGCAAATTCTTAAGCCGGGAGATGGATGCAAAAGATGAAGTGTGGGAGGTAGAAGAAGATGTTTTTGGGTCGCTGCAGTTTCTGCTTCTGGAAAGCTTGAATCTGGTGCGTTGGATAGCTGATGAAAGCAACTTCCCTAGACTCCGGAACCTCGTTATACGAGAGTGCTCTGAACTTGAGAAAATCCCTAACGGCATTGGAGAAATTATATCCCTTCAATTAATCGAGTTGGAAGGATGCAGGGATTCTGTAATGGAATCAGCAAAAGAGATTGAGGAGGTGCAACAATCTGAGTACGAAAACTACAGTCTCCAACTTCATATATCTTAGAAGCAACTATATATGTAATTTTAACAGGTACAGGGTTGAGACAAGAAATTTTAAGGACACAATGTAATTCTTATTATTTTGAGCTTAAATGAGATAAATTCTGAAACTAGTTTCTCAAATTCTAAGCCAAATGCCACGGCATTTTATTCAAATTTCTCGTGGAATTACATTCTTATTTGTTAGTCATTATTATTAATTACTTGCGTGCGGATCTCTTGCTTGTATACTTTATTCTCAACAGTCAATTTTAATTGTAAATGTGAACTTGTGGATACAAAGTCCTATATTGAAAGTCGGGATTGAAAAATCTTTGTTTAAAATTTGTACCTTACAATTTCTGGTTTCATCTGTCACATTTTTCTCACTTGGACTGCCTTGATTTTTGGCTTACCTGTGGACTTGAGAAAGGCAGCTATATTAAGGGGGAAAATCAATTCTAGTTTATTACGTTAGATTTTATTGGAAAAAATTTATGCTTTTTTTTTTCCTGTCAAAACCCACCTGAATTTTTCTATGAGGATATCTAAGCTACTTCGTTTCCATAATGCAATCTAGTATTTATTATTTTGCCATTCTCTCGAGACATTTATCCTTCATCAGTATTCTAAGTTTTGGTTTTTCTCAAACGACTGCATTTTTTTCTATATATTTAGTGCAATTGGGAATGGAAACACAGATTCGAACTCAATGTATAAACAAGAATGTACTTTCGATTTATTTCGTCATAAAAAATAATAAAATATATTATGAATCACAATTACAATGAAACAGTTGTTGCTACACAACGTTAATACTTCTAGAATCTGTTTCTGCAAAAATTCTTTAAAAATTTAAAATATGCGCAGAGGGGAATTTTCTTTATATTGTGATATTTAAGATATCAAAAACCATCCACGCAAAAATTTACAAAGTGAGGGTGGCAATTAAGAATATTTTGATATAATCGTGCTTAAATAACATTTCGTCATGTATGTATTTATTGAGATGAATGGGTTGCAGACATTACATAATATACGCAAGACGAAACTAGTTACACATGAAATTTTATCTAGTAATGTTGTAGCTTTTGTGAAGACTACATGTATAATACAGTCTTGAGGAATTTTCTTTTTACAAGAATATATATTGAAGATTGAAGATGCCTAATAATTAACTTAGTCTAACCGAAATAACACAATCCAAGATGTATCTAGATAGTTTAATCGAGGACGAGATGCATTAATGTTAGAACAATTTCCCCTGCCAGTTGACGATGAAAGAAGCAATAACCATCATCCAATCGACTTAGATGTAAATGCCAATTCTGCAACTTGAATAAAATAATAAACCCTTAGCCCTTCTTTTTTTTTTTTTTTTTTTTTTCATGGAACCCGCAGCCGCTACCTGCAAACCACACAGGAGGGTTCAACCACCCTGCTCCTTGTGCAGTAGCCTGCAAACCACACAGGAGGGTTCAACCACCCTTAATGTAAGGGGTGACAGGCAACACCTAGTGGTCTTGGTGGGAATTGAACTCAGGACCTATCGGTCCCGGGCCACCCACCTCGACTGGTGATCGTTGTATTGCACCAAATAATCCTGCAAAAATAGAGAATTATATCAGTATAGTTTACAGGGTATCGAACACAGGGAACGGAGGACTAGACATATCATTTTTCTACTTATCTTGGGTTTGGTTAGCAACCATGCAAGTTTTGGGTTTTTAACTAAACTAAGAACTTATTAAAACTGAAACAAATTGCAGAAACTGAAACTGAAAATAAACTGTTTTAACTAGGCAGATAAGAGATGGGTCCAGCAGAATATTCACACACACGTAATTCCAATCCTTGGCACATAAAATGAATTAATCTCATGGATCAACTAGTTATAGACTACCGTAACTTAAACTGCGTAATCCTTACTCCCACTTACTTAGTTGGTAACCGCCATGTTGGGCATCGAAACGGCTACTTCCCTAATTTAGCTACAACCTACGTTGTTGGACAATCAATAGATTTAATAACTAAACAACTTTATCGAACTAAGGGAGCCTAGTATAGGAGCCTACTCGTATGTTGGGCATCTAATAGTCTCCTACCGGTTTAATCCAACTACTCTTTCGAATAATTTTGCTACTTACCTAGCCTTGTTCCACGAGAAACGATGGAAGTACTAAGTTAGCTACAGACTGGGCAACCTAGGGTGATCAAGCCTAAATTACTAGCCAGATTAAATAAATCAGAATTAACCCGAAACCCTTTGATTAATTATTAGAACCTAAGCCTCATGTACTGTTCACGTGTGCGTTTACATCCTGCCGGACCACTAAAAGTTTAGCTACTCATGACACTGTCTTGACTGCACAGATAAGACACCATACGAAACAGAACATGCACCATTTGTAACTCTAACCCTAGCATGCACGTAAACGAAATTAACCTAAGGATAACGAACTAAAAACTAGAAACGAACATAAACTGAATTTTAACTAAACATAAACTGCATGAAAACGAGAATTGAAACTAGATTAAACTACCATAAACTTCGGTCTTACGAAACGAACATAAAACAAGAAACGAAATTTAAACAATAACGAAACTAGCTAGAATCCGAAACTGAAAACTAAAATACGAAAGCATGAAAGTGTTTGTTTCTGAAATATTAAACTACTAAATTCATGAACTGATCGGAAGGGATGATGGTATTCTTCTCGACAATGGCTCGGCGATGGTTCGGCGGCTTCGGCGGCGCGGCGGTGTTGATCGGATCGGAAGGATGAGTCTCCGAGGTGGAAAATTATGCACGGTGTTGAATTCTTGTCTCCCGGCTCTCTGAATTTCGTGCTCCAATCCTCCTTTTATAACACCTAGATCAAATCTAGGGTTTCTAGAAGGATAAGGAAAAGATTTGATAGATATGGAAAATATCTATTCCTTCCTTATCTTCTTCTTTCCTCCCTTTCTCTTTCCTTTCTTGATCCTTCTCTTTCCTTCTCTTTTCTTTCGGCCAAATCCGCATAAAATATCCTCATTCCAGTGTAAATCGCGTCGCCACCCCATCTCCACTTGTCGTGCCACATCAGCTCTTTTTCCCGCCTAACTGCCAACAAATACGTCTCACCTGCACAGTTAAGAGACCTTTCTGACAGAAATAATTAGGTACGAAATTGACTCATCAAATCTCCTTACACTTGAACTATACTCGCCCTCGAGTATAAGAAGAACAAAAGATAAGTACCTAATTATTTTTGGTCTTCCCCAAGACCCAAGACTCAAAAAGAAAAGACTCAAGACTCGTACAAGAACAAAAATAAGATACGACACGAACAAAAGAAATAAAACAACAACGGACTCACAAAACAAAAACAAGAAGCCATACCAATCAAATCAAAATTTTCCGCGCCAATTCTCTAGCCAAACAATGTCAAACTACGTACTCATGATCTCATCCGACAAGTAGACAATGCAAATTTTGAATCTAAGCACATATATATCAACTTTGGTCAAAATCTAAACAATGTGGATCTCCTCAAGTTTCACTCAACACTCAACTAATCTATGTCCGGTTCAAGCCACTCAAAGAAAACAATCCACGCAATCACGATAAGAGATCATCACAATAGCCATATCAAGGAGGTCTTTCTCGTTCGGTTGTAATGGGGCTTAGGACTTAGACAATTCGATGTTGGTAAGGGCCCTAAGGGTACTAAGCTCCATTAAAATTCGATTAAGTGTTATGCATGTAAAACTCTCTCACTGTACGGTCAAGTCATCAAACTCCCACCATTTAGAACATTTACTTCAATGCTACAATGTCAATACTTTGCACCCTTGCTCTTTTCTTTTATGCCACGTTCATATTCAGAATTTTTCTTTTCCTTTATCTATTCGTGGCAACAACTTCCTTTTAGCAAACTGGGCACCAATTCTTTAAACTGTACAGACAGGACACTTTGAATTCTGCTTATATAGAACAATTTTTGTACTTAGACTTCTTGTCCATTCTGTTTTTCTGCAGCATGTATAAACTGGGCAGGCAGGAGATAAACGAAATACACTTCAGATTTTTGACTATCATGTACAAAGGAGTTCGTAAAACATGCAATAACACGGGTCAAGAAAAAGTTTTAAAAATGGCCTTGGCTAAAATTTTTCTAACTCAAATCAAAGAAAATCAGTCAAGGCTCAAATTGGTTCACTACGGGATAATTTCGGGTAGGAAATATTTTGTCGCGGCCGTGTGGCTAAAAATCCCTAGTGCCTCCTATCATTTATTACAAGTGACTCAAACATATTGTGATTTTACGGATAAACACTCTCAAAAAGAATAGTAGGAAGTGTCCTACTTTAAGGCTCAAATCTTATTTACGTGAGTGGTTAAAAAATTTCGATCCAAACAAAGTTTATTTTTCGTCATCCCAAGCTACATACACATACGTGCCTAGATCTACTCTTCACAGAGTTTACAAGTAAGAATATTGAAACATGAAAGCACAAATAAGACATGCTTGATCATAGAAAACGACACTTCAAAAATCAAAAATTTTGGCATGCTTCGACACAAAATACCCCCCAATTTGGTGATCGCTGTATTGCACCAAATAATCCTGCAAAAATAGAGAATTATATCAGTATAGTTTACAGGGTATCGAACACAAGGAACGGAGGACTAGACATATCATTTTTCTACTTATCTTGGGTTTGGTTAGCAACCACGCAAGTTTTGGGTTTTTAACTAAACTAAGAACTTATTAAAACTGAAACAAATTGCAGAAACTGAAACTGAAAATAAACTGTTTTAACTAGGCAGATAAGAGATGGGTCCAGCAGAATATTCACACACACGTAATTCCAATCCTTGGCACATAAAATGAATTAATCTCATGGATCAACTAGTTATAGACTACCGTAACTTAAACTGCGTAATCTTTACTCCCACTTACTTAGTCGGTAACCGTCATGTTGGGCATCGAAACGGCTACTTCCCTAATTTAGCTACAACCTACGTTGTTGGACAATCAATAGATTTAATAGCTAAACAACTTTATCGAACTAAGGGAGCCTAGTATAGGAGCCTACTCGTATGTTGGGCATCTAATAGTCTCCTACCGGTTTAATCCAACTACTCTTTCGAATAATTTTGCTACTTACCTAGCCTTGTTCCACGAGAAACGATGGAAGTACTAAGTTAGCTACGATGGGCAACCTAGGGTGATCAAGCCTAAATTACTAGCCGATTAAATAAATCGAAATTAACCCGAAACCCTTTGATTAATTATTAGAACCTAAGCCTCATGTCATCGTTCACGTGTGCGTTTACATCCTGCCGGACCACTAAAAATTTAGCTACTCATGACACTGTCCTGACTGCACAGATAAGACACCATACGAAACAGAACATGCACCATTTGTAACTCTAACCCTAGCATGCACGTAAACGAAATTAACCTAAGGATAACGAACTAAAAACTGGAAACGAACATAAACTGAATTTTAACTAAACATAAACTGCATGAAAACGAGAATTGAAACTAGATTAAACTACCATAAACTTCGGTCTTACGAAACGAACATAAAACAAGAAACGAAATTTAAACAATAACGAAACTAGCTAGAATCCGAAACTGAAAACTAAAATACGAAAGCATGAAAGTGTTTGTTTCTGAAATATTAAACTACTAAATTCATGAATTGATCGGAAGGGATGATGGTATTCTTCTCGACAGTGGCTCGGCGATGGTTCGGCGGCTTCGGCGGCGCGGCGGTGTTGATCGGATCGGAAGGATGAGTCTCCGAGGTGGAAAATTATGCACGGTGTTGAATTCTTGTCTCCCGGCTCTCTGAATTTCGTGCTCCAATCCTCCTTTTATAACACCTAGATCAAATCTAGGGTTTCTAGAAGGATAAGGAAAAGATTTGATAGATATGGAAAATATCTATTCCTTCCTTATCTTCTTCTTTCCTTCCTTTCTCTTTCCTTTCTTGATCCTTCTCTTTCCTTCTCTTTTCTTTCGGCCAAATCCGCATAAAATATCCTCATTCCAGCTGTAAATCGCGTCGCCACCCCATCTCCACTTGTCGTGCCACATCAGCTCTTTTTCCCGCCTAACTGCCAACAAATACGTCTCACCTGCACAGTTAAGAGACCTTTCTGACAGAAATAATTAGGTACGAAATTGACTCATCAAATCTCCTTACACTTGAACTATACTCGCCCTCGAGTATAAGAAGAACAAAAGATAAGTACCTAATTATTTTTGGTCTTCCCCAAGACCCAAGACTCAAAAAGAAAAGACTCAAGACTCGTACAAGAACAAAAATAAGATACGACACGAACAAAAGAAATAAAACAACAACGGACTCACAAAACAAAAACAAGAAGCCATACCAATCAAATCAAAATTTTCCGCGCCAATTCTCTAGCCAAACAATGTCAAACTACGTACTCATGATCTCATCCGACAAGTAGACAATGCAAATTTTGAATCTAAGCACATATATATCAACTTTGGTCAAAATCTAAACAATGTGGATCTCCTCAAGTTTCACTCAACACTCAACTAATCTATGTCCGGTTCAAGCCACTCAAAGAAAACAATCCACGCAATCACGATAAGAGATCATCACAATAGCCATATCAAGGAGGTCTTTCTCGTTCGGTTGTAATGGGGCTTAGGACTTAGACAATTCGATGTTGGTAAGGGCCCTAAGGGTACTAAGCTCCATTAAAATTCAGATTAAGTGTTATGCATGTAAAACTCTCTCACCTGTACAGTCAAGTCAGTCAAACTCCCACCATTTAGAACATTTACTTCAATGCTACAATGTCAATACTTTGCACCCTTGCTCTTTTCTTTTATGCCACGTTCATATTCAGAATTTTTCTTTTCCTTTATCTATTCGTGGCAACAACTTCCTTTTAGCAAACTGGGCACCAATTCTTTAAACTGTACAGACAGGACACTTTGAATTCTGCTTATATAGAACAATTTTTGTACTTAGACTTCTTGTCCATTCTGTTTTTCTCCAGCATGTATAAACCGGGCGGGCGGGAGATAAACGAAATACACTTCGATTTTTTGACTATCATGTACAAAGGAGTTCGTAAAACATGCAATAACACGGGTCAAGAAAAAGTTTTAAAAATGGCCTTGGCTAAAATTTTTCTAACTCAAATCAAAGAAAATCAGTCAAGGCTCAAATTGGTTCACTACGGGATAATTTCGGGTAGGAAATATTTTGTCGCGGCCGTGTGGCTAAAAATCCCTAGTGCCTCCTATCATTTATTACAAGTGACTCAAACATATTGTGATTTTACGGATAAACACTCTAAAAAAGAATAGTAGGAAGTGTCATACTTTAAGGCTCAAATCTTATTTACGTGAGTGGTTAAAAAATTTCGATCCAAACAAAGTTTATTTTTCGTCATCCCAAGCTACATACACATACGTGCCTAGATCTACTCTTCACAGAGTTTACAAGTAAGAATATTGAAACATGAAAGCACAAATAAGACATGCTTGATCATAGAAAACGACACTTCAAAAATCAAAAATTTTGGCATGCTTCGACACAAAATACCCCCCCCCCCCTTACACTTAAACCTTGCTCGCCCTCGAGCAAGAGAGAAAAGTCAAAACAAAGAGAGAAAGCATGACAAAATAAACACAAAAACACTCTCCTTACACTTGGTCTCTACCAAGTGTAAAAACAAACTAAAACGAAAGACAAAAGACAAAAGAAACAAAAGACATATCCCCCTCCTTACACTTGATCCCTATCAAGTGTAAGAAAAACACACAAGAACAAACACTCAAAAACATAAAACAAAAAGACACAAAACAAAAAATAAAATTGGGGAAGAAAAGTCACTTGGTCGCCTCGCCCGGGCGAGGCGAGGCGATCTGCTCCATAATCGTGCGGCAGAGGCGGTCTACTCTGCGGCCAAGGGAATCCAGATCAGTCCTTAGAGTCTGCACCGTATCATGATCTGTAGAAAGAAAGGCACTCGAGACACGAGGTCCCGGTGGATAAAACTAGATCTCCCGGTCAGGCAGTTGGTACAGTAGGTGAAAATCCCAATTCCATACTTAGCCAAAATCTGAAAAAGAAAAGAAACAACACCAAGCAAAAAATTAAACTAAAAATACGAAATCAAAGAAAAAACGGAAAAAATACGGGTTGCCTCCCGGAAGCGCCTCTCTTTAGAGTCTTCGGCTAGACCTCTTCATCAAGAGTCAATTGGGTGACGACATAAACAGTGGAGTCTCATCCACTGCCTTGATCACCCGCTTCAATCTCTTCCCACGATCCACTCAAAATCTTCATAGGCCTTCTTTCGAAATTTTTCCTCACACTTGGTTGATGGTCTATCCCCTTGCAAGACGATGGTAGTCTGCTCCGTTGCTGCCTTTTTCTTGTCTCTTTCAGGTCGGGGCTTTACTTCAACAGTTTTCAGCCATTCTAGCATAGAATCGTCTCGACCGGGCAACGAGACACACCGGCTGACGGTTGCCAATTCTCGGACTTGCGTATAAGGCCGAGATGCTCTCTCGGATCTCTTCGTCCCTCATACCTTCGAGGTCTGATTCGATCAGTCCTTGAGTCAAGGTAACCTCCATTTTATCTCGCATTACATACGTCCTCAAGATATTCTTGGACAAAGCTTTCAATGGAGTCGTAGATAAAACATCTTCATTTTCATGATCAAAGGGCCTCTTAAGTGCTTCAAAGAATGTGATAATCATACATTTCATTATGGTATGCAACACTTATAGATCCCTCATCTACATTAATTATGGCCTTTACGCTTTTAAGAATGGTCTACCCAATAAAACACCCGCGGTACCCTCAACTTGCCTATCATTAGTATCTATAACATAGAAATCACGGATAGACAAAATTGTTTATTCCGACCAAAATGTTTTCGAGTAAACCTCACTGGAGCAATGCATGACCTATCTCGCTAATTGAATTATCGGCTTAGTGGGCACTAATTCGGTTCCAGCTTAATTTATTATAGACGGACAATGGCATAACATTAATGGACGCTCCTAAATCGCACATAGCTTGCTCAATCATAAAACTACCCATCGACAAGGTAGTGTAAACATACCGGGTCAAGACACTTAGCGGGTAGCATCCTTTGAATAATTGCCGATACGGAGTGGTCCATCATGACTTTCCCGAACTTCGGGACTTTTTCGATGATAACGTCCTTTACGAACTTCCCGAACTTAGGAATTTTCACGGCCTCAAGGAATGGAGTGCTAATCTCCAATTTCTCGAACAACTTAAGGTAGTCCATGTACTCCTTGTTCAAGCATCTTTTTCCTTTTCAAAGTTTCGGGGAATGGTGGAGGAATCAGATTTTCGGCTTCGATCGGCTAGTTAGGACGTCCCCCTCGTCCCGTTCTTGTTCGGATCTTGGCATATACCGGTTCTTTAAGCTTTACGGTGGTATGAGCTGATCTCGCAGCCTTCCTCGTCACTGCTGACTTCTCTAGGTATCTTGCACGTACAGTTGGGCCGGCATAATTCTTTTCCTCCAAGCAGTGTAATTTGGTTGCAGTTTTGGGCTCTCGGATTGGGCGTGTTTGAGCTTGTGAAGGTAAACGCCCCGACCTCCCTTCGGATCTTGGAGTAAAGCGGCCGCTTTGGACACTTGCTCGGACAGAGTTTCCAAGGTAACTTGTTGGTCCATCTTCAATTGTTGCATCTCTTCCTTCATGGCTTGGATCTCATTTTGATTTGAAATTATCTCCTTCTCCATCTCGCCTCGATATGTAATTGATTCCCTTTGAGAAGCAATTATTTCGCGCATTAATTCTTCAAACGAAGAAGATTCCTGGTCTGTCTGGCCAGGCGATGGACCTTGCTGCTGATATACTCGATGGTGCGGAGGCTTGTATGATTGAGATGGTTGTTTGACACAGTTTGTACCATTAGTAGGTGTTTGGTACAAATTGTCATAGCGGTGGATGAGTTGTTGTACTTGACTTTCTGGAAATTCCACTCGCTTGTGCAGTCGGACACCCTTCTCTCCATCAGTTCCCTTTGTAGCACACATACTTATCTGACTTACATTAGCCATGGCATTCGGATTAGGCTGAGTCTGAGCTGGAAGTTGCCCTTGGGAAGTTTTTATTTCCTGAATGGTAGAATTTAGCTTATTCATCTGCTTAGCCAAATTATCCATTGTAGCTTGTTGATCCTTCTTTGTCTGATTGATCTCCCGCTGCATTTGTTGTTGAAATGCGGTGGTGTCCTTCTGCGAGGAAACCATCTCGGCCAAGAGTTTTTCTAAAGGACTCTGTTGTTCCAACTGGGCAGGCTGGACATTCTGCTGCTGAAACTGCCTTTGATGCGGGGGCCTATACGTCTGCTGATAATTATTCTGATTAGGAGGATTGTATGGCTACTGATAGCCATGTTGCTGCTGATATAGTTGCTGAAATTGGGTTTGAGGCGGATTCCTCGGCTGAAAATGCTCATCCGGTTGCTTCCAACGGAGGTTCGGATGAACTCCTTGTTGCCCGCTCCAGTTTCCAGCGGCGTTAACTTCTTCTCCCGGACATTGCAGCGACGTATGCCCTTTCTCCCCGCATGCTCCACATGCATGATCGGCATTAGACCGGCTTGCGGCAGGAGCGCTCTGCTTGAGTATCAAATCGAGCTTATCTTGCAACAGGCTGAATTTTGCCTCCACTTTATTATCAATCTCATCCATGTAGTCGGAATGAGACCAATTTACAGCTCTCCTTGTTGGTCTTGGCCCTTTATATTGCGAGGTGGACTCCGCAAGCCCTTCGATTATATTTCTTGCATCTTCGTAGAGGCTTGTGTGGAAATTTCCTCTCAGACCGATATCAACCATGGCCTTTGCTTCGTCTGTCATCCCTTGATAGAAAATCTATAGAAGCTCCACATCCGAATAGCCATGGTTCGGACAACTATCGACAAGTCGTCCAAACCTCTCCCAATATGCGCCGAAGGTCTCGTCCATCTCTTGAGCGATCCCGAAAATCTGCTTCTTAAGTGCATTTGTCTTCGATTGCGGGAAATACTTCTTCAAGAAAACAGTACGCATCTGGGCCCATGTCGTGATTGTGTTTGGCTTTAGACTTGAGAACCATGCTTGTGCTCCATCTTGTAGTGTGAATGAAAAAGCCTTGAGCTTGAATGCATCCAGATTGCCCTGCCTGTGCAGATTGCAGACTTGGTTGAACGAGGCCAAAAAGGAATTTGGATTCTCATTCGTCCTCCCATAGAACTTTGGCATTGCAGCTACCATATTCAACTTGACATCGATTTGTTCGGTGGTTGTGATTTGGATTGGACCGGGAAGGTCCGCTCCCATGTCAAGTGATCCGGTATTCATCCTCAAGGGTTGAGGATTGTGCACTTCGTCCTCCATCTCTTCCTCTTCTGATTCTGAGCTGGTTACTGGAGTATTATGAAGTGTTTTATCGAACCTAACAGCTTCTGGTTCGGAGTCGCTGGTCTGATCACCGGCGTATGTTCTGTCTCCTGACTAGGCAGTTAAGACGTGTTCTGCCTCGGACAGAATCTGTTGCTTTTGCAGCTTTGTCCTCTTCCTAATCGTCTTTGCTGTTTTCTCGACCTCTGGATCAAATATGAGGTTAGGCTTGGAAGACCTGCTCATGCAACGCTTAAAAGATCAAAAAGATTAGTAGAAAACAATAAAACTAGATAACACCGTTCCCCGGCAACGGCGCCAATTTGGTGATCGCTGTATTGCATCAAATAATCCTGCAAAAATAGAGAATTATATCAGTATAGTTTACAGGGTATCGAACACAAGGAACGGAGGACTAGACATATCATTTTTCTACTTATCTTGGGTTTGGTTAGCAACCACGCAAGTTTTGGGTTTTTAACTAAACTAAGAACTTATTAAAACCAAACAAATTAAACGGCAAACCGAAAATAAACCGTTTTAACTAGGCGGATAAGAGATGGGTCCAAGAGAATATTCACACACACGTAATTCCAATCCTTGGCACATAAAATGAATTAATCTCATGGATCAACTAGTTATAGACTACCGTAACTTAAACTGCGTAATCCTTACTCCCACTTACTTAGTCGGTAACCGCCATGTTGGGCATCGAAACGGCTACTTCCCTAATTTAGCTACAACCTACGTTGTTGGACAATCAATAGATTTAATAGCTAAACAACTTTATCGAACTAAGGGAGCCTAGTATAGGAGCCTACTCGTATGTTGGGCATCTAATAGTCTCCTACCGGTTTAATCCAACTACTCTTTCGAATAATTTTGCTACTTACCTAGCCTTGTTCCACGAGAAACGATGGAAGTACTAAGTTAGCTACGGACTGGGCAACCTAGGGTGATCAAGCCTTAAATTACTAGCCGATTAAATAAATCGAATTAACCCGAAACCCTTTGATTAATTATTAGAACCTAAGCCTCATGTATCTTGTTCACGTGTGCGTTTACATCCTCGCCGGACCACTAAAAGTTTAGCTACTCATGACACCGTCCCGATCGCACGTGATAAGACACCATACGAAACAGAACATGCACCATTTGTAACTCTAACCCTAGCATGCGCGTAAACGAAATTAACCTAAGGATAACGAACTAAAAACTGGAAACGAACATAAACTGAATTTTAACTAAACATAAACTGCATGAAAACGAGAATTGAAACTAGATTAAACTACCATAAACTTCGGTCTTACGAAACGAACATAAAACAAGAAACGAAATTTAAACAATAACGAAACTAGCTAGAATCCGAAACTGAAAACTAAAATACGAAAGCATGAAAGTGTTTGTTTCTGAAATATTAAACTACTAAATTCATGAATTGATCGGAAGGGATGATGGTATTCTTCTCGACAGTGACTCGGCGATGGTTCGGCGGCTTCGGCGGTGCGGCGGTGTTGATCGGATCGGAAGGATGAGTCTCCGAGGTGGAAAATTATGCACGGTGTTGAATTCTTGTCTCCCGGCTCTCTGAATTTCGTGCTCCAATCCTCCTTTTATAACACCTAGATCAAATCTAGGGTTTCTAGAAGGATAAGGAAAAGATTTGATAGATATGGAAAATATCTATTCCTTCCTTATCTTCTTCTTTCCTTCCTTTCTCTTTCCTTTCTTGATCCTTCTCTTTCCTTCTCTTTTCTTTCGGCCAAATCCGCATAAAATATCCTCATTCCAGCTGTAAATCGCGTCGCCACCCCATCTCCACTTGTCGTGCCACATCAGCTCTTTTTCCCGCCTAACTTCCAACAAATACGTCTCACCTGCACAGTTAAGAGACCTTTCTGACAGAAATAATTAGGTACGAAATTGACTCATCATCGACCGCTAGGCCATCCCATGTATAGTGACTCGTTCGTGCATAACAATTCAAATCTTGAAAGTTTCGTCAAGTATGAGCCGTCATAATTGAATATTACATGTTCAGAATTAGCAGCCCGTCATCACAAGTATCCAATGAAAAGTCACCTGTAGCTAAATTGCTACTACATTGGACGACTTTCCTTCAGATTGCTGCAAGGTTTCCTCTTTTTTTTCAGAGTGAGAAAAGATTGTTCATAAAATGGCTTATAATCTTAACTCCCTGGTCACCGTTCTACAAAAAATTCTGGATCCTAAACAAACATATTGGATTTTTGATCACAACAAACCACAACTCCAATTCCTCTTGGAAAAAGCTACATCTCTAAAGAAGATTCTTGAAAATTGTTCAACCACCAACCTAAAAGGTTTGGAGAGTCAAATCAGAGATGCAGCACATGAAGCAGAGTATACCATCAAGTCCCATATAGCGGATCAAATTCTTTTGAGGCCCGGACTTGCCAAGTATAATTTTTCCACGCCAAATCTGCACCAAATAGTTCAAGATCTGGATTCTGCAATGGAACAAGTGACGAAGCTCATGGATGGGAAGAAGACAATTTCCAGTGCATCCACTAGTTCTTTCTCACCCGATTCGAGCTCAAGGAGCGTTGCAGTTGAAGGATTGGCTGACAGGAACTCAAAGTAAGCTCCAGATCATCCCCATCGTTGGTATGGGTGGAATTGGTAAGACCACCCTTGCTCGAAATCTTTACAACGATCCCCTTATTATATCTCATTTTACAACTTGTGCTTGGGTCACTATTTCACAAGACTACAATGTCCGAGGAATTCTATTAGGCCTTCTTGGTTGCATATATGGAAAGCTAAGTGATGAACTAACTAAAAAGAAGGATCACGAATTGAAACATAGTTTGTACCAAGAGTTATATGGTAGAAGATATTTGATTGTATTAGATGATATGTGGGATACTAATTTTTGGAATGATATAAGGATGTACTTCCCGGACACCAATAATGGGAGTCGGATCGTGCTAACTACTAGGGGTTCAGATGTCGCGAAACATGTAGACCCACAAAGTCCGCAACATGAGGTGCAATTGCTAAACAAATTAGAAAGTTGGAATCTACTTTATCAAAAAGTGTTTGGAGAGGAAGACTGCCCTATAGTATTGCAAGAGATTGGTAGAACCTGGTGCGTTGGACTGCCGTTTTTGCTGCTGGAAAGCTTGAACCTGGTGCGTTGGACTGCCGTTGAAACCAACTTCCCAGGACTCCGCCGCCTCATTATTCGAGATTGCTCCGTGCTTGAGGAAATCCCCAGCGGAATTGGAGAAATCATGACGCTCCAATTAATCGAGTTGGAAAAGTGCAGCCCTACTGCAGTTGAGTCAGCGAAAGAGATTCGGGAGGTGCAGTATGATTATGGCAACTATGAACTCCAACTTCGTATAATATCTTAGAAGCAACATGTAGTTGTTACCTTTTATTTCACAAAATATTAAGACTTCCTTCTTTTTTATTGTTTTGACTGTAACAGTTAAATGCATCACTGTTTCAGTTCGTTGATGTTGAATCTATCTTTTTGCAGACTATTATCATTTAGCACTTCTTGTCAAATATAGAGTAGGGAGCATTTGAGAGAGACGAAGGGGAGAAAACAGAGGTATACGTGGGAAGATGATAGAGAAAGAACTAGGAATTGCCTCTTCACTTCTAACCTTTTATTTGCAATTTATTGCACAATGATAAATATTCATAATCTTTTGCATGCCAATCAAAAGTAATTTAAGGCCAATTCAGGATTTTTTACTCAATTTATCCTAGACTGAAATTCGTATTTGTTGGTCATTCTTGGTAGTATAGTTTAATCTCAACAATCAATTTCTCAAAATCATCAAATGTGTAGGTCATTACGAATGCAAAACACAAAATTATTGGAGAGAGTCTCATGTGAACAATCCTCTAATTTAAATCATTAGTAGATGACAAGGAAAATAATGAGTAGAGATAACAAGAGCAAGGAAAACAAGAATAGTAGCACGTGGATACCCTACATAAATTTATTAGGCATTCATTCGAACACAATGTATGAACAAGAATACGTTATCACCCCCATCCATAGATTTCCTTCATCACAAATAAAACATAATATCGGAAATCTGTTACCGCAAGACAATAATATAAAAAAATGGTTGAAAACACACCAACAGTAAAACATTGAAGAAAAGAAATGAAATGAAATGAACTAAGCATAAACATTAGGGTTCTCCAAGAGATAGGCTTCGACAACTTTGTATATCGCCATCGCACTCTCTTTGCCAGCCTTCACCTCCTCCTCCTTCACCTCGTACCCTCCCAACGTACGGTATTCACTCATCATCTTGCAGACACATCCGCCATCATCGGACTCCTCAAACTTAATCTCATACCCGATCGACTCAATTTTGTCGGCTAGAGCATCGCCCTCAACCATCGTGTATTTGCACACCAAGTTTTCCTTGTCTAGCTCATCTATACGGTTCTTCATGTACTTAAAATGGCTACCTGCAGTAACAAAAAACAAAAGGAAAAAAATATATATTGTTGTTATGAAGGGAGATTATAAATTAGAGAGCAAAATCAAACAATTTTGATACACGGGCCGAATAATAATTTTTCAAAAATTACACAAAATCTGGGATTTTGGCGGATCCACCCATGGTGGTGAAATCAATGAATACTAATGTTAGAATTCAATTCACTATTCGTATCTCATTCTTGTGTTTCACGTATAAGTTATGATTGAATGTTTTAAGAACGTAAACATTGCTTACTCTCGGTGAAATTGACTTGCTCGATGCTTCCGACTCCTCCGTCTCCTTGCAACGTATCGACGCTCTTGATAAATTGAGGTAGGAGTTTCGGCATTAGGGTGTTTGATTCTAAGATCAAAGCCCTAAAGGCACGCCCGGCGGCAACAGGACTGCCGAATTCTTGAGTTACTTTTGTAACTCCCATGATCAAGATTGTTAGATATGATATAAAACTAACAAAAAATGAATGAGTATGTGTAATGAGTTTGTATATTTATAGAGAAAAAGGTTTGGTATCCATAACACTTCAACATTGAATTTAGATTATGTTCAAAGTCAGGGGATTGAAAATTATTTGTCTTTAATTTTCAGATTTTTTGTCACATTTTTGTCACGTGGGCTGCCTTCTATCTTACGTGTGGACTTGAGAAAGCCACTCTTATTGACGAATAATTTGAAATTAACTTATTCTTTGAACTTCTTGTTGGAAAATCGAAAAATGTTTATATATATTTATATATATATAAATTAGTTAGTTATTATGGAAAGTTAATTAACATTTATTGTTAATTTGACTTGGAATAAATTCAGCCCTTTTCGATCGCATTTTCGAGCCTCGATATTTATCCGATTTAAGAATTGAGATATATGACGTCGATCTACATTTCGAGTAGATAAATTATAGCGTGCTTAATTTCTCGATTCCGATTTTCGGTGAGTGAGAAATAGTGGCTCGAAATTTGGGGGACAAAACTAATATGTTACCTAAAGTGGAGAAACTTACCTTATTCGAGTTTTGGAGAGTTATTACATTAATCAATGTCCCACATCGATTAATGAATAATGTTTTGTGTGGTATTTAAGTCTCTACCATATTGTAGGAGATAACTAAGTGACATGTGGTGGGCTTGAGCCATACATGCTCATGCGCGCGAGCCTTTTCGCCGACCGCCTCACACGCGGCGCGGCGCGCCCGCACCGCGCCCGTGCCCGGTCCCGGCTCCGGATCCGGTCCCGGTCCGGTCCGTGTCCGTAGACTTGGACTTGGATCTTGACAATTGGTCCTCTGCAACAACAAGCATTCCTAGCTAGCTCTGCATTTCATACTTAGCTCTTAGTTGTCTAGCTTCTGTCCTCGCCGGAAAAGTCCTGTTCACCGGAGCTCGAAGATCTTGCGGTGCTGCAATCCTCCGGGGCGTTTTTCGTCTTGTGGAGAGAGGTCTTCCTCGACTCGACGGTTCTTTTGTTTGTTTTATTTTTCCGGCTTACGGTTTATTTGTAATAGCAGCTTGTGTAACCTAGACTTGTTATAGAAGTTGGTATCATATTTAAGCCTGAGTTACTTCGTACTTGTCGGCATAACATTAACATCTCACAAGGAATCAATTGTTGACCATGTGTTCTTCAAGAAAGCAAACCCGCATGAAGGTGTGTTAATTATTAACTATATAGGCTTGTTTTTTATTATTCCCGTTCAAGTTTTTTGGTTTAGGAGGATTTATGCTAGAATGAATTAGGATATTTTATTTATATGAAGAATATCTTATGCATGTACAGATGCAATATTAAAAATTAGGAAGGGACGAAATCTACAATTTTAGAGAAACAGAGTCGAAATATTCAATTTTCAGAAGGAACTATGAAAACTCTTTTCAATACGATTTTGCCCGACCCGCCCTAAATCCGTTCTTACGTATCTATTAGATTCCCAACGCTTTACTGCACTTCAAAAACTAAAAAAATTGCTAATGAAAAGAAATTGTAGTTAGCCTCAAACTTGCCTTGTTTCTCAAATTGCAACAACATTCAAGTTTATGCCTTCCTTACATTTTTAAAAATCACAAAAATTTAGATGATGCCGACCTCAATTAAGGTTGGGTTTTTTTAGATCAGGAATTAAACATTTGGTCAAGGGATTCGAATCGATGAATTTTATTAAAATGTTAAAGTTGGATCTTACACATGAGGTCGACCCAGTGGGAGACTTATTGTTAATTGGTGATCGTTGTTTTCACTAAATAAATCCTGCAAGAATTGCTAGAACTTATATTAGTATAGCAACAAGTATCGAACACAGGGAATGGAGAATTTTGAACCTAAACTTCCTATTAATCGAGATTTTGGTTAGCATCCACACAATTTTTGAACTCACTAAACTGGGCACGAAAATAAATAACGAAAATTAAATGTTTAAATTTATCAAGCAAGAAAAACGGGTTCAGCAAAATGTTCCACACGTATGAACAATCGATCATTGACACTAAAGATAAATTAATCCACTTAAATCAATTAGTTGTAGGACACCGTAATTAAACCGACACGTCCTCTATTCCCCCTTAATTAATCGGTAATCGCCATGGTGAGCATTGAAACGACTACTACCATAAATTAAATGCAAACTAAGTTGGTGGACAACTAATAAATTTAACACCTAATATCCCACGAGAAACGATGGAAGTACTAAATTAGCTATGAATTAAATTAACCTAGAGTGATCAAGCCTAAATTAATTAATCCAATTAATTAACCTAGATTAGTTTGGAACCTAAGTGATTAATTACTAGGCCTAAGTCTCACGAATTAAGTTGTGCGCGTTTCACATTTTACTGAACCCTAAAAAGTGTTTAGCTACGCATTTCGATCCAACTGGGCAAGCAGACCGTAAAATTGGGCAGAACAAATAACATGCTGAAAAATCGAAATTAACTTACCCGAAAATTATGACAATCAAAACTACCGATCTGAAAATTAGAAACAAGAAATTTGACACAAAATTTAACCCTAATCAACTTCGTAAAATCACAACTTCATAAACCTTAAATATTCGCATCAATTCAAAGCAACAATATCCAAACAATATTCAAATCAAACATCGAAAATTAAATAACATGAGTTTGTTTTCTAGAATTGCACCTAAGGATCAAACGAAAGCAATTGACGGCTGATATTAATTCGGAATCTCTCTCGACTTCGGAACTGGACGGCGAACGGTGGTCTTCGGCTTCGTGGTTGCGGAACTACGGTGGTAGTCGGAATCTCTCATGGTGGTCGGCGGCTACAAAGTGTGCTGGAGTCTCCTCGTGCTTTTGGCGATGATGATGAACGGGATGAAAAGTATAGGATTTGCTCGTGTATCTCCCTCGCGGCGCACATGCATAGATATATATATATATATATATATATATATATATATATATATATATTACTAGGGCTTTTTTCCTTCTCAATCCTTGTAGAATTAGGAATCTTATCTAACAAGTATTGAAAGATTTTTCTGATATCTATCCATCTTGTAACCTTCCTTATCCATTTCTTCCTTCTACGTAATATTGGCCAAAATTAGCCCTTTAATTCCCTAATTTTGTGCAAGTCGTCACATCATCATATTATCGCCACATAAGCGCAGAAATCTGCAAAAGAACACAGAAAAGCAATCCAATCGCCAAAAATGGTGCCAAAACAACGGAATTTGAATTGTACGAATTAAGACTCATCAAATCTCCTTACACTTGAACTATACTTGCCCTCAAGTATAAGAAAAATAAAGGTATACGTACTATCCAAATTCAGTCAATCCCTAAGACTCAAAGAAAGTAAAAACACAAAAATTCAAAAGACACGAACCACAAAACAACAACGAACGACACACAAAAACGAGAACAAAATGCGAAAAAAAAACAAGAACAAGAAGCAATGTCAATCCTATCCATGATATCTACACTCAAGAAATCACCAAACATGTATGATCATGCAAATACGAATTTTAGCAACCAAGGAATGCTGCAAATTTCGAACAAGGCACGCACATATCAATTTAGTCAAAAACCTAAGCAAAAGTGGATTATCCTCATGGTTCACTCAACACTCACTAATCTAAGTCCGGTCAAGCCACTCAAAGAAAATAGTCCAGTCTATCACGATAAAAGATCATCACAACTGTAATATCCAGGAGGTCTTTCTCTTTTAGT
Organism: Lavandula angustifolia; assembly: GCA_028984105.1. Lineage (NCBI taxonomy): Eukaryota > Viridiplantae > Streptophyta > Magnoliopsida > Lamiales > Lamiaceae > Lavandula > Lavandula angustifolia. The sequence goes on from CM054816.1 coordinate 8,139,623, forward strand.
TGTAAGGGGGCTTAGGACATAGACAAAAGATGTTTCTGGTAAGGGCCCTAGAGGTTCTAAGCTCCAACAAACTTTGCCTCCAATTAAAGAACTATGCGATAAATGCTACATAACATCAAATACCCTTCAATTTAACTGTTCTGTCCACATTTTTTTTTCAAAAATTTGTGGATCAGCACTATATAACAAAACATTCGGGTACAAACTCACTTGACCTTAAGTATTTTCACTCATAATCAATTCGGGCCAAACACACATATTGAACAAACTTTGCCTCCAATTAAAGAACTATGCGATAAATGCTACATAACATCAAATACCCTTCAATTTAACTGTTCTGTCCACATTATTTTTTTCAAAAATTCGTGGATCAGCCCTATATAACAAAACATTCGGGTACAAACTCACTTGGCCTTAAGTATTTTCACTCATAATCAATTCGGGCCAAACACACATTTCGTAGCATACATTAAATAGATAGGCAAATCATAGATATAATTTATCTCAATCAAACATGTAAACATGCAATGACACGGGAAAAGAGAAAGCGAAAAAGGGCTCGGCTAATATTTTTCTGACTAAATCAAAGAATCGGCCAAGGCTCAAATTAGCTTACTAGGGGAAAAATGTAAGGTAGGAAAGTATTGTCGCGGCTAAGTGGCTCAATCCCTAGTGCCTCCTATCATTCATCACAAGTGACTCACCTTTATTGCAACTTTGTGGACAAACTCTCTCAAAGAAATTAGTAGGAAGTGTCCTACTTTAAAGGCTCAAATCTCATATATGGAGTGTGTAAAATTTCGATCCACCTTCACTTATTATTCCTGATCCCGACTACATACATGTGCACCAAGTTCTACTCTTCACAACAAACATGATTGCATATCAAGACATAAAGCACAAGTAAACATGCTTAGCAAAAAATCAAGAGTGTATCAACAATTTCAAGTTTTGGCATGCTTCGACGACACAACAAAAACAACACAAAGACACCCCTCCCACTTAAACCTTGCTTGTCTCAAGCAAGAAGAGAAAAGAATAATGAAGGAGAAACATGACAAAAAGATACAAAAAACACAAACCACCCTCCTTACATTTGCTCTTTACCAAAGAGATAGGAAAGGTAAACGCAAAGACATAGAAAACACAAAAGGAAAAGAAACACAGACTCAAATAACAAGAAAAGAAAAATAAGAAAGGGGATAAGATGGCGTCAACTCCCGCCTCGGGGCGGCAATCGTGAGATAACCGTATGCTCGACCGTATCAAACCTCTGCCAAAGGGCATCCACCTCTGCGCGCAGCACCTGGACCGAATCGACAGCAACCTGCGGACATACAGGGGGAGCCGCACTCGGAACACGTGGTCCCGGTGGATAAAATCTGACAATGCCGTTAGGCTCGCTATAGCAAATCCTAGATGTCCCGTCAACTCAAGGTCAAAGCAGGGGGGATCAGGCAATCGGGTAAGCAAAGAATCATCAAATATCACAAAGTTTCGTGCAAGGAACATAGCAAACAGATGACAAAGAGTAAGATGCCTCCGACCCGTGTGCATGCACCACATAAAATACAAATCATTATCAGTCACCGTATGAAAACCAGTCCAACGCCTAGTCAAATTATGACAAATAAACTGATAGCACAAACGCAAAGCATGATCAGTCACATAAGAAATATAAGAAACAAAAGTCTGAAAAGGTTGTGTATTAGCCGGAGCAAGCATACGCCAAGCATAAAAAGAACCAACATAATCACGCTGCGCAGACGACAACCTACGAGGAGTTGCCACATATGTACCATCCTCCAAATCCTCCACAGACAAAATACCCAAACGTGTACCCCACTCAACCAATGACAACTCATAAAACACCCCAACCACACGAAAGCAAATACTCGGATCATATATACCACGCACATGCTCAAACGAAAAAGTAGTAAAGAACTCGGAAACTAAAGCATGATAGTATGGATAATGATGCGACTCAAGTAGCCATAACCAACCAATATGGCGAAAGTAGGTATAGAATGTACCCAATACTCTGGTGGAGTGAAGGAAGCGGTTATCCATAACTCGGCCATTCCGGAAACTCTTTCCACGGCGTGAGTGCAAGCGGCGATGGAAGAGATCGTCCTCGAAAGTGGTGATGGCCAAGACATTTGCTACGGTCGGGAACTGGAGAACGAAAAAGTTCCCATAGGCGTCGGACTGAAGCTACGACGAGGACTCATTCAGAGTCCACGAGAGAGAGATGCTCCAGTGTGAGCTCATCATCCTCCTCATTCGATGGCTCGTAGTTCGTCTCATCCGTCGAAAGCACCGAGCTGCTTCCTACCTCCTCAATCCAATTAATCTCGTCTTCTCCAAAGGACTGAGTTCGAAATTCAGACGGCACTTGGAGGAAAGAGTATCGGTCGTAAAAATCGGGCGGAGGTGCGGCGGCTTCGGGTTCGGGGGAAGACGGCACATGGGAGTGTTCAGCCGTCGGCTGTGGCGCTGCGGCTTCGAGCTCGTCCTCGTCGTCATCAAGGTTGAACGGTCCGGTAGTGGTAGGCACCCGAGCACGCCGAATTCGGCCCATCCGTCGCAGCGGACGAGGGCGCGATGTAGAAGCATTTAGCGGCGGAATGAACTTGAGGTAGTCCTCGGATAAATTCGGGACTGGCAAAGAGAAGGGAGTTCGTGCGGCCGCCGTAGGTGATGGTGACTGTGGGGCGGCGTCGGGTGAAACAACCGACGCAGTGGCAACGTCCGGCGAAGACGGCGGCGGCGAAGAGGCGATAACAAGTGGCGGGTTCAGTCGGGCAGTGTGGGATCTCTTCTTCGGGGCCATACTCGTCGACTTGGGCAAGCGAATTTGGCGGCATTGAACTTCCATTTCAAAGGTGGGGAGTTGGAATTTGGAGTGGGAAAGGATTTTTGTCTGAAGTGGAGAAAGAAGTGGGTAGACGGTATTTCCCCCAAATTCCTGTCTAATTCAAAAATTATTTTATTTTATTTTATTTTATTTTTGTTTAAACCCGAAAATCCCCCCCAAAAAAAAAAAAAAAATTAAAAGATGTACCAAAATTTCAACTCCTCATTAAATCTTTGAATCCGGCAACGAGTAAGCACCTAACACTTCCATTGCCCGTTCCCTCTATCCATTAAAAATGTCTGCTCTTCTCCACCAAGATCTGAAAAACAACTCAAGACAGAAACAAAACATAGCAAATAAAAGGAAAAACACAAAAATGTTCAACATAGAAACTCGGGCTGCCTCCCGGTACCGCCTTTCTTTATTGTCTTTGGCTAGACTTCCCTTTCAAGATCAAAAGTAGGTAGGATTTGACATGCGATGCTCATCCATAGTGTCCAACATCTCAGCAACATGGTAAATCTTTCAACTGATGGCCATTAACAGTGAACTCGTTGTTAGAACCGAGTTTTGAAATCGTCACTGCTCCACTTGGCTAGACAGACCGAATTCGAAAAGGACCAATCCAACGGGAGCGAAGCTTGCCCGGCATGAGACGGAGTCGTGATTGATATAATAGCACCAATTGACCTTCTTCAAGGTGCTTAGCACAGATGTGTTTATCATGCCACAATTTTGTACGGCCTTTGTACCTCATGGCTATATCATAAGCTTCCAGACGGATCTCCTCGAGCTCTTGGAATTGATACTTCCTCTCCTTTGCACACTCGTCCAGATCCATGTTAACCTTCTTAACAGCCCACCACGCCTTGTGCTCCAAATCTACAGGTAAATGGCAAAACTCTCCAAAAATAAGCCGATACGGAGACATATCTAAGGGAGTTTTTTAAGCAGTGCAGTAAGCCCACAAAGCATCGTCAAGTCTCAAACTCCAATCCTTCCTAGAAGGATTTACGGTCTTCTCAAGTATGACTTTCACTTCTCTAATTGAAACCTCAGCTTGCCCATTCGTTTGTAGATGGTAGGGCGTGGAAATACGATGTTTGACACCATATTTCTTCATGAGTGACTCTATAGTCCGGTTGCAGAAGTGGCTCCCTTGATCACTTCTAATGGCCGTCGGCACTCCAAATCTGCTAAAAATATTAGATCTAAGGAAACCTGCAACCACTTTAGAGTCATTAGTCCTTACGGCCTTAGCCTCGACCCATTTAGACACATAGTCTACGGCAAGCAAAATGTACAAGTTCCCACATGAACTCGGGAACGGTCCCATGAAGTCCATGCCCCAAACATTAAAGATCTCACAAAAACGCAACGGCTTCTGGGGAATTTCGTCCTTCTGGGATACATTGCCGGTCATTTGGCAGCATGTACATGTCTCGTAAAAATTGTATGAGTCGAGGTTTAAGGTCGGCCAGAAAAAACCTGCATCTAAAACATTTCTGCCAGTACGTTTTGGACCAAAATGTCCACCATAGGGGGACGAATGACAATGATATAGAATCTCACCTTGTTCTGCTTCAGGAATGCATATTCGAATTACTTGATCGACCCCCATCTTCCACAAAATTGGAGCATCCCAAAAGTAGTGTTTGCATTCACTCTTCAATCTCATCTTTTTAGCATGGGAAAAGTCGGAGGGAAGCTGCTTGGAAGTCAAGTAATTAACTATGTTAGCAAACCAAGGGAGTTTAGGAAGGTTACCTATGGCATTAAGCCATTACGAAGCAAAGATCGATCGAACCGGCCAGGTAAAGCGATTCTTGTGTGCGGATCGAAAAACACCGAGCGAGGGCCGGTCCCGCGGGCCGAGAGGCATTCGGGAACAACATAAAGGTGTTCCTCGGGAAAAACCTCATTAATTGATTCACCGTCTTCCTCTTGAATCAAACGACTTAGATGATCGGCTACATGATTTTCTGCTTCCTTCTTGTCTCGGACCTCCCAATCAAACTCTTGAAGCAAGAGTATCCATCGAATCAATCGAGGCTTGGACTCCTTGGATAAAAGGTGCTTAACCGCTGCATGATCTGTATACAGTACGATCTTTGAACCAAGCAAGTAAGATCGGTATTTGTCGAATGCGAAGACAATAGCTAATAGCTCCTTCTCCGTGGTAGAGTAATTGCATTGAGCCGGTTCAAGTGTATTCGAAGCATAGTAAATGACATGACTGTCTTTGCCGGTTTTCTGCCCCAAAACTGCTCTGACTGCCCTGTCGGACACATCACACATTATCTCGAAAGGCTTATTCCAATCAGGGGGCTGCATAATCGGGGCTGTAGTGAGCTTCTTCTTAAGGAGGTCGAAGGCCTCCTTACACTGATCGTCAAACACGAACTCCACATCCAATTGCAGAAGTCTTGTAAGTGGTTGAGCTACCTTGGCAAAGTCTTTAATGAAGCGCCGATAAAATCCGGCATGCCCTAGAAAACCTCGGATCTCCTTCATGAATGTAGGCGGCGGCAGCTTTGCAATCAACTCAACCTTGGCTTTGTCTACTTCAATGCCCCGACTAGAAACCACATGACCTAGTACGATGACCTCGGTCACCATAAAATGGCACTTCTCGTAGTTAAGCACCAAATTCTTCTCCACACAACGGGCAAGGAATTTGTCTAGATTCTTCAAACACCTCTCATATGAATTCCCGTAGACCGTGAAGTCGTCCATAAAGACCTCAATACACTCCTCGATTAAGTCTGAAAAGATTCTCATCATGCACCTTTGAAAGGTGCCCGGTGCATTACACAATCCGAACGGCATACGGCGATATGCAAAAGTGCCGAAGGAACAAGTGAACGTGGTTTTGTCTTGATCCTCCTCCTTCACATAAGTCTGGAAGTAACCGCTATAGCTATCCAAAAAGCTGAAGTAGGCTTGCCTCGCAAGTCTCTCAAACATCTGATCAATAAAGGGTACCGGAAAATGGTCTTTTCGTGTAGCTTCATTCAACTTCCTGTAGTCGATGCACATGCGCCAACCTGTCACCAACCGCATTGGCACCAACTCATTCTTCTCTTTCTCCACGACTTGAAAACCGGACTTGTTTGGCACCACATGAACTGGACTCACCCATTTGCTATCAGAAATGGGGTAAATGATACCCATAGAAAGAAGTTTCAGTACCTCCTTCAACACTACCTGTCGCATGCTAGGGTTGAGTTTCCGTTGGTGATCACGGAATGGCTTACTGTCAGGCTCCATGTGAATAGAGTGAGTGCAGATGTCAAGATTAATGTCGGTGATGTCGGCTAAAGTCCATCCAATCGCCTTCTTATGCCTCTTCAAAACTTCCAATAAGGCCTCCTCTTGGGATTGATTTAACTCCTTGCTAATGATGACGGGCAGCGTCTCATCATCTCCAAGATAGGCGTGTTTGAGGTGTGTTGGAAGTTGCTTTAGTTCGAGAGTTGGCGGCTTCACCAATGAGGGCAGAATTCTGTCAGATTCGGCCTGCCTAGGCAGTTGGGCGATGCTGCGGACATTAGCATATTCTGGCAATGCATAGAGTGCCATGATGCTATCTCTAATCTCTTCATCCCTCATGTCTTTGGCGTCGAGATCAGTGAGCCCCTTGGTGAGAGTGAGTTTCATCTTATCCTGTAACAAATGCGTCTCAAGATATTCTTGGATAAAACTCTCAATCTCGTCAGTAGATAAAGCCATTTCATTCTCATGATCATAAGGTTTCTTAAGTGCACTTGCAATATGATGAACATAAATCTCATTATGATATCGCACACTAATAGAACCTTCATCCACATCAATCACAACTTTCACAGTTTTCAAAAATACAAAACACCCGTAGTACCCTCAAATTGCCTATCATTTGTATCTATGACATAGAAATCAGTAGGATAGACAAAATTGTTAATTCTGACAAGGATATTTTCTAGTAAACCAATAGGTGCAAGGCATGATCTATCAGCAAGTTGTATAATCACCCTAGTAGACACCAATTCAACTCCAGTTAATTGATTATATACAGAAAGTGGCATAACATTGATTGATGCACCTAAGTCACACACAACCTGCTTGACCATCACATTTCCCATAAGACAAGGTAAAGTGGTGCTCGCTGTTTTACACCAAATAATCCTGCAAAATTGCTAGAACTAGAATTAGTACAGCAACAGGTATCGAACACATGGAACGGAGTAATTCAAACTTAAAAATCCTATCAATCAGGGTTTGGTTAGCAACCACGCAAGTTTGGGAAATTTTCTATAGTCCTAAGAATAAACGAAAACAAGCAGGAATTAAACACGAAAATTTACTAATACAAATAAAGCGGGCCCAGCAAGATGATTCACACACACACACAATCGATCACTGACACTATTAATTAATTAATCCACTTAAATCAATTGGTTGTAGGATACCGTAGTTAAACTGACATACCCCCTATTCCCCCTTAATTAGTCGGTAATCACCATGGTGGGCATTGAAACGACTACTTCTCTAAATTAGGTGCAATCTACGTTGGTGGGCAATTAATAGATTTAACACCTAATCAGCTTTAAGAACTAAGGGAACCCAATTTAGGAGCCTACTCGTATGGTGGACATCTAATAATCTCCTACCAAATTAATCCAATTGTCCTAAGAACAAGTTGCTACTTATTTAGCCTAATCCTACTAGAAACGATGGAAGTACTAAATTGGCTGTGAATTAACTTAACTAGGGTGATCAAGCCTAAATTAATTAATCCAATTAATTAAGCCTAGATTAATTCAGAACCTAAGTGATTAATTTTAAGCCCTAGTCTCACGAAATTATAGTGGTGTGTGTTTCACATCTCGCCGGCCCCTAAAAGAACTTAGCTACGCATATCGGCCGGACTAGCCAGACAGACCGAATTGCAAGACAGAACACAAAACATGCTGAAATTCAATAAATAATTATGCACGAAAATTCTAACAATTTACCAGAAATCAGAATATTAAAGAATACGAAATATGGTCCTAGAAATTATAAACTCATAAAATTAAGACTTCAAATCAATCCACATGAAAATAAGTACGGAGACAATTTAAATCCGAGAATTCAAAACGAAGATGATAACATGTTGTTTCTTCCAAATCAAACCACAATTCACTAAACAAAAGTAGAGAATGCAAACTTTAAATCGAACAACCCCTTGATCGGATCCCTCGGCTTCGACGAATGCTTGATCGGATGATTCACAGCTTCGGCGGCTTCGGACTCTCTCTCTCGGTGTGCAACGTTGGAACAGAATTGATGTGTAAGGATGATGATCGGCAGAGTGGCGGTCTCGGTTTTTGGCTTTGGATCGTGAGGAGTAGAAATCAGACCCTCGAGCCGATCCCAATCACACGCATATATCTCTCTTCCTTTCCGTAACCGCCGTGAGATATGGATCCAAGATAGGATATGATTTTTCTTTCCTTAAATTCCCTCTCGGCCGTGTGAATGGAATTAATAAATTAATTCCCCTCTTAATCCTCCTCAATTAAGATAATTAAATATAGAAGAAAATAAATTAACTTATTTTCTTTCTATACTTGATCGCTTCTTGATTTCTCCAAATTGAGTAGATATTTCCTTGATTATGTAATTGCCACCTCAACGCCTCGTCAAATGCCACATCATCAATAATCACTGCAAAACAAACACCAAAACAATTCCAAACGCCACAACATATGCCAAATTAAACGGAATATGGATAGTACGAAATAGACCTATCATAAAGTAAACATACCTGTGTCGGCACATTTAGCAGGGAGGATCTTCTGGATGATTGTCGACACCGACGTATCCATCAATACCATCACGGACTGCTGGATGTTTCCCGCTATGAAGTCCTTGACAAATTTCCCAAATTGGGGAATCTTCACAGCTTTCAAGAAGGGTATGTTGATTTCTAGCTTTCCGAACAGCTTTTCATAATCCATATAGTCCTTGTTCGGTGTCCGTTTCCTCTCCAACACCTCAGGAAATGGTGGTGGCTTGACTGTTTTAGAGTCTGCCTGGGCAGTCTGTCCGTTTCTGGCAGTCAGCTCTTCATCTTCAATATTCTGCATTTCTGCAGGTTCTGCCAGACTGCTCGGCTTGGCCAATTCGGCGGTCTGTTATGCTGGAGGATTAATCTTTTGGGGATTCGCCTTCTGTGCTGGTTCGGGCAACTCCTTTCCACTCCTCAACAAGATATGATTGCAGTTGTGAGAATTCGGATTAGGCTCAGTCTGAGAAGGTAATTGCCCTTGACTTCCACTTATCTCTTGAATCGATGAGTTCAACTTAGAAATTTGTTGAGACAAATTTTTGAAGGTGCTCTGATTATCCATCTTGCTCTAATTAATCTCCTCTTGCATCTGTTGTTGATAAGCAATAGCATTCTTCTGAGAAGAAATCATTTCTGTCATCATCTTCTCTAGTGAACTGTTCTGGTCTGCCTGGCCAGTCGGATGACCTTGCTGCTGAAATTACCTTTGATGTGGAGGTTTGTAGGGTTGTTGATACCCTTGCCGTGCTGATGGGTGGAACTGTTGGTGTTGATACATCGGTTGTTGGTATGATTGTTGAGGAGGGTTTCTTGTTGGTTGCGGTACTTGATCTTCTTGTCTCCATCTAAGATTCGGATGAACCTTGTTCTGTACATTCCAATTACCGGATGCATTAGCCTACTGTTAAATGGCTCAATCCCTAATGCCTCCTATCATTTATCACAAATGACTCACTTTTATTGCAATTTCATGAACAAGCTCTCTCAATGAATTTAGTAGGAAATGTCCTACTTTAATGGCTCAAATCTAATATAAGGAGTGTGTAAAAATTCGATCCACAATTTACTTATTATTTCTCATCCCAAATCACATACAAATTTGCACCATCTCCTACTCTTCATAACAACTACTAGTTCGCATATTGAGACATAAAGCACAATCAAACATGCTTAAATCAGGAACACAAGTGCATCAACAACTTCAATTTTTGGCATGGTTCGACGACACAAAAGAAAATGACGAGACAAAGAGAAACGAAGTAGAGACATCCCCCTCCTTACACTTAATCCATTGTGTGCCCTCACACAAGAAAAGACAAACGCAAAAGACGGAGAACATGACAAAACACATAACAAAAACACCTCCTTACACTTGATCGTTACAAACGAGCAAGTATAAGAGAATGAGACAAAGACACAACCACAAAAACACACAGACTCAAAAACAATAAATAAAAACAAAGGGGAAAAGATGGCATCACCGATCGCCCGGGGGCGGAAGACGAGAGAGAACCGTGCGCTCCAAGTCATCAAAGCGCCGCCGTAAGTAACAAACCTCAGCCCTCAACACCCGGACCGAATCGTCGGGTACCTGCAAAGCTACATAGGGGGAAGCACTCGGGACTCGAGGTCCCGGTGGATAAAATCTAACAGTACCATTAGGCTTCTTATAGCAAATGCGGGCATAACCCATCAACTCAAGATCAAACAAAGGTGGAGCAGACAACCTAGTAAGCAAAGAATCATCCAATATCATAAAGTTCCTAGCAAGGAACGTAGCAAACAAATGGCACAAAGTCAAATGCCTAGCCGGATGGGTAGCAAGATCAACCCGCCTCCCCGTATGCATACACCACAGAAAATACAAATCATTGTCCGTGACTGTGGTAAACCCAGTCCAACGGCCAGTCAGTCCAACGGCCAGTCAGGTTATGACACAGGAACTGATGACACAAACGTAAAGCAGGGTCAGAAACATATGATATATCAGAAACAGAGGGTCGGAAATCCTCAGGATCAGAAGGGGCAATCAAAGTCCAAGCATTCTTAGGGCCAATAAAATCACCAATAGAAGAAGGAATACCACGAGGAGTAAGAGCATAAGTACCATCATCTAAATCCTCCAATAACACAGTTCCCAATCTAGTAGACCACTTAGCCAAAGACATCTCATAAAACACACAACCAATGCGAATGGAAATACTCGGCACATACACATCAGTAGTGAAAGTAAATGAGAAGGAATTAAAGAACTCAGCAATCAAGGTATGATAGCCAATCAATATGCCGAAAATAGTCGAAAAACTGACCTTGGACGCCGGTAGAGCGAAGGCATGCGTGGCTAATGGCTCGACCATTTCGGAAATTATTCCCACGTCTAGTGAAGGCTCGGTAGCGGTAGGGATCATCCTCGAATGTCATAGCAGCCCTCACGGCCTCGCGGTCCGGAAATTGAAGCACGATCATATTCCCGTACACAGTGGAGGACGGAACGGAGTCGGAATTCTCGAAATCGGCAAGTGACAGCTGCTCCAATGAGAGATCTTCTTCTTCACTAGAGGGCTGGTAATCGGACTCGTCCGACGGCAAGGTAGGGGTCCGCACTTCGGTAGCCTAGTGAACTCCGTCGTAAGATGGAGGCGGCACGAAGGGGCTTTGCTCCCTTAGAAACTGAAATCTGGAATACAAGTCGCCGGATGGAACATCGGCAGTAGGATCCGCCCAATCGAAATCAGCATCCTCTTCTACATCTTCGGCGGGTTCAGTGTGCGCAGAGTGTTCTTCTTCGGCCGAGTCAGCGGCGGCGTGGACATCTTCGACGGTGGTCTGGGGTTGAACAACGATTTCCGGCTCAACCTCGTCGATGAGGAAAGGGCCGGTTACGGTAGGATTCATGGAACGCCGGATGCGTCCCATACGGCGCGGCCGGCGCGAGCTTTCTCCCACGGTAGCCGTCGACGAAGAGGGAGTATCGAGAAGCTTTGATTTCTTTTTCGGAGCCATTGCGTTGGCTTGGGTAAGGAGAAATGGCGAGTATGGAGCGGTGAAATTTTTGAATGGAGGAGATGAAAAATGGTGGAGTAAAGATTTGGAATGGAGGTGGTAATTAGGGTAATGATTCGGGGGAAAGTATGTAAGTAGTGGAAAGGAAAGAAGGGAGAGTCGGTAGAGGGAAGATAGATATTCAATCCCACTCCAATTCTTATAAATTGATGTCCCATTCTTAATTTCCTCCTTACACTTAGGCTCTTAAACATCTTCATAGCTCAGATCTGGAAAAACAACAAGAAAAACAAGACGAAACAGAAATAAATAAAATAAAAGAGATAAAAACATGAAAACAAACCGGGCTGCCTCCCGGTAGCGCCTTTCTTTATTGTCTTTGGCTAGACTCCTTCTAGATCAAGAATAAAAGGGAATGGACAAGCTAAGCTCATCCACTACCTCCATTCGTTCAGCAACGTGGAAGAGTTTCAACCGGTGGCCATTGACAGTAAATTCTATTTCAGAATCCAGCTTTGAGATTGTAACTGCTCCACTCTTCGAGACGGATCGAATCCGGAAAGGACCGATCCAACGCGAACGGAGCTTGCCTGGCATGAGACGGAGGCAAGATTGATATAACAATACCAATTGACCCTCCTTAAAGTTCTTAGTACGGATGTGTCTGTCATGCCATGCTTTTGTATGATCCTTGTATCTCATTGCCGTGTCGTAGGCCTCACGACGGATCTCTTCAAGTTCTTGTAACTGATACTTCCTCTCTTTTGCACATTCTTGCAAATCCATATTAATATTCTTTACAGCCCACCATGCCTTGTGTTCCAATTCCACAGGTAGATGGAAAAGCTTTCCAAAGATAAGCCGATACGGAGACATACCTATAGGAGTTTTATAAGCAGTACGATAAGCCCATAAAGCATCGTCTAACCTTAAACTCCAATCCTTTCTAGAAGGATTCACGGTCTTCTCAAGTATAGCTTTAACTTCCCTATTGGAGACCTCAGCTTGCCCATTTGTTTGTGGATGGTAGGGTGTTGAGATACGATGCTTGACACCGTATTTCTTCATAAGTGCTTCTATAGTGCGGTTGCAAAAATGGCTTCCTTGATCACTAATGATGGCCGTCGGCACTCCAAATCTGCTGAATATATTAGTTCTAAGAAAATCTGCAACCACTTTAGAATCATTAGTCCTTACGGCCTTAGCCTCGACCCATTTAGATACGTAGTCCACAGCAAGTAGAATGTACAAGTTCCCGCATGAACTCGGAAAAGGACCCATGAAGTCCATGCCCCACACATCAAAGATCTCACAAAAGCGCAACGGCTTTTGGGGCATTTCATCCTTCTGGGATATGTTTCTGGTCATTTGGCAACGTGTACATGTCTTGCAGAAATTGTATGAGTCAAGGTTTAAGGTCGGCTAGAAAAAACCTGCATCCAAAATCTTTCTGGCAGTACGTTTTGGACCAAAGTGTCCACCATAAGGGGAAGAATGACAACGAAAAAGAATCTCACCTTGTTCAATTTCAGGAATGCAACGGCGAATTACTTGATCCACTCCCATCTTCCATAGTATTGGAGAATCCCAAAAATATTGTCTACACTCACTCTCCAATCTTTTCTTTTGAGCATGTGTGAAATCAGGTGGAAGCTGCTTGAAGTCAAGTAATTTACAATGTTAGCAAACCAAGGAAATTTAGAGAACTTACCCAAGGCATTCAGCCATTCTGGGGCAGAATCGGTCTGTATAGTCAGATAGAGCCGTGGCTGTACTGTAGCTGTAAAACACTGAGCAGGGGTCCGTCTCGTCCGGATGCACTGCATCGGGTGACGCATTCGGGAACTGCATACAAATGCTCCTCGGGAAAAGTCTCCTTAATAGATTCTCCATCTTCTTCTTGGATCAATCGACCTAGATGGTCTGCTACTTGATTCTCTGCTCCTCTTTTGTCTTTAACCTCCCAATCAAATTCTTGAAGTAGAAGTATCCATCTAATCAAGCGAGGTTTGGACTCCTTCTTAGACAGAAGGTGCTTGACTGCAGCATGATCAGTGTAGACCACGATTTTGGAGCCAAGTAGATAAGATCTGTACTTGTCAAAGGCGAAGACAATAGTCAATAACTCCTTCTCCGTGGTAGAGTAATTCCATTGAGCTAAGTTAAGTGTCTTCGATGCATAGTAGATCACATGGCTCTCTCTTCCATTTTCTGTCCCAGAACTGCTCCTACGGCCCTGTCGGATGCATCACACATGATCTCAAATGGCTTGTTCCAATCAGGTGGTTGCATTATTGGGGCAGAGGTGAGCTTTGTCTTAAGGAGGTTGAAGGCCTCCTTACACTGATCATCGAACACGAACTCAACATCTTGTTGTAAGAGCCTTGTGAGTGGTTGAGCTACCTTTGCAAAGTCCTTGATGAAATGCCGATAAAAGCCTGCATGGCCTAAGAAACCGCGAATCTCCTTCGTAGATATAGGGGGCGGCAGCTTAGCAATTAGATCAACCTTGGCCTTGTCCACTTCAATCCATCGGCTAGAAACCACATGACCGAGTACAATTCCTTCGGTCACCATAAAATGACACTTCTCGTAGTTGAGCACTAAGTTTTTCTCCACACATCGAGTAAGGACTTTGTCTAGATTCTTCAAGCATTTTATGAATGAATTCCCGTAGACAGTGAAGTCATCCATGAACACCTCAATACAATCTTCGATCAAGTCCGAAAAGATGCTCATCATGCACCTCTGAAAGGTGCCCGGTGCATTACATAATCTGAATGGCATACGTCTGTATGCAAAAAAGCCGAATGGACAAGTGAATGTGGTCTTGTCCTGATCCTCCTCTTTCACATGGATCTGAAAATAGCCACTATACCCATCCAAAAAGCTGAAGTAGGCTTGTCCTGCATGCCTTTCTAGCATCTGATCAATAAACGGCTATGGAAAATGGTCTTTCCGGGTAGCTTCATTTAACTTCCAGTAGTCTATGCACATGCGCCATCCTGTCACCAATCGCACCGACACAAGCTCATTCTTCTCGTTCTCTATCACTTGAAAGCCAGACTTCTTTGGTACCACGTGAATAGGACTCACCTACTTGCTGTCAGAAATAGGGTAAATGATACCCATAGAAAGAAGTTTAAGTAACTCTTTCAACACTACCTCTCGCATGTTGGGATTGAGCTTTCGTTGGTGGTCACGGAATGGCTTGCTCTCCGGCTCCATATGAATGGAATGGGTGCAGATGTCAGGACTAATGCCAGTGATGTCGGCTAAAGTCCAGCCAATCGCCTTCTTGTGCTTCTTCAAAATTATCAATAAAGCATCTTCTTGACTCTGATTTAACTCATTGCTGATGATGACTGGCAGTGTGTCACCATCTCCAAGATAGGCATACTTCAAATGCTTGGGAAGTTGCTTCAATTCGAGATCTGGGGGCTTCACCAATGAAGGCAGAATTCTGTCAGATTCGGCCTGTCTGGGCAGATCGGCGATACTGCTGACAGCAACATACTCTGGTGCTGCATAGAGTGCCTTGATGCTATCTCGAATCTCTTCATCTCTGATATCCTTAAGATCGAGATCAGTCAGTCCCTTTATCAAGGTTAGCTCCATTTTATCCTGCAACAAATGCGTCTCAAGATAATCTTGGACAAAACTCTCAATCTCGTCAGCAGAAAAAGCCATTTCATTTTCATGATCATGAGGTTTCTTAAGTGCACTAGCAATATGATGAACATATATTTCATTGTGATATCGCACACTTATTGAACCTTCATCCACATCAATAACAGCCTTTACAGTTTTTAGAAATGGTCTACCCAATAGAACTCCTGCAGTCCCTTCAACTTGCCTATCATTAGTATCTATTACATAGAAATCAGCAGGATAGACAAAGTCATTAATTCTCACAAGGATGTTCTCAAGTAACCCAACAGGTGCTATGCATGATCTATCAGCAAGTTGTATAATCACTTTTGTAGATATCAATTCAACACCGCCGCTTGATTATATACGTAAAGTGGCATTACATTAATTGAAGCTCCTAAATCACACATAGCCTGATTTACCATAACATTTCCCATCAAACAGGGTAAAGTGAACATACCTGGATCCACGCACTTAGTAGGGAGCATCTTTTGGATGATTGCTGACACAGAAGTGTCCATCAATACTGTCCCAGTCTGCTGGATCTTGCCCGCTATGAAATCTTTGACAAATTTCCCAAATTGGGGAATCTTCACAGCTTCCAAAAAGGGTATGTTGATTTCTAGCTTCCCGAACAATTTTACATAGTCCATATAATCTTTGTTCGGTGTTCTCTTCCTCTCCAATGCTTCAGGAAAAGGTGGAGGTACAACAGCTTTTGGGTCTGAGAGGACAGATCGGCCTTCCCTAGTTGGCAGAACTTCATTAGTAACATTCTGCAAGTCTGTCAGGTCGTTCTGGGCGGTCGGACCTTCACCGCCGACAACTCTCCTTCGTCGACCTTCGTTCGGCCGTTAAGGGGCGTAATGACCTTCTCTGTTTGTCAGCTCAGTCTTGTTGAAATTTGCCCTTGGCTTTGGTTCAGACAACTCTCTTCCACTTCTTAATAAAATCTTACTGCAATTATGAGAGTTTGGATTTGGTTCAGTCTGAGATGGGAGTTTACCTTGATTTCCTTTTATTTCTTGAACAGAAGAATTTAGCTTTGAAATCTGCTTGGCCAAATCCTCAAAGGTGCTTTGAGTATCCCTTTTACTCTGGGTAGACTCCTCCTGCATCTGCTGCTGATAGGCTATGGCATTATTCTGTGAGTTGATCATCTCAGCCATCATCTTCTCAAGAGGTCTGCTCTGGTCTGTCTGACCAGAAGGACCAGTTTGCTGCTGAAACTGTTGTGGATATTGCCTTTGATGTGGAGGTCTATAGGGTTGTTGAAACCCTTGTGGTTGCGGTGGCTGATACTGTTGATGTTGATGAGTAGGTTGTTGGAATGTTTGTTGTGGAGGGTTCCTGGGTGCTTGTGGTACTTGTTCATCTTGCCTCCACCTCAAATTCGGATGCACCTTGTTTTGATTATTCCAATTACCTGATGCATTAACATCTTCGCCTTGACACTGTAGAGATGTATGTCCTCTTTGTCCACATGCTCCACATGTATGATCCGCCATTGATCGGGCAGATGAGGAGGAGGAGGAGGATGGAGGATTCCTCTCCTTGAATAGCCTGTCCAATTTATCTTCAAGTTGGCTGAACTTCTCCTCCATCTTCATGCCAACCTTCATATCTAGATCATCTAGGAAGTCTCCGCTTGAAAGGTTAACGGACTTCCTCTGCATTCTCAATCCTTTGTACTGAGATGTGGATTCGGCAAGTCCCTCCATGATTGCCTTTGCATCAGTATTGTAGCTGTTAGAGAAGCTACCTTTCAATCCAATGTTCACCATGGTTTTAGATTCATCTGTCATTCCTTGGTAGAAAATTTGCAGTAGATCTACTTCAGAAAAACCATGGTTCGGGCAGCTATCTACTAGCTTCCCAAATATCTCCCAGTAGGCACCAAAAGACTCATCAAGCTCTTGATTGATTCCGGATATCTCTTTCTTGAGTACATTCGTCTTGGATTGTGGAAAGTATTTATCCAGGAATGTTTGACGCATCTGAGCCCAAGTAGTGATTGATCTAGGTCTCAATCCGGAAAACCATGCACGAGCTCCATCTTGTAGGGTAAAAGGGAATGCTTTTAGCTTGAAAGCATCCAGATGTCCATGTCTGTGCAGATCACAGACCTGATTAAATCCCTCCAGGAAAGCAAAGGGATTCTCATTCAGCTTCCCGTAAAACTTTGGACATGTCGCGACCAAATTCAGCTTCACAACTATCTGCTCCGTGGTAGTTATGTGGATTGGTCCGGGCAAGTCCTCTCCCAAGTTCCTCGAACCTGAGTTCATCTTTATATTGGATCTTTCTTCTTTAGCCATGTTTCTTTTTTCAGATTCAGAATTGCTGTCTGCAGAATACGGGCCTGTCTGACCTGTCGGACCGATTTCAGACTCTGACTCACTGGTTCTGTCTACTGTCTAGTCAGTCGGACCTGTTTCTGCTTCTGACAGCACTGGTTGCTTCTGCAGCTTTGTTGCCTTCCTATTCCTTTTCGTAGTCTTTTCTATTTCTTGATCAAAGTGTAGAAAAGGGCGGGAAGACCTGCTCATGCAACAACTAGAAAGCACAAAAGATTAGTAGAAAAATTAAGCTTAAAGTTAACACCGTTCCCCGGCAACGGCGCCAATTTGGTGATCGCTGTTTTACACCAAATAATCCTACAAAATTGCTAGAACTAGAATTAGTACAGCAACAGGTATCGAACACAGGGAACGGAGTAATTCAAACTTAAAAATCCTATCAATCAGGGTTTGGTTAGCAACCACGCAAGTTTGGGAAATTTTCTATAGTCCTAAGAATAAACGAAAACAAGCAGGAATTAAACACGGAAATTTACTAATGCAAATAAAGCGGGTCCAGCAAGATGATTCACACACACACACAATCGATCACTGACACTATTAAATAATTAATCCACTTAAATAAATTGGTTGTAGGATATTGTAGTTAAACTGACATACCCCCTATTCCCCCTTAATTAGTCGGTAATCGCCATGGTGGGCATTGAAACGACTACTTCTCTAAATTAGGTGCAACCTACGTTGGTGGGCAATCAATAGATTTAACACCTAATCAGCTTTAAGAACTAAGGGAACCCAATTTAGGAGCCTACGCGTATGGTGGACATCTAATAATCTCCTACCAAATTAATCCAATTGTCCTAAGAACAAGTTGCTACTTATTTAACCTAATCCCACGAGAAACGATGGAAGTACTAAATTGGCTGTGAATTAACTTAACTAGGGTGATCAAGCCTAAATTAATTAATCCAATTAATTAAGCCTAGATTAATTCAGAACCTAAGTGATTAATTTTAAGCCCTAGTCTCACGAAATTATAGTGGTGTGTGTTTCACATCTCGCCGGCCCCTAAAAGAACTTAGCTACGCATATCGGCCGGACTAGCCAGACAGACCGAATTGCAAGAAAGAACACAAAACATGCTGAAATTCAATAAATAATTATGCACGAAAATTCTAACAATTTACCAGAAATCAGAATATTAAAGAATACGAAATATGGTCCTAGAAATTATAAACTCATAAAATTAAGACTTCAAATCAATCCACAGGAAAATAAGTACGGAGATAATTTAAATCCGAGAATTCAAAACGAAGATGATAACATGTTGTTTCTTCCAAATCAAACCACAATTCACTAAACAAAAAGTAGAGAATGCAAACTTTAAATCGAACAACCCCTTGATCGGATCCCTCGGCTTCGACGAATGCTTGATCGGATGATTCACGGCTTCAGACCCTCTCTCTCGGTGTGCAACGTTGGAATGGAATTGATGTGTAAGGATGATGATCGGCAGAGTGGCGGTCTCGGTTTTTGGCTTTGGATCGTGAGGAGTAGAAATCAGACCCTCGAGCCGATCCCAATCACACGCATATATCTCTCTTCCTTTCCGTAACCGCCGTGAGATATGGATCCAAGATAGGATATGATTTTTCTTTCCTTAAATTCCCTCTCGGCCGTGTGAATGGAATTAATAAATTAATTCCCCTCTTAATCCTCCTCAATTAAGATAATTAAATATAGAAGAAAATAAATTAACTTATTTTCTTTCTATACTTGATCGCTTCTTGATTTCTCCAAATTGAGTAGATATTTCCTTGATTATGTAATTGCCACCTCAACGCCTCGTCAAATGCCACATCATCAATAATCACTGCAAAACAAACACCAAAACAATCCCAAACGCCACAACATATGCCAAATTATACGGAATATGGATAGTACGAAATAGACCTATCATAAAGTAAACATACCTGTGTCGGCACATTTAGCAGGGAGGATCTTCTGGATGATTGCCGACACCGACGTATCCATCAATACCATCACGGACTGCTGGATGTTTCCCGCTATGAAGTCCTTGACAAATTTCCCAAATTGGGGAATCTTCACAGCTTTCAAGAAGGGTATGTTGATTTCCCGCTTTCCGAACAGCTTTTCATAATCCATATAGTCCTTGTTCGGTGTCCGTTTCCTCTCCAACACCTCAGGAAATGGTGGTGGCTTGACTGTTTTAGAGTCTGCCTGGGCAGTTTGTCCGTTTCTGGCAGTCAGCTCTTCATCTTCAATATTCTGCATTTCTGCAGGTTCTGCCAGACTGCTCGGCTTGGCCAATTCGGCGGTCTGTTATGCTGGAGGATTAATCTTTTGGGGATTCGCCTTCTGTGCTGGTTCGGGCAACTCCTTTCCACTCCTCAACAAGATATGATTTCAGTTGTGAGAATTCGGATTAGGCTCAGTCTGAGAAGGTAATTGCCCTTGACTTCCACTTATCTCTTGAATCGAGGAGTTCAACTTAGAAATTTGTTTAGACAAATTTTTGAAGGTGCTCTGATTATCCATCTTGCTCTGATTAATCTCCTCTTGCATCTGTTGTTGATAAGCAATAGCATTCTTCTGAGAAGAAATCATTTCTGTCATCATCTTCTCTAGTGAACTGTTCTGGTCTGTCTGGCCAGTCGGATGACCTTGCTGCTGAAATTACCTTTGATGTGGAGGTTTGTAGGGTTGTTGATACCCTTGCCATGCTGATGGGTGAAACTGTTGGTGTTGATACATCGGTTGTTAGTATGATTGTTGAGGAGGGTTTCTTGTTGGTTGCGGTACTTGATCTTCTTGTCTCCATCTAAGATTCGGATGAACCTTGTTCTGTACATTCCAATTATCGGATGCATTAGCCTACTGTTGGTCCGGAGACAAATATCAGGTGTAGAGGGGGGGTGCAGATAAGTGTGGGGCCCGGAGTTTGTCTCTTTTTGAAAACGTGTTTTCGCAAATTAAGTTCTTTTGGCTGTGCGACTTTTGAAATACGTTTTATGCAAACTTATGATTTTCAAAGGTTTGTATGCAATAAAACAGTAAAGAACACAAGCAATATAACGTGGTTCGGATACGCAAGATCCTGAACAAGGCAGGATAACTTGTTGATTAATCTGAGCAAGTCTCAGCAAGGAAACTGTGCACTGGACAGATCATTCTAAGTTATAGTCCTTAGCGACTTTACAATTCAAACCTAAGTTCGAAAGGGAGGGGATGCTCTCCAACTAAGAAGGAGTTCTTACAATAAGAACAATTCACAGAAAGTGAACTCCTTCGAATTTCTAAGCTATAAATTTGGCAATGAGCTTAGCTAGAGAAGAAGTGATCTAAAGAACTCTAGAGAGAAGAACTAATGATATTCTATGAAGGCAAGTTCTTCGCTGGATGATCTTTAAGTTTGCTAGAGTGTTCTTGAGCTTGAGCGTTTTTCCCTTGTTTATCCTTTGCGTGGAGCTCGGATTTCTTCTCTATTTATAGCTATGAGCTATGGCATATGTCCGTTGGAGACGACGATGCCACGTGTCACAAGCTTCCAAAGAAAATGGCCATATATTCGAACTTGTTGCAGCAGGGCAGTTAATTACTGTACATGAGAGCAGCTTTACTGCAGGGAGCAGGTAAGGCATTGCCGGCTTCTCATTGGTCGAGGTTTGTGGTTGGTGAGAATGTCAGAGTTGACCGTTCAAACAACCTCGTATGATCTTCTGCTGAACTTTCGAAAAGACTTAAGTAGCTGGGTTGCTTTCTGTCGGATACAGTAGACTGCAAAGTCTCTATCTTCTTCGACTGAGTCGGCTGACAAGGAATGTAGCTTCTGAGTAGGTCAGCTGGCGACTGCGAAGGTACTGGGCTTGCATGAGTTCTTCTAGTGATGACTTATCAGCTGCTAGGTTGGCCTCTACTGAGGTCTACTCAGCTGATGCGCTGTCTTCTACTGAGGTCTAGTCAGCTGCTGACTGAAGAACGCAAGCGATTATACTGATGACGTGGGGTTCCGAAAAGTTTCTTCGACAGAAGATCAGTTCGACAAGTACCCCGTACAGGACTTAGACAAAAATATTAAAAACGATTACATCAAGTCTAACCTATACATCAGCTAATCCTAACGACACACTATACTACTGATATCAGCTCGGTTTTGGGATCTTCAATTCCATAGTACTACTATGATTTCCCCAATTTTCTTTTAACCACGAACAGTGAGTATCATCTATCGACTCATATCCAACAATTTCCCCCTAATTGATGATGCCAAAACCTCTACTTCTAAATTCTAAACGAAAAATATTTTATAAGGTATGCTGACCTACTGACAACAATTTCCCCCTTAATTTATCTGAGGAAAACAAACTGATATGATAACTTCAAAACATCGAGGTGAGAGATAGGCAAAATCGAGAAACCGATAGTGTGAGTGTGTGTCGATCACTTAGTGATCGGGCCTGAAAACACAAAGCAAAATGTCTGTAAGACAATGAGTAATTGTCTCGTCAAGCAATAGGAACGATAATATATATGATCAGGAAATTACAAGTTCCTATTACTATTACAAAAGAGTAGAGAGAAATACTACTGACGCCTGAAGCCTTGAGTACGCTTCTTGAAATCAGCAGATCTGTCGACAGGAGGTTCCAGACCATAGTATAAATAGATTCTCTTCCTCGGCGTCCGGATATCCTCAAAGTCTTCAAGAAGGTCGACACTTAGGTCGAAATGAGATGCTTTGCACTGTAATCTCATCCTCTATTTCCTTCGTGCATAGAACTCCGCGCGCCGTTCTAGGAGGTGGAATGCGCCCGAAAGTTGGAGCTCTAAAAGGAATGTTTTCTCTCTTCATGATCTCCGTAAGTTGTTCCCTAAGCTCGAATTGTAATTAAACATGAACTCGTCAAAAGCTTGTTCGATAGATCGCTCACGAGGATAGAATTCCCATACATAGTAGCCTTTGATGAATTCCTTTTTGAGTTCTTCCCATTGATCATTGACTAGAGCCGGTACCCATTTATCGATATGAAGAACTCGGGTCCTTCTTGACATAAGGAGCTCTTACGTACCTTGATCCTCATGGGATTTGCCTTCCGGGATCAGTCGCCGGCTTTTGAGATAAAGCTAATCATCTTAGCCATATCGGCCCATTCTCTTCTTCTCTCGAGAGCCGCCGCCCTACGCTCTCCTTTTCTAAGGTTTAGGCCTTGCAGCGTGGCTTCCCAAGTGACTCTATCTTCGCTTCTGCTCGCTCGTGTAAGATGAGTCTGATAATGACTCTGAGCAGTAGCTTGACCTGCAGTACGAAGAGTTTTTGCAAACTCCTCCTGAGCCTTCTCTTTCTCCTCTTCTACTGACTCTCCCTTCTTCTTACCTCTGCCCTTAACAACTTTGCCCTTAGGCTTCTTAGCAAGTTGGGCTTCTTCCAGCTGACGCTCATGGTCCAGCTTATCCTGAAGTTGTTGGGCTACCCGGAGGTCGAAGGCCTCTTGTTCCGCTTTTGATTTGAATTTACGGACGGGGGAGGAAGGATTAGAAATATCAGTAGCAGTCTCCTTCCCCGGCCTCTGCGGAGGAGCCTGTTGCTCTTCTTCTGACTCTTGCTCAAAGAAATGAGCAACTTCTTCTATGTGAGCTGCGGAAGATGAGATGGGGTTAGGTTGTAGGGGATATTCAAGTAGTAGAACCCCCCGAATCCGCTTGGGCCGCGGAGGGTCCTTTCTCCCGAACACCTTCCCCCTGAGCAGTAGAGGGTTCTTCCCCCTGAGGAACTGTGGAGGGTCCTTCCTCCTGAACCCTTGCTTCCAAGATCTGGACTTCAGCCGTATTCGTTTCAGGTTCATCTTTCATAATACATTCCCTCTTTTTGGCATCATCTGCCTTAGAGAGTTAGGTGCGGATGGCTTGAATGTCTCTTTCCACATTGTGGACTGAATCCTTAATATGAGAAGCTATGGATTCGAAGTCCTTGACGAGATCGCAGTATAATTCTCAGTCTTTTTCTTGATCAGCTCTAGATGTTTTAAGTTGTGCAGCTGACTCCTGACGGAGTTTCAGCAGAGCCTGATCCTGCGATTCTGTCATTTCTTTCTGAATAAGTTTCAGAGCCTCTGCCTGTTGGGTAATAGTTGTCTGAAGGCTAGAGGTGGCAATCGTATTCTTCTCATCAATTTCGAGCTTAATAGTTTTAAGAGCTTGAGTCAGCTGCTCTGAAAAGATCTTCTCGCGATTCGGAGCAACCGCCGACTCGAGCTTCTAAATTGATTTTCCGAGTGGCTAAGGCGGCCTCGGTTATCTCCCCGAAAATTTGGTTGAGGAGGAGCTTCGGAGTTTTTGAGATGCCAGCGGCTAGTCTGTCTAAGCTCACTGTCTGAGCCTTAGTGTACTTTGTCAATTTCAGATGGATGTCCTTAGCCAATAGTCTGTTCTTCTCTCCTTGACGTCTAATGGCTTTGTTAACAGACTTCGAGGACACGGAACCGATAGGCTGAATCTGGTAAGAATTGGTTCCGAGCCTCTGCTCAGAAAACGTGAGGAGCTGCTCCCGACTGTACTTCGGAGCACCTTGAGCATCACCTGATGTATCAGGATGTGGTGATTTGCTCTTCTCACGGGGAGTTGAACCCTCAGCAGAGCCTCCCAACTCTGTATCCTTGGGTGTCTGATCCTTCCTCTGATCATCATCATCATTGTTCTTATTATCATCCTTATCAGCAGGAGGACATGGGGGCGGAGGAGTATCACCAGGAACTGACTCTCGCAAGCTTAGAAGATAAAGCATAGCGGCTCTGAGATCTTCGAGAGTAGCCAAGTCAGCTGGCTCTCCGTACCCTATGACTTCTTGTAATTTCTGCTCCTCATCGAGCAAGTTGATGACTGAGTGGGTTTTGATTATCTCTCGCTAGAATATCCCAACTCGTAAATCTCGAGTAGCATTTGAACCCTTGCCCTGAGGGCTATGTCGACTAAATCTGAGTGCCCAGCGATCTCAGGAATATGATCGGGTACTTCAGCTGTGGCACGGAGATGAGTGGAATGAATAGTTGTCCACTCAGTCGAAGTCTCCTCAGTCGGTTCCCTAACATCCGACCGGGTCTCTTCGTAGCCGATGACCTGGACCTTATCTTTGAGGGTCGCACCCTCAATGCCGCATCGTAGTCCAAAATTTGCTCTTCTTGTGTGTGAGGAGGAGCTTGTTCAATGACGGTGAGAGGCCGAGCAACGAGACCTCACCGGTCTCCGGCTTAGTTAGCCTCCTCCTCTTAGGCACTTCGGTATGAGGGGGCAGAGCAGATGCAGCTCTCTTCGGCTCAGCCGGCCCTTTCCCGATAGATTTCTCAGTCGCTGCTTTTGTTTTGAACTTAATCAATTTCATGTCAAAGAATTTTGAGTCAGCGAACGATGAGTGCCTTTGAACAGAGCTCTCAATGAGGACTGACATCTTAGTCCCATAAAGTAATTTGCCCACACTGGCTAACTTCCTCTCTCCAGTGGGTAAGGTAGTGAATTTCTGGGCTTGGGCCTTCATCTAAGAAACGTAATAATCGGCCCAGTTCACTTCAATTTTGTCGTCGATCACTATCATCAGCTGAATCCTTGGTTTGGACAGTTGATCGTATGATCCAGCTGAGGTAGTCAGTATGTGAGAGACTATGTAGGCTATTCCTCTGTATTGGGGAAGCAAAAGGTTCTTCGGCAAAGCTATCTTGAACGAGATGTCAGTTCGTCCGCAGAACTTATGGACATACTCATTTATCTCTTTCTCCTTGTACCCGATGGGAGAAATACCGGAGTCTGGAAGGTCGAACGTCAGCACCAAGGCGTCCCTGACGTTGAAGACTCGCTGTGTAGAATCCCAACAATTCTGATCAACTTCTTTCATGTAGGCGAAAGAAGATTCCTCGCCTCCAGACGCAAGCGACTTCCAGTTGAAATACACCTCTGCCACTTGCCTTGGTAGATACGATCTCGGGTGTTTCGTTACCAACTCCTGAAGACCAGAACGCTCCAGAGCATCAAAGACCGGCTCCAAATAGGAAATATCTACTTGACGGAAAGCCAAAGTCGGTTCAAACTGAATCCTAGAGGACATAATCTCCTCAATGTTCTCAGGAGTTTGAACTGTCGCCATTGAAATCTGCAAAACAACTTGTTAGCACTTGAAAATAGAGTAAGTTAGTAAGTATTAAGCAGGTTTCAATACATTACCGAATACTAAAGAGCTTGAGAAGAATGCAAATGCGAGGCAGTTTGAGAGGATTTTGAGAAAACTGAAACGCTCGAAGATAGCTCTTAAGTTGTAAATGGCGAAAAGTGAGGAAAGGACAGAAGATGAAAGATTTTATATATAACGTCTGATTATAAGTTTTGATCCTACGATCCAATTTTAATCTTTCAAATCTTATGGACGGCTGAGATTGAATGTTAAAAAAAGGAATGATTACCAAAGCCGCCTCTAATATAGACTTACGTAATAAAGGTAAGTGAGAAGACATGCATTAAATGCGCAACAGACAACATTAATTACTCAGTTATTCGAATGAGAAGGTTTCCTACTGACCTTTCCTTAAATTATTAATGGCGGGAAATAAATGCACATTAACTGCTGACTTCGTGCGACTGATATAGTAAATGCAAACATGCTTCTGAAAAGAAATTAAGTATATGATACTACGCAAACCTCTTCAGCTGAACTTTCGATCAGCTGGTTACCGTTATATCGCAGGAGGATGGTTGAAGTATTGATAAGCGTGTTCCCCCTTGATGTGTACAGTGTGATTCTTCCATCTGAATCACTGTACGGAATCTACTGATCTGTCGTACTGGTTCCATCTACTGATACCAAATGTTGTCAATTGTCTCCATAAGCTGCTATCAGTAGTTGCCTTCTACTGATACATTTCAGTAGGATCCAGTAGACCTAGCTCAACTGATAATTCTCTGAATCTGTTCTCAGCTAGTGGTTTGGTCAGTATGTCTGCCCTTTGCTTGTCAGTATGGATTTTCTCCATTCTGATATCCTTCTTCTCGACGTGGTCTCTGATGAAGTGGTGTCGGATATCCACGTGCTTGCATCTCGTATGTAGAACTGGGTTCTGAGTTATGGCAATAGCACTTGTGGAGTCACAGTAGATGGGCACTTCATTCTGAGTGATACCATAATCTCTCAGTTGTTGTCGAAGCCAAAGGATTTGGGCACAGCAACTTCCAGCAGCCATGTACTCAGCTTCAGTAGTGGACGTTGCTACTGAGTGCTGTTTCTTTGACAACCAAGATATCAACTTGCTGCCTAGGAACTGACACGTTCCGGAAGTTGTTTACGATCTATCCTGCATCCTGCATAATCAGCATCAGAATAACCTGTCAGTATTAGATTATCATCAGCAGGATACCATAACCCAGCATCAGGTGTTCCTCGTAGATATCGCAGAATCTTCTTTGCTGAGTCTAAATGACTTCGCTTGGGATCTGCTTGAAATCTTGCGCATACACCAACATCATAAGTTATATCAGGTCGGCTAGCTGTTAAATATAACAAAGAACCAATAAGCTCCCTCTTTGTCTAGATCGATTTTAAAATTCGTGTTCATGGGGATTTTGACTGGCTTGCTGGAGTCGCAGCCGAATCTCTTGAGAAGATCTCGAGTGTATTTGGCTTGATTGATGAAGATTCCTTTAGGTGATTGCTTCACTTGAAATCCAAGGAAATAATTCATCTCTCCCATCATGGACATCTCGAATTTCTCTTTCATCATCTTCTCGAACTGCTGACATATGATCTCGTTTCTACAGCCGAAAATGATGTCGTCCACGTAGATTTGCACCAGTAGGATGTCATCTCCTGACTTTATGTTGAATAGGGTGCGATCTACTGTCCCCTTCTGAAAACCTTTCTGAAGTAGAAAGTCTGATAGGGTATCATACCAAGCCCTGGGTGCTTGTTTTAACCCATACAGAGCTTTCCTAAGTCTCGTACACCCGATGTCCCCGTTGAAAGTCGGGCGGTTGTTCCACGTAGACTTCTTCCTTCAGTACGCCGTTCAGAAAAGCTGACTTTACATCCATCTGATAGACTTTGAAGCCTTGATGTGTTGCATAAGCTAGGAATAGACGAATGGCTTCCAATCTAGCGACTGGAGCGAATGTTTCATCAAAATCAATTCCTTCTGCCTGACTGTGTCCCTTTGCAACTAGTCGTGCTTTATTTCTGACACTGAGGTTGTTTTCATCTCGCTTGTTTTTGAAGACCCACTTAGTACCAATCACGTGTTGATGTCTAGGTCTGTCTACAAGCTCCCAAACTTCGTTTCGGACGAATTGGTTCAGCTCTTCTTGCATGGCGATGATCCAGTCAGCATTATTAAGTGCGTCCTCTATTGATTGAAGTTCTTCTGTAGACAAGAAACAAGAATATAGTGAGCTTTCGCCTTGATTTAATCTCGATCTTGTTCTTATCGTCGCTGACGGATCTCCTATTATGAGATCTGAGAGTGAGCATCTAGCCAAGATCGTCTGAGTCTGGCTTATTCTTCTGATACAACTTCTGCAGAATCAGTAGGAGTGTTAGGCATTTCAGTAGTACCGTTCCCGAGATTGCAAGATTTCAAGAAGAAGATTAGGATCTACTGAGTTTCCAGGTTCAGGGGCATTTAGCTCAGGAACATTAATCGTTCCCCCTGAGTTTATATTCTCAGTAGAGGTCTCAGTTACCATGGGGGCTTCCTCATCGACCGATGTTACCTGTTGTTGATTCTGTTCGGTAGAATTAACTAGGTCAGCTACATCGACTGTTGGTTGAGTCTGGGTTTGTTCATCGTCTGACTCATCAACCCAACAATGCTGGATCTTTTCAGCTTTATCAGTAAGTTCGAGATCCTGTAGCTTGCTGCTGACATTATCAGTATTTGTCTCTGTATCTTTCATGTTCTCAATAACAAATTCATCAAAAACAACATGAGGGCTTTCCTCCACACAAAGAGTCCGATAGTTAAAGACTCTGAAGGCTTTACTGACTCGAGAGTATCCTAAGAAAACTCCTTGATCAGATTTGCTATCAAAGACCTTCAGCTGATCTTTCTCGTTATTGTGGATAAAGCAAGGACAGCCAAAAATATGGAAATGAGATATAGAAGGAATTCTCCCTTTCCATAATTCATATGGTGTCTTCATGTGTTCTTGAGTGAGTAGTGAGCGATTCCGAGTATAGCAAAGGCGGTGTCGAGTAGCATCGGCCCGTAACTTCGAGGGTAGTCCGTAGTCTGCGAGGAGCGTTCTTGCTTTGCTTCTTTAAGTGTTCTGTTCTTTCGTTCAGCAAGTCCATTCTGCTGAGGGGTACGCGCGGCTGATGTCTCGTGCTTAATTCCCTCTTTATCACAGTACGTCTTAACTACTGAGTTTAGAAACTCTATTCCTCTGTCCGAGCGAATTCTTTGAATCTTGATGTCCTTTTCCACATTGAGCTTCTTCAGCAGATTGGGCAACTCAGTTTGAACATCAGACTTATTGGCGATGAAGATAACCCAAGTATATCTCGAATAGTCGTCAATAACGACGAGGGCATACTTCTTGCCTCTTATAGTCATCGGAGAGACCGGCCCGAATAGGTCCATGTGCGAAGGATGAAGGATTCCATCGGTGGAAGGTGACGGAATAGGTGGATTGCTATTCTTTGTTTGCTTTCCCTTCAGACATGCTTCACAGTTTCTATCTTTGATAAACGATTCGTTGGGCAGTCCTCTGACTTTGGAGTTCTTGGCTAGCTTGTTCATGGTCTTGAAGTTCAGGTGGCTGAGTCTTTTGTGCCATAGCAATCCTGACTTGTCACCAGATTTTGTCTGTGCGAGTAAGCAAGCCTCAGGTTCTGCGGTTTTCCAGTTTGCAACATAGATGTTCTTCCTCCGCGAACCTGATAACACTGTTTTCCCTGTAGATTTGTCAACAACATCACAGAAGCCAGCATCAAAGATAACTCTGTTAAGATTATCACATAATTGACTGACAGAAAGGAGATTCTGTTGAAGTCCTTCAACATATGTTACTCTTGAACCGGCAAGCCCCAATGTTCAGTGTTCCGTATCCCCTTGTGTAGCCTTTTGAGTTGTCACCAAACTCAATTCTGGGACCATCTTCTTGTATGTAGTTGGTCAGCAGGCTCTTCTGATACGTCATGTGTCTTGAGCAGCCGCTGTCCACTATCCATGGGTCCTTATGCACCTGCAAAACAGAAGCATCTTTAGGTACCCTTTGGTTCAGTTGGGTCCTTACTGGTTAGTGGGTGATTTCGGAACCCAAATCTGTCTCGGGACCTTAGAAGTCTGAGACTTCTTCTTCTGAACCTTGTCAGCTTTCTTCTCCACAGGACTTGGAGATACTGACTTTCTGCTGATGATTTTGGGTTCAGGCGCTTTCTTCTTCTGAGTCTTTGCGCTTCTCCTGACCCTGGGCTCATAATAGTACGAGCCGTACTGAGCCGGGTGCTCATACAGTGGCTCCTTGTACTGTTCTGCCCATCTGACCTTCTTGGTTCCCCCTGAGTTTGATCTCGGTGTCCTGGGGCTGGAACCTTTGGTCAGTTGTTTGTTGCTGCTTGGCTGAGGTGCGATTACTTTCTGTTTGTTCTTCGCCTGAGGTGTGGTGTCAGCAACTTGCACCTTTCCTCTGACGAACCTATCAGCCAGCGTTGCTGAGCTTTTGGAGGTAGAAGCTTCGTGAGTATAACCAAGGCCTTCTTTCACAGCAGTTGGCCGTTGTGCTCTGAGCATGCTTTCTAGCTTCTCCTTAGCTCCTAGGTATTGTTCAGTCATCAGTCCTCTCCAGACCTCATCACTTCTCCTGAGAGAATCATAGTCCTTCTGTACGTCTGAGAGTTTCTGACTGAGTTGGGCTATTTCAGTCTCTTTCTCCGAATTGTCCTTGGTCAGGACTGAGATCTGAGTTTCTTGAAGCTGAGACTTAGTCATAAGAGATTAGATCTCTTCGTTGAGTCTCGCAACTAGATCCATCGACTCAAGAGAGACCCGACAATCGAAGAAAGTCTCTGATTCTCAGCCTTTACCTGTTCAAGTTCCTGGGATGGTTCTCGCTAAACTCTCTGCTCAGCGAATTTGTTCCTCTAGCAGGTCGTCATATGCTTGTACTACGTCCAGAGGATCATCCGAGACCGAGCAAGTATCGTGTGTGTTGTGTGAAGAGGAGATCATATTAAGTTTAGAATTTACCTCAGCCTCTTCTCCGGCCATTAGACAGTGTTCAGCTGATTCCTCAGGAATCGTCTCTCCGACTTCAACAGCTACGAATGCAGCTTCATCCTCAGAGGAGTACATGAATGTATCCTCTTCAATTGAGTTGTCGGATATCTCTCCGGCTATATAGGCCTGCCTCTTCTGGGCAAATTTATCTCTTCTGGCCTGCCGTTCTGCTCTTTGAGCAGTTGAGAGTTCGGGACAGTCGTACTGATAGTGTCCCTCCTTCTTGCAGTTGTAGCATGTTGATGCTCTACTGCTGCTTTTTCCAGCTGAGTCTTTTGATGGACTAGCAGCAGGTTCTGTTTTCCTGCATTCAGTAGAAGGATTAGACTCTTCCTTTCTCTGATAATCTTTCTTACCTGAGGGAGAATCTCTGTGGTATTTCTTCAGCTTTCTGACTCTCTCCTTTTATCTTTGGTATTTGAGAGCCATCAGTGCGAGTTGGTCGAGAGCGCATATTTCGGAGGTCTTTGTATCTCGGCAGCAGCCACGCCTTTGCTGGAAGAAATATTTTTGCCTCCAGTTTTGCTGACTGTTGTCTTGAAGGCATGATCGAACTGTGTGTCAGCTGGAGCACTGGAGCACTTTTGAGGTAGACTATGCTCAAATTCCTCCGCTTTAATTATGAAAATATAACATCATGAGTTAGAGCATTAAGATCAGAGCAACGTAAATAAGTAGCAAAAGGAAGCCACTTCTGTCGAGGTAGCGCTCTTATGATCTTTGTGTTCATCTCTTTGTTTGAGAACACTTTTCCCAGCCCGTTTATCATATTGACTTGATTCGTAAATCTGACGCTCAGCTCGTCAATGGTTTCACTGGGCTCCATCGCAAAGGCTTTGAACTTCTGAAGCTCTAATTCGAGCTTGTTTTCTTTGATCTGAGGAGTTCCTTGGCTTAGTACAGCCAGGGCGTCCCAAAGTTCCTTCGCCATTTTGCAATCCTGCACCCTCCCGAGATGTGAGTCACTGAGCGTTGTCAGTATAGCATTTCGTGCGACTCGGTCGAGGTTATGCAGTTTTTTCTCTTCAGGCGTGAAGGCAGATTTATCCTTGGGAATCTTCGGACCGATTCGAGCTCCTTTACCTTCCACATCAGTGAACTGAATGCTGTCTATCATTGGAATGATGGGTCCGGTTTCCAGTACGTCAGTCATGCTGTCGTGCAGCGAGGTAAGGTGTGCCTCCATTCTTACACGCCATACCGTGAAGTTCTCTATTGAGAACATCGGCACCATCCTGATACTTGACATGTCAGACATTATGCGTACGAGTATAAGGATGAATGAAGAGATGCCTTGTGCAGAGAAAACGTTTTCAGGATCTGTTCGAGAAGACCGCAGATACCGAACAGTGATCGGGAGAAAAACATGTGCTCTGATACCAATTGTTGGTCTGGAGACAAATATCAGGTGTAGATGGGGGGGTGAATACACCTGAGTATAGTTTCTTTTTCTCGATGAAGGTCACCGAGTACGTTAGTTGCAACCGATGAACAGTTGCCAAATACAACCTTCGATCGCGGGTCGAGTGGGTCGGCCATCGAGCTCTTCTACCGACTTTTGTCAAGATTTCGAAACTCGGGCCAAAGACTTTAGCGTGCGGATAAGTGTGGGGCCCGGAGTTTGTCTCTTTTTGAAAACGTGTTTTCGCAAATTAAGTTCTTTTGGCTGTGCGACTTTTGAAATACGTTTTATGCAAACTTATGATTTTCAAAGGTTTGTATGCAATAAAACAGTAAAGAACACAAGCAATATAACGTGGTTTGGATACGCAAGATCCTACGTCCACGGTCCTGAACAAGGCAGGATAAGTTGTTGATTAATCTGAGCAAGTCTCAGCAAGGAAACTGTGCACTGGACAGATCCTTCTAAGTTATAGTCCTTAGCGACTTTACAATTCAAACCTAAGTTCGAAAGGGAGGGGATGATCTCCAACTAAGAAGGAGTTCTTACAATAAGAACAATTCACAGAAAGTGAACTCCTTCGAATTTATAAGCTATAAATTTGGCAATGAGCTTAGCTAGAGAAGAAGGGATCTAAAGAACTCTAGAGAGAAGAACTAATGATATTCTATGAAGACAAGTTCTTCGCTGGATGATCTTTAAGTTTGCTAGAGTGTTCTTGAGCTTGAGCGTTTTTCCCTTGTTTATCCCGTGCGTGGAGCTCGGATTTCTTCTCTATTTATAGCTATGAGCTATAGCATATGTCCGTTGGAGACGACGATGCCACGTGTCACAAGCTTCCAAAGAAAACGGCCATATATTCGAACTTGTTGCAGCAGGGCAGTTAATTACTGTACATGAGAGCAGCTTTACTGCAGGGAGCAGGTAAGGCGACTTTCGAAAAGACTTAAGTAGCTGGGTCGCTTTCTGTCGGATACAGTAGACTGCAAAGTCTCTGTCTTCTTCGACTGAGTCGGCTGACAAGGAATGTAGCTTCTGAGTAGGTCAGCTGGCGACTGCGAAGGTACTGGGCTTGCATGAGTTCTTCTACTGATGACTTATCAGCTGCTGGGTTGGCCTCTACTGAGGTCTACTCAGCTGATGCGCTATCTTCTACTGAGGTCTAGTCAGCTACTGACTGAAGAACGCAAGCGATTACACTGATGACGTGAGGTTCCGAAAAGTTTCTTCGACAGAAGATCAGTTCGACAATTACCCCGTACAGGACTTAGACAAAAATATTAAAAACGATTACATCAAGTCTAACCTATACATCAGCTAATCCTAACGACACACTATACTACTAATATCAGCTCGGTTTTGGGATCTTCAATTCCATAGTACTACTATGATTTCCCCCAATTTTCTTTTAACCACGAACAGCTGAGTATCATCTACTGACTCATATCCAACACCTACTCTCCATGACACTTCACAGATGTGTGCCCTCTCTAATCGCATGCACCACATGTGTGATCGGCCATCGTGCGCGCAGATGAAGAAGAAGAAGGAGGATTCCTCTCCTTAAACAAACGATCCAATTTGTCTTCAAGTTGGCTGAATTTCTCCTCCATTTTTAGCCCAACCTTCATATCTAGATCGTCTAGAAAATCTCCACTCGAAAGATTCACAGATTTCCTTTGCATCCTTGGCCCCTTGTATTGTGATGTAGACTCGGCAAGGCCTTCAATAATTGCCTTCACATCAGTATAGTAGCTATTAGCAAAACTACCCTTCAAACCGACATTCACCATGGTTTTGGAGTCATCTGTCATTCCTTGGTAGAAGCATTGCAGCAAATCCACATCAGAAAAACCATGGTTTGGGCAGCTATCAACTAGCTTCCCAAAGCGCTCCCAGTATGCTCCAAAGGACTCGTGCTCTTGAGTAATTCCTGAAATCTCCTTTTTAAGTACATTCGTCTTCAACTGAGGGAAATACTTTTCTAGAAATGTCTGACGCATCTGAGCCCAAGTAGTAATTGACCTAGGTCGAAGTCCAAAAAACCATGCACGGGCTCCGTCTTGAAGAGTAAAAGGGAATGTTTTGAGTTTGAAAGCATCCAAATACTTTGAGATGTGCAAATCACAGACCTGATTGAATCCCTCCAGGAAAGAAAAGGGATTCTCGTTTAGCTTCCCATAAAACTTTGGACATGCCGCGACCAAATTCAGCTTCACATCGATCTGCTCAGTGGTGGTTACATTGGTGATCCGGGCAGGTCCTCTCCCAAGTTCCTAGAACCTGAGTTCATCTTCACATTGGCTTCCTCTTCGTCGGGCATATTTTCTTCCGAACTGCTCTCTTCAGAAGACTGGTCCGCTTGGCCAACCAGAGCGGTTTCGACTTCTGGTTCGTTGTTCTTGTCACCGCCTCTTCTCGTTCGTCCCTCTGTCTGGGGCGGTTGAAGCGGTTCGCCTTGTGCGAAAATGGTTGCCTTTGCATCTTTGTTGCCTTCTGATTCCTTTTCGCAGTCTTTTCAATTTCGAGATTGAAGTGTAGAAAAGGGCGGGAAGACCTGCTCATGCAACACTTAAAAAACACAAAAGATCAATAGAAAAATTAGCTAAAATAACACCGTTCCCGAGCAACGACGCCAATTTGGTGATCGTTGTTTTCACCAAATAAATCCTGCAAGAATTGCTAGAACTCAGATTAGTATAGCAACATGTATCGAACACAAGGAACGGAGAATTTTGAACCTAAAATTCCTATTAATTGAGATTTTGGTTAGCAACCACGCAATTCTTGGACTCACTAAACTAGGCACGAAAATAAATAATGAAAATTAAATGTTTAAATTTATCAAGCAAGAAAAACGGGTTCAGCAAAATGTTCCACACGCAAGAACAATCGATCATTGACACTAAAGATAAATTAATCCACTTAAATCAATTAGTTGTAGGACACCGTAATTAAACTGACACGTCCCCTATTCCCCTTAATTAATCGGTAATCGCCATGGTGAGCATTGAAACGACTACTACCATAAATTAAATGCAACCTACGTTGGTGGACAACTAATAGATTTAACACTTAATCAACCTTAAGAATTAAGGGAACCCAATTTAGGAGTCTACTCGTATGGTGGGCATCTTATAGTCTCCTACCAAATTAATCATATTGTTCATAGAACAATTATGCTACTTATTTAGCCTAATCCCACGAGAAACGATGGAAGTACTAAATTAGCTATGAATTAAATTAATATAGGGTGATCAAGCCTAAATTAATTAATTCAATTAATTAACCTAGATTAATCTGGAACCTAAGTGATTAATTATTAGGCATAAGTCTCACGAATTAAGTAATGCGCGTTTCACATTTTACCGAACCCTAAAAAGTATTTAGCTATGCATTTCGGTCCAACTAGGCAAGCAGACCGCAAAACTGGACATAACAAATAACATGCTGAAAAATCGAAATTAACTTACACGAAAATTATGACAATCAAAACTATCGATCTGAAAATTAGAAACACGAAATTTAACCCTAATCAACTTCGAAAAATCACAACTTCATAAACCCTAAATATTCGCATCAATTCAAAGCAACAATATCCAAACAATATTCAAATCAAACATCGAAAATTAAATAACACGAGTTTGTTTTCTGGAATTGCACCTAAGGATCAAACGAAAGCAATTGACGGTTGATATTAATTCGGAATCTCTCTCGGCTTCGGAACTGGAGGCGAACGGTGTTCTTTGGCTTCGTGGCTGTGAAACTACGGCGGTAGTCGGAATCTCTCACGGTGGTCGGCGGCTAAAAATGGTGCTGGAGTCTCCTCGTGCTTTTGGCGATGATGATCAACGGGATGAAAAGTATAGGATCTGCTCGTGTATCTCCCTCGCACATATATATATACATATATATATATATATATATATATATATATATAGATATAGGAAATGGATATTATGAGAACCAAGTTTCATATGAGATACGAGAACCGATCTCGGCCCTCCATTTCGGCAATCTAAGGCTCTCATTTTTTCTCCAAAACGATTTAAAAATAAAGGAAAAAAGGAATAAATCAACTCATTAAGGGTAAAAGAGTAAAATTTCCTCTTCTTTTTACCCACATCACTACAAACCCTCATTTCTTCATTCACCAACATCGAGCTGCAGAGAATGAGCAGAGAGTGAGCAGCGGGAGAAAAATTTGACTCCAACATATTTATTTGAAGTTGATTATTGAAGGTGGGTATCGATTTTTTCTGTTTCTTAAGTCATCAATGTTCGTTTTCCTTCTCTATTTCTCCCGATTAATTCCGATTTTGGAAGATTTTTTTCTGTACTTTTTTGATTTTTTACATTATATGCAGAACTTGAAGTAATTGTAATCATTTTCCTTGGGCAATCTAGTATAATATTTGAGAAATGCTTTCTGTTTTTCATAATATGCTTTTATTTAAGGAAGTTTATATTTACTGCTTTATTGGGTTAAAAATCGAGATACCTGGTTTGTGTTTTTGAAGAATGAGATGTATGTATATATGAAGTATTGAATTTTTATCTTGTAGATTAACAATTATATTCCGTGCATACGTTCGTTAAATGTTCATGCATATCTATTTGTTAGTTTATGCCGATACAGATGACATATTCATGCATGCACGGCCTAGGAAGGAGGCCGCATTGCGTGGTAAATTGAAGCCTCGGGAGGATGTGTCGGAAATGCAACCGGATAGGACATCACGATTCAAGAAACTCGTCATAACTTGAAGGATGTAGAAGATTCATGTTAACTTTTTATGCGTAACTTAGTAGAGACCGATGCACCGTCTGTTTGGACTAATTTGTATTAACATAATCGCTTTACTTTATGTTATGTTATTTTCATGCATACCACCATTAATGTTTATGCTTATGTGTTATGATTTTCATGCATATATACTATACCTCTCAAGTTCAACCTTTATGGTACCGAATATGTTCAAGGTTTTATATATCATGCATACCCAATTGATGTTTCATCCTTTTGTTTTATGACTTCTTGCTTATGTATATATGTTAAGGTTTTATATTTAATGCATATCGTATTGTATTTTCATGCTTATGTTATGTATTGTTTGTGCATATACGTTTTTATCCTTACAAGATTGTTTACATATCTCGCATACTCCCCAATTATTTTTTGCATATGATCGAATTATGAATACATAACTTAGAATACTTGAATATACCAAAATATGTTTTTCACTACATTGCTTGCACTACCTAATCCTAAAAAACATAAAGACCAAATGACCAATTTTATCCTACGAAATTATCCAAACGAAAGAGTCGCACAACCCAACATTCTAACTATCAAATTTTTCTCATCCAGTTTTTTCGTCTTCGTCATTTCATTCGCTTTGATGTCTTTAACATTGTCCTTCCCTTTATTCAACAAAGATTTTAAAGGAACATTCTCTTGCGGCTGTTTGATTCTCTTCCTCTTTCCTTTCCCGCTCGATCCGCTGCAATTATAACATATTTTATGCACATGACTAACGTATTTTATGCATACATAAAACGAATTTTATGCAAACCATGTTATTTTATTATGCACATGACTCACAGATTTTATGCAAACAACAAACGAAATTTATGCAAACAATGTTATATTTTTATGCTTACCAATTCTAAATTTTGAATCACAGACAACAAGTATAATATGTAGCATAAGAATTTTTTTATACTACCGAATACATATGTTCATGCTCATAGAACTCTACAATAATGTTGATCCTCAATAATCATATTATTTTTTTTCTGTCATATCAAGACTCAAATTCAACCACAGAATTTTGTAATTCCAAGTTAAATATGTTTCTGGCAAACTAGACAGATTTTATGCACACATCGACAAATTGTATAATTTTGTGCTTATGCAATGCATAGTTTATGCACACATAGACAAATTTTATGCACACATAGATAAATTTTACAACACAATTATGCTCATATTTCATTGCAATAATGCTACGACACAATTATAATATGAAAATATTACACCTAATATTGCCTAAAATTACATACCTAAGTCCATACTATGACCGCTGCAATCGAAATGCGAAAATCAATATTGGAGTCCTGAAATCAACCAACCTAAATTAACATACCAATTACATTCACATCAGCACTGAATTTATGCATATAACTATCATATTTCTTGCATATCGGTATCACAATTTATGCATACCAAGAATAACACAAATATTTTCGTAATATTTTCATTTTTTGCATATGAATATAATACTTTATGCTAACCATTACGTTTTTTTATGCTCACCACCCTAAATATTTATGCTCATACCTGACAAAAGCGCATTGACGCGGACAGTGTTCTTCTCAGGAATTTCGTCGAGCACCTTTGCTGCATCGAATTTTGAACCCACTCCAGTCGATTTTGAAGAACCCACTCCAATCGAATTTTGAAGAACCCACTCCAAACAAATTTTTTCGAACCCACTTCCATCAAATTTGAAGAACAAACTTCAATCGAATTTGAAGAATCCACTCCAATCGAATTTGAAGAACCCACTTCAATAAATTTTATGAACCCACTTCAATTGAATTTGAAGAACCAATTAACAATCATATCTCTAAAACTAGGAAATTAGTCAAATAATACATGGGTATCCTACTTTAAGTAAATAATTAGTCAAACTAACCTGAAATCGAGTCGATTCGAGTCTGATTCTAAGCGAAAATCGTCGATTTTTCGCGCAAATCGACTGTGGTTCGACGCAAATGGGGTATGACGTGCGCAAATGGGGTACCGTCGTGTCAAGATGGACGGAAGGAAGATGGACGAACAGAAGATGGACGTGCGCAAACGGTAGTTGTTCGATTGAAGGGGGAAGGAAGTTTTATGAAGAAAGTGGAAGGGAGTTGTCGAGTGGGTGAAATGAAAAGGGTTCAAATGTTTTGGTTTTCTGAAATTGCCCCCAAAAACATTCAATTTTGTTTACCCATAATGCCCTTTCTCATTTTGTGTTTTTTTTTAAAACAAAGAAGGGATTAATATGGACCATTAGATGAGACCCAATCAACGCATAGGATCGGTTCTCATATCTTATATGAGGGATGGATCTCCCTAGATCCATACCCTATATATATATATATATATATATATATATATATATATATATATAGGGAATGGATATTATGAGAACCAAATCTTAAAAGAGATACGAGAACCGATCTCGTCCCTTTATTTCGCAAATCTAAGGCTCTCATTTATCCTCCAGAGCATTTAAAAATAAATCAAAAAAGGAGAAAATATAGTTCATTAAGGGTATTTTTGTAAACTCCTCTTCTTTTAATTCAACTTCAGATTTTCTCTCTCCACCCATTTTCGCTGCCATGTTCGAGTTTTACATATTTATGCTCATGATGTCATGTGTTTATGCTCATCTTGTTAACTTTTCATGCATGTCTGAATCGGAATGACAGAATCGTGTTTCTTTTGACCCCGATTGTTTCTTTTGTTAGAATGAATCTGATGTGTACGCATAAAGATTGA
Source organism: Lavandula angustifolia (assembly GCA_028984105.1). Taxonomy (NCBI): domain Eukaryota; kingdom Viridiplantae; phylum Streptophyta; class Magnoliopsida; order Lamiales; family Lamiaceae; genus Lavandula; species Lavandula angustifolia. The sequence continues at coordinate 8,179,471 of CM054816.1, forward strand.
TTTTGGATGGGCCTTCATTGTTCTTAGGCAATTTTGCTCATTTCGTTTGTTTTATTCGATTTTTGTGTTTTCCTATTTTCTGATTTTCTGTTTATGTATATTATATTCTAGGTGAATTTATGCAGATTTTTATGGATGGAAGTCCCCCCTTCAAGAAATAATTCATATTTATCATATTTTTCCGTTACAATTTGATTTATGCTTACCTTTCTCAGAAATCATGCACACAAGTATATAATTTCATGCTAACCTTTCCATCAAGTTATGCACACATTTTTTTCATTTGACTCAATCTTTTTATGCTAACCTTTCGATCAAGTATGCACACCACCAATATTAATTATGCACAAAAATCCAAAATAATATGTACCTATGGACAAAAAATTTATGCTTACTATTTCATATTTTTATGCTAATATATAAAATGTTTTATGCTTACGCTTATAAAAAAAGGCACACGAAAAAAAAGAGTGTGCATACCAATATTAAAACTTTCATGCACACAAGATTGTTTATATATCTGCATACTCCCCAAATGTTTTTGGCATATGATCGAATTATGAATGCATAACTTACAATACTTTAATATACCAAAAGATGGCTCAGATCACTGCCCACTTACGGTGTCCCAACCAGTGTCCCAAAGAACAAAACGACGTTGTTTTGTTGTTTATAAAAAAAATAAAAGGTAAAACGACATCGTTTTACCTCTGGGACACGGTTGGAACACCGTAAGTGGGACAGGTGATCTGGACTTCCAAAAGATGTATTTCACTACATTGTTTTCCACAATACTTTAATATACCAAAAGATGTTTTTAAATGAACATCCTCTTTCGCTCTTTGGTTCTCTTCCTCTTTCCTTTCCCGCTTGAACCGCCTGCAATTATAACATATTTTATGCACATGACTAACGTAGTTTATGCATACAAAAATGGGATTTTATGCAAACCATGTTATTTTATTATGCACATTACCCAGTGGATTTTATGCACACAACAAACAGATTTCATGCACACAAAGTTATATTTTTATGCTTACCTAATCGCAATTCATACACAAAATATTATAATTCCAAGTTAAAATTTTTTATGCTTATACAATAAATAATTTATGCATACATAGTGTAAACTTTATGCATATATAGGAAAGTGATTCACAGAACAGCAAACTAGACAAATTTTATGCTCACATAAACATTTTCTATATTTTCGTGCTTATGCAATGCATATTTTATGCAAATATACACAAAATATATGCTCATATTATTATCGCAATAATATGATGAGACACAAACATAGTATGAAAATATTACACCTAATAATGCAGAAAATTGAATACTCAAAACCAGGAAAAAACCTAAATCTCAAGCCAATTCACCAGAATATTTTTACAAAACAATTAAATCGATGGGTAAACGAAAATATCCGCACGCAAACAACAAAATATCCGCACTCAAACATAAACGAAGCTTTGCAGAAATATCGCCCAAAATAGATGCGGTTTTCAGAAACCAAAACTCAGAACCACAATTTAATCGATGGGTAAACGAAAATAACAATAAAAAAGAAGAAACATACCTCTTAATTCGTCAAATACGGTCGACTTTTCTCCAATTTCTTCGAACGCAGTTGAAACCTAGCAATGGTTAGGTTAGAAATCGACGCAGACCTCCAAGAACGACGCAGACCGATAAGAACGAGGAGAGCGAATTTGATCTATGGAATTGAGATGGAACAACATAAATATGAGACAAATCGACGGGATTTAGGCTAGGGATGTTTTTGATTTTAGAGAGAGAAAGAGAGAGAGAGAGAGAGAGAGAATGGAGGTGTGGAAGTGGTGTGGAATGGAGAAAAATTTTGGATGAAACGTTTCTGGAAATGTTTTCTACCTCCCAAATCTTATTGCCAATTCTATACCCATTTTGCCCTTTTTAATTTTTTTTTAAAAAAAAAGAAAGAATGGATTGATATTGTCCATTAGATTAGAACCGATCAACGCTTAGGATCGGTTCTCTTATCTCTTTTAAAGGTTGGATCTCTCTCGATCCATACCCTATATATATATATATATATATATATATGAACAAATTATCTCTTTCCATTTTAAAGATGTGTGGTCTAGATTGAAGGAGATATTTTTAATTTTTAATCTCTTATTTAATTTCATTAAGGGTATAAAAGTTATTTAATTATTTGAATTTCTTATTTTATTATTAAATTTATTTTTATTATATTTAGAGTAAATTTTATAAATTCTTTAATTTAAATAAATTGGTTAAATTTTCTATATATTTTATTCATAATTTTTATGCACTTTATTCGTAAATTTTTATGCACTTTATTTAATTTTTATGCACTTTACTCGTAAATTTTTATGCACTTTATTTGTAATTCTTATACACTTTCTTTAATTTTTATGCAATTTACTCGTAAAATTTTATGTACTTTATTCGTAATTTTTATGCACTTTATTCATAATTTATACACTTTATTCATTTTTTTATTGCACGGAAGAGAGAGAGAGAGAGAGAATAGAGAGAGGATCGAGAGAAAGTGAATAAAGAAGAGAGAGAGGGAGTTACTTAAGAATATATATATATATATATATATATATATATATATATATATATATAATTTTAATAAATTAGATTTAATAATATTAAATAAGTTATTTTTGAACAAAAATCTTATTATTGATCTGGATCGTTCAATTTATAAAATGGAGGGCTAGGAGATGTTCCTAGTTCCTTCAATAAGGTGTTGTTCCTTATATATCCATTCCCTATATATATATATATATATATATATATATATATATATATATATGGTTTTTTTCCTTCTCAATCCTTGTAGAATTAGAAATCTTATCTAACAAGTATGAAAATATTTTTTTGATATGTAACCTTCCTTATCCATTTCTTCCTTCTACGTAAAATTTGCCAAAATTAGCCCTTTAATTCCCTAATTTTGTGCATGCCGCCACATCATCATATTATCGCCACATAAGCTTGGGAATCTGCAAAACAACACAGAAAAGTAATCCAATCACCAAAAATGGCGCCAAAACAACGGAGTTTGAATAGTACGAATTAAGACTCATCATTAATTAAAGAAAAGTTGCATTAAGAAACCCTTACCCTATAAACCAAATTATAGTACAATTAACCACCATAATAAGCAAAAAAATAAAAATAAAAAAATACACATGATCTTGGGCTATTTCACTCCAAAAGAAGAAAATTACAGTAAATTATCACGGCCATTCAAGAACAACAAGAGGATCAAATCTCCAAATGAATACATTTTTACAAGATTTTAGTTGTAGGCATGAGGGTGTGCCAAAAGATAGGCTTCCACAACTTCATACATCCCAATAGCCCTATCTTTCCCATGCTCAATATCTTCTTCCTTAATCTCCACATTTTCCTTTGTATAATACTCACTTGTGATCTTGCAAAGGCATCCACCAAATCCATAAGCCTCAAACTTCACTTCGTGGGTGATGCTATCTAGCCTGTCCATCAAAGCATCTCCTTCGATGAAAGTGTACCTGCACGTGTACTTCTCTTTGTCGATCGCGTCGATCCGATGTTTCAGGTACGTATACGGACTAGCTGCAAATTCATTTGCAAAGAGAGAAGAAGGATCATCACGGGGAAAAGGCAAAAATACCTCATGTTCACTTAAATTACGTCAAACTATCATTTATTTGTTTTAATAAAAATAAAAAGTCTTGTATATATCAAAAGTTCTACCATCTTTTTTAACCGTGCATGAATGATCAAATTTATTATATCTTATAATATATGAAATGTATAAAACTATATATATTTGGGTACGGAAAGATAGAGCTATATAAGAAGTAAGAAGTATACATACTTCTTATATTTTTATGCATAATTTTTTTTAATATATAAACTTTGTACCTTTTATACATGTAATGAACATTCTATATTCCAGAATATATTCAATCCAAAGAATCCAATAATAAGTGAGGGTGCAAATTAGTTCTTATTTCTTATTTTAAGAGTCCTGATTCATTACCTATATTTCTGATAATATCTAAACTATACTTATAATATCTAAAATTAAAATTCCACTAGTGTAAATCTTAAAATATCTAAAATTAGAATTGAAGAATTAACAAAAAAAATACTTGTCTTTTTCCCGATCATCTATTTGGTAGTAGTATATAGAAAGTAACTACCATCTGTGAAGTTGAGCTGCTTGATGGTGCCTGGCTCGCCATTGCCTTGAAGAAAATCGATGCTCTTGATTGAAGAAAACATGAGTTGAGGAGCAAGATTGTGTGAATCCAAGATCAAAGCGTTGAACATCCTATTTGGGGTTACTTTTGTTCTAAAGGATTGAGAGACCTTGATCACGCCCATTTCTTTTTCTGATCTTAATTTTCAGATCAAGATTCAGATGGGACTATTTAGTTGAGTGAAATGGAGAGAGAGAGAGAGAGGAAGAAGAAGAAGATGAGTAAATTGCAATAAAGTTTATCAAGAAAATAAGTAGTCTTTCTTAATGGCCCCCTTTTGTGGACCAGTTCAACGCGCAGAAGGATGCTTCCATGTGATGTGATGTGATAAGCACGACTTTATTAGTTGTCTTTTTATATGCTTGATTTGTTAAATGTAAATTGGAGAATACTTAATAATAGAGGTTGGTTTTGCTCACATGTTGAAACAAATTCTCATACTCGTGTGCAGGTGTTCATGGAATCTCTCGAGGTTTTGGATGAGCTTATGAGGTTTCGAACTCGATATAAGTTACTTTAATCTCGAGTTCCTATTTTATTTTAATAGTACTCTCTTCGTTCCGCTATATATAAGCGGCTCACTTTTTCGATCGAAATATTTCAATACAAGTGGCTCGGATCTAAAATGGTAAATAATTAACTTCAACTTAGATTTTTAATTACTCAATTATTTTATTTCTATCTCTCATACTTTATGAGATGTCATCACATTATCTCACATCTTCTCTCCAATAGCCTAATCTCACTCCAAAAACCTAGATCTACACACGTCCGCACCGCCGTGATGAAATCCGAGTCCATTTCAAAAGTTCGACCTTCCGTTCCACTACATCCCGCCTCCCTTAACCTCATATACAGTGGCGGATTTAAAGGGGAGTGGGTGGGTGCGACCGTCCCGCCGAACTTCTGTGTGATACTATGAGTTGTTTTTTATTTTTAGTAGTTTATATCTTAATCTTACTTAAATTTTTGAATTCGTCCCCTCAAAATTTTTGATTCGTCACCCTAAACTAAATTAAAAATTAAGAATTGGTATGAATGTGATCACTAATTTTAAAACTATTAAAAATATATATTTAAGTGCACTAATTTTAGTGGATGTTTAGAACTTAGAGTTTTAGAAATCTATTTTAATAGATTTACATATATAATTTAACATATATAACTCTATACAATTGATGTACCCTCTACGTTTTTTTTTTTCATTCTTGAATGTCTTTTGAGTTAAATTAGCATAATTTAAAGTACACGAAGACTTTATCTTTTATATACTTAATTGATTCATAAGCTAGAGTTTGTTATTCTTCCGAATATCTTTTAACTAATTTTAGCATGCTGTCAAAATAGGATTTTGTACTATATTTTATGCAAAAAAAAAATTATAATTTTATACTTTTTGTCTTATGCATAAAAAATATAAGGACTATGCATAAAACATATAGTGATTATGTATGGTTCGCAATTCTCACGTTAAATGTGGATTCTCACATGATCCGTTCCCTATATATATGTGTGTGTGGTGTTGGTCAGGTGAGAATCCACATTTAACGTGAAAACTGCGAACCATACATAATCAGTATATGTTTTATGCATAATCCTTATATATTTTATTCAGAAAAAACCTGAAATTTAATATTTTTGCCTTCTGCATAAAAGCTATAAGAATTATGAAAAATGTAAAATTATATGTTTTATACATATAAAACATAAGGATTATATAAAATAAATAAGGATTATGCATGGTTCTCAGTTCTCACGTTAAATACTGGTTCTCACATGATCCACTTCACACACACACACACACACATATATATATATATACAGATATCCGTGTATAAGAATATATATAATCCCTAAATAAACTTCAAGTAGTAAGTATAATTAGACTCAAATATAAATAATTGCCCCAAAATAAAATTCTCGGGGGCTCCCGAACCCCGTACAAGGAACGCTCTACCTCGTGAATTTTGTTCCCGTTCTCCGCTTCCGTCCTCTCACCGGAAATAAGTCAAAAGGATTAAAAATTATTATAAGTATTGTTAATAAAGCAAAAGACAAATGGCACACAACTTAAACAACTAAAGTGAAGCTCCGTAACGGTTGATAGCGGAACCGAGAGAGTATATATTTGTGTGATTATTACTCCATAGCTTATGAAATCTCTAATACATAAATACAAGGTTGTCAAAACTGACCCCGACTCAATGGGCTGGCCAAGCCCATCCATAATTAAGATTAAATTGCGCTTAAATTTTGAAAGCCTAAAACAAGTTGCCGGAATGGCCCGGCGTGCTCATTGAGTTTTGGGATGCAAAAGCCCAAAAGACTTGGAGATTACTTGGCCCGTCAATTAGTTTACATTTTATATCCCATCCACTAGAGCCAGAAAAACAAAATGTGCTAGTCCTAGACCAATTATCTTTCTTATATTTTACATTTTAAAAAAGTTATAAATGAAATTATAGATTATGAAATTTAAAGAAAGGTAGTCCCTCCATACCGCTAGAAGCAATGCATTTCTGTTAGTCACCAGTTGCAAAAATAGTCTGATGTGGTGTAGATTTTTTTTTTGTTTTCTTTTTTTTTAGTTAAATCTAGTTCACATTATTTTTGCCATTTTAAAAATCATGTAACTAAAATGGAACGTTCCGATAAGAAAAATGTGTCATTTTTAATGGAATGGGGAGTAGAAACATTTTATACCATGCTTCTTCTCAAATAAAATATACTACTCTATCTTCCCAAATCCATTAGAATTTAGAATTATAATACATAATCGAACTCATAAGAGTACGGAAGAAACAACTAAGCAATCTGATAGATAATAAAAACACTCCGCCCTTGTATTCATTATAGAACGAAAACATCTTATTTTCCACCCAAAATACATAGTTTGGGCAAAATAAACTAAACACAAAACCAAATAAACCTAAGTATAAATCTCAGGTTTGGCCAAGAGATAGGCTTCCACAGCCTTCAACATACCAGCTGCCTTCTCCTTCCCCGCCTTGATCTCTTCCTCTTTGATCTCGACGCCGGGTTTCGTATAATACGTGCTTCCACTTTTACCTTTCGTCCCACCATCTTCACCGGCTTCAAGCTTCATCTCGTAAGAGATCTTGTCGACCTTGTCCTGAAGGGGATCGCCTTCGATCAACGTGTAAGAATACGACAATGTCGACTCGTCTATCGCATCGATCCTATGCTTCATGAACTTAAACTCACTACCTGCATTATTTCACAAACAAAAACATAATTAATTCTTGATTTTTTCTCATCAAATTGTCGTGGTATAAACATGTACTTGATCAATTTAGAATGTAATAATGTGGAACAAATTCTCTTCTAAGCAATAAATGGACGTATTGAATTCACTAACTCCATACCACAACGGATTAGTACATAATTAGTTCTAGAACTTATGATCAATTTAAGAATGTAATGGTGCCGACCAAAATTAAATTTGTTAAGGCATACGTACTTGAATTAATTAAATTTTAGATTTTTATCACATTAAATAAATTAAGCAAGAAATAGACCTTCCCCGAAGTTGATTTGCTTAATGGTTCCGGGGCCTCCATTCCCTTCAAGAATCTCAATACTTTTTATGGCTTGAGGGGCAATTTTGGGAATTAGGTTGTCGGCGTCGAGGATCAAGGCCTTGAACAGCCTTGGAGCTGCGACGGTGCTGGTAAACTCCTCCGTGAAACTCACCGTCGACATATCGTGAAGAAATTTTGATCAAGTAATGAAATTTAAGATGATAGATTAAAAATGTAACGAGATTATATTTCCTGAGAGTGGAAATATTTTCCATGGTGTCTATATATAGATTAATTAATACTATGAGTTTTGATCATAGTATATATTTCAACTAATTTTGTGGCCAATTAAATTTCTTGATGAATATATTATCTTGATTCTTGAATTTAAAAGTCGAGCAAGTAGATGGACATAAATGAGAGAATGCGCCGGTTGATAAATAGCCGAATAATTTGGTTGTATTATAAATTAGAATGTCAAATTTTGGTAAAGATAAAGTTGTACTATTGTAAATTTCATTAAATTGATGGACGACTAGGAAATTAAATGGTGTTTATGCAAATTAGGAAATGATGTTTATTTAATTAAATTACTAGATGTAAGATAAATGGGCTTATCTTCTAGCATGTTGGTGGGGTTATTGATAATTTATCTTGCATTAAAATACAAAATGGGGACGCTTTAAGATTTAAGTTATTCGTCACAATTTTCTTTGATTTATTCAATTCTTATTTTCTAAAAGTTTGTGTTTTATGTGCAAAACTTAAAAACTTTCTGGTTTTGTATTTAATCTTATGAATAGGCTTCTGAGTTATAACCCAAATTACTACAGAATCACAACTGAGGCTGCTCGTAGTTATGCGTGTACACCCTTTTCATACTTTTGGATTCGCCTCTAACTGCAATTGATATTCATATAAGTGAATTAAATGTGCTTTTTTCCAATTTTTGTAAAACATGACTTCTATATCTTCCAAACTAATTTTTCAAGATAATAATCTATTTCTAAAATGGTAAAGTCAAGATCATAAAGGTTATTTCTAAAAAAAAGTTTTAAAAAAATGCATTTAAGTTTTAACCCACATGACCAGGGACTGAGGGAGGGGTGGGGCAGGGGTGGTAGTGGGCCAGGGGTGGTAGTGGGCTCCCCTATGTTAAAATATTTCAGTGTATAGATATTACATTTATTACATTCTGGTACAGTGGTAACTCTTCCTCATAAGAGTTTGTAGACCCAAATTCAATTCCCTGCAATGTTTATTTTCTTTTCTTCATTATTTACCTTTTTTTTCTTCTTTATTTTTTAATTAAAATGCAAAATAACTAGAAAATCACTACTACAAATTAGACCTAGATATATATAATTAATTGGACCCCCCTCAAAGAAGTTTCTGGCTCCGACCCTGCACATGACGTATTTGATATGCAACTCCGTATCTTTTAATCAAAGAATTTGAGGAGTATCTTATAAAGAATTTAGATTAGTAAAAACTTGTGCAATTTTACATTTTCTTATATTTATAAAAGTATTTGGATTTTTTTTTTTTTTGAAAAAATAGTTTGGGTTCTGTATATGTTTTTTTTTATGGGGTTAAAATGGCTTAGTATGTTATCTAATAGTACTAAGACAAATCTGTATCATATATTGATAATGGGTGTGAATTTACTAGAAATCCGTATCATATATTTTTTTATATATAATTCTTATATCTTTATATATATAATCGTATAACTTCACACTTTTGCTTTTATATATAAAATAAAGATTATACATAATGCACTTTTTTAGGTTATATTCGATCCAAATTAATCAATAGTAAAATAAAAGTAGCAAATTAATTTCTAATCTCTATGTAGAATAAAAGTTATCTTTTAATCCACTCCCTGTTGATAATAATATTTGACAAACAAGATCTAGCTAAGGGCATCTCCAACCATGCAACCAAACTCAAACTCATTTTTCAGTATCCGTCACATCAAACAGTAATTTAACTCCAATCATAAAACTCAAACTCAAACTCAAAAAGAATATTCTCTATATATTCTTTTGAATACACCTTTTCAATTTCACCTACATATCTTTCTAAATTTATATATTGACCCCTTAACTTTCTCATTAATAAAATCTCATATAAAATATAATTTTATTCGATAACTTGTTAATTCATAAATAATTTTTTGATTAATTAAATAGTTCATTAAACAATAATGAATTTCCAAACGTCAATTTTATTTTTTTAAATAGAGTTATATTATTATAATGAAGAAGAAATTTATTAACCCTTGAAAATCACAAATCGAAAACTCAAGGGTAGAGCCTCGTTAAAACCTCTAATAGAGGAAAAAGAGTACTCATTACATTACCTTACAAAATTAAAAATAATAAAATACAAATAGATTTAAAACAACATAGTAGAGACGATTTCAAGACTCGGAATTGGCTAGTTAATTCCACAGATGCTCTATTACCGCATCTTGAAGCTCGTCATGAGCAGCCCGATTTCTTATTGTGTTATATCGGTCTACAAAATTCTTAAACCGCACAGTTTCACTCGTCGCCATTTCGATATCCAGTGGCGGTGTCTCTATTGCAACTTCAATTGGAGAACTAAGGTCACGCTCATCCTCAACTATCATATTATGCAAAATTATGCATGTACTCATTATGTCATGTAACACTTCTTTTCTCCAAAAACGAACCGGTCCTGCTACAATTGCAAACTGTTGCTTGAGCACACCGAATGCACGCTCCACATCTTTTCTGCATGCTTCTTGTTTCATAGCAAAATGTTTATGCTTTCGGGAACGGGGGTTTTGAATCGTTTGTACAATGGTAGACCATTTAGGATATATACCATCAGCCAAGTAATACCCCATACTAAATTCTTTTTCATTAAGTACATAATGAACTTGAGGAGCAATACCATTAGTAAGATTATGGAAGAGATGAGACGACTCTAAGACATTGATATCATTATTAGTGCCTGGTAAACCAAAATAAGCATGACATATCCAAAGATCATAATCTGCTACAGCCTCAAGGATAATTGTAGATTTCCACTACGACCTGCATATTGTCCAGCCCACGCAGTAGGACAATTTTTCCATTTCCAATGCATGCAATCTAAACTGCCTAACATTCCTGGGAATCCACGTTGTTCACCAATATAGAGAAGTCTAGCAATATCATTAGCTGTAGGTGATCTCAAATAACGTGGTTTATATATCTCAACTATTGCTCGACAAAATCTTTTCATGCTTTCAATCACAGTAGATTCGGCTATTTTACAATATTCATCCATAGCATCTGCTGGAAAACCATATGCTAACATGCGAAATACTGCTGTTAATTTTTGGAGAGTTGATAGGCCATACCTGCCAGTACCATCTACTCGTTGTTGGAAGTATTGATCATGTTCTTTAACTGCATCTGCAATGCGAAGGAACAATGAGCGAGACATGCGGTATCTCCTTCGAAACATAGTTTCATTGTACATTGGACTATCTGCAAAATAGTCATTGTACAATCTATGATCAGCCGCCTCTCGATCGCGATTTATGACGATATGCCCTGGAATTGAACCACCATGTATTTGGTGGTTTTCTTCCTCGCCAAGATGTTGGATCATTGTTCTGTGTTCGGCGATAGCACGTCTTGTATTTTGTTGTTTCTGTAGAAGAAAAAGGGTTATTTCTTCATTTGTCTCATCATTATCAGATGTGGAAGATGATGAGCTACTAAAATTTGTATTCATATTGAGATGAAAGATGTTTGAAAAAGAAAAGAGAAAGAACTTGTATGTAATTTTGTGACTATATGTTATATATATAGTAGTGTAGGCTTGACTTGAGAAAGTGGAAAAGATGTATAGTCATTAATTGATAGCATTGCATAGTCATTTTCATACACTAGTCTTGAGAAAGTGTTAAAGATGTTGTCCTTAATAATAGTGTGTAGTCGTTTTCACAATAATAGTGTATGAAAAAGTGTGTGTGTTGGCATATAGTCCTCTCTATACGTATTGATTGTATGAAAAAGTCCATAATTGTGTGTGTTGGCATATAGTCCTCTCTATTGAAATATCCAACTAATATAGTCCCCTATTTTGAATGCAGAGCAGTAAGTAAACACACACACTTTTTCATACACTATGAGAAATTTCCAAGTTACAATAATGTTGATAATTTCCAAGTCTGTGAACATGGAAGACGTCATACTTTCACTTTCAATAATGTTGATAATTTAATAATGTTCCTATTGTATAGTCATGTAATAAAGTGATGTGATAATAAAGTGGTCAACAATAGCATTGGAAAGTGGTGAGAATCTTGTAAGTGGTGTGATAATAAAGTGGTCAAGAGTAGCATTGGAAAGTGGTGAGAATCTTGTAAGTGATGACCAAGTGTAGTCACTTTCACTTAAGATTTCATCAAGTGTAGAATAGTTTACTTTTGTTTATAAATATAGACATGATTTTGCAATTTGTATTCACAATTAAATAATTTTGTAGTCTTTAACTTGTTGCAAACATGTCTATTCGTTCTTCAAGCTATAGCCATGCAAAAGATATCCTCTTAGTCGAAGTTTATATGGAAATATCTCAAGATCCAAAAATTGGGGTTCAAAAATCAAGTGATCGTTTTTGGTCTCGTATAGAAGAGAGCCATAATCAATCAAAATCTGAGGATTGGGAGGTTCGTTCGAAAAGATCCATGCAAGCAAGAATCCAAGTTATTGAAAAAGCTGCAAAGAAACTTCATGCATGTCTAAGAACAATTGAAAGTAGACATCCAAGTGGAGCTTCAAATGAAGATATTGTAAGTATCAAAATTATTAAGTTTATAATTGTAAGTATTTCAGCTTCAACTTTTGATTTGTTGTGATTTTTATGCAGATGCAAGAAGCCAAGGTGTTGTTAACTCAGGATGAAAAGTATAAATCGGGTTGGAAATTTGATCATGTTTGGCGAATAATAAAAGATTTTCCAAAATTTCAGGATTGTGCTAAGAGCTCCAAACATCCCTATCGCGGATACGCTTCTCCTGATTCACAAGGCTCAGCAAGTTTTTCGTCATTTTCTATGGACTTAGGCGATGATGAGGACAATGTGTTTGTCGGTTCTCCATCGCCTCGACCGATGGGGGTGAAGAAAGCCAAGAAAAAAGCCCAAGGTGTCGATTCATCATCTGAGCGTGCAGCTATGCAACAAAGAATTGATAAGCTTGAAGCTGACTTGGAGAAAACAAATTCATTTATGGAACGTCATTTGGAGAGCCAACAAAAGAATCGCGCGCTAAAGGAGAAGAGGGATGAAAATAAAATTTTACTACGCAACTTGAGATCCATAGATGATCCCGTTGTTCGTGCTCATGTGGCAGCAGAACAAGCACGGATAATTCAACAAAGAGCTGAAGAACGTGGTGAACCGGATCCTTATACAAGCGGTGGATTTTCTACATATTTTAATAATATGGGAGCTAATAATCCCGATTTACCCCCATATTAGATCAAATTGTCGTTGCTTGTGATAATTTCCTCGTTTGTCATGTGTTTTTATTTTGCATATTGTAGTATGTTATGTCTTGGTTTTAATTACGTTTTTCTGAAATTTCCTAGAAAATCCTATATCGTAATTTCAATATTTATTTTATATTGTAATGTAATATGTTTGGTATTAATATCAAGTATAATATTTTGAACTATTTAAAATTCTATAATTGTCAAATTACTTTAATATGTGAAAATTCTATAATATGTCAAATTTACTCTATTTGCTTATTACATATTGAGAGAGAGAGAGAGAGAGAATGGGAAAGGTCATCATCTTCTCGCAGAAGCCATCTTCTCTATTTCTCTGCTAGTATGTGCAGTCATCTCATCTTCATCTTCTTCTCTGCCAGAGGAAAGGTAGCTCATCTTCTCGCAGAAGCCATCTTCTCTATTTCTCTGCTAGTATGTGCGGTCATCTCATCTTCATCTTCTTCTCTGCAGAGAATAATAGGTAGGGCTAATTCTATATCATACTTTCTTCTTCATCTTCTCCAAGGGACAAAATCACATATAATTAATTTAGGGATTGAAAAGCAAATAGACAAATTTGCAAAACAGTCCAATGAGTTTTGCACAGTAGAAACTCATATATGAGTTTACACTGCACAAACTCATCATTTTTGAGTTTTGCAGTCCAAAATGGAGTATGATTGGAGCATCTCCCCTGCTGCAAAATGAGTTTTGCAGCATGGTTGGAGATGCTCTAACACAAAACATATAAAATATTTATTCTACCATATATTATAGAAATCAATTACATTCCAAGCAAAAGGACAAGAATACCCACCAACATAAAACAAAACAGAAAATCAAAACTCACACCTTTTACATATTTCAAACAAATACAACTCCAAATGCCCCACTTACACACTTATTTCATCAAATTCTTGAGAACCATATCCAAATCATATGTGGCCATTTAGTTGTACTCATGAGGGTTGGCGTGGAGGTGAGCCTCAACAGCATGGAACACAGCCTTCGCCTTCTCTTTGCCTTCCTTGATTTTCTCCTCCGTGATGCTGTGGTGGTCCGTCTTCGTGTGGTACGAGCTGCTCGTCTTCACGACGGAGCCACCGTCCGGGCTGGCTTCGATCTTCACGACGTACGAGATCGACTCGATCTCATCTCCCAAAGCATCGCCTTCGATCACACTGTATTTGTACAAGTAGTTGGCCTCGTCGACTTCATCCACTCTGTGCTTCGCAGACTTGTATGAACTGCCTGTACATTTAAAATCAATGACAAATATTAATATTAACCATTAATCCCCGTATTCACTTGATATTATGTCGTGCTATCCTGTCTAATTAGTTACTATATTACAAAAAAATCCCGAACTATTGCACGAAAACTCATTCCGTCTTTTTTAATCCACTTGCTCATATAATAACTAAACAAAATTTTATGAAATTCTCTGATGTGAAATGTCTAAAATATCCTTAAATATCTAAAATTTTAAAAATTGACGGTATATAACACTAATTGATCTCGTTAGTACTAGGCATGATATAGGATTGAGATATACTCGGGACTAAAAATTAAAAACTATGATACTAGTAGGTCACTAGTCGACCATATAGGGATTTACTTTAATAACTGGATTAAAAATAACACTTTAAGTGTCACTATGAAAGATTTGCATAAAATGGGAGTTTGAGTATTAATTAAGCTCAGGTGTGAGAATAATTACTGTCGCCGAAGGTGATGAGCTTGACGGTGCCAGCACTGCCTGTGCCTTCGAGGGTTTCGATACTCTTGAAGGCTCCGGGGATGACCTTGGGGATGAGTTTGTCGGAGTCGAGGAGGAAAGCCTTGAACAGCTTCGATGGTGGGAGTGTGGAGACAACTTCGTATTCGTAGTTTACAACACCCATGATAATTAATATCTTTGATTAATTCAAGAAAAATATTGGATCGGAAGAAGAGATTTGTAGCAAAGAAATTAGATGTGTGAGTTGTGTTTGAGGTTTGAAAGGAAGACTCTATTTATAGTTGACGACGTGGTTAAGGTTGTCTTGTTGGAGAAGATTGCATCTTTTAAATATTGCAACTACTTTTGTCCGTATTTTTCTTGGTCTTCCCTTTCAACGTTAAACAAAAGCCAACTTGGAAATTTCTCCATGCATGTGAAAAAGTAGTGTTTTTTCTCTTCAATATTTGTTTTGTTTTGTTTTTTTTTCAAAGTTTTAGTTATGAAACTACGTTTTTCTCTTCTCACTCTTTTATGTAAATGACATATATACAATCAGGGGTGAATCCATGATTTATAACAAATTTGGGATGCAAAATTCTGCAACTTTGACAGGAGATATTTCAGATTGGGGCAAAAAATAATTTTTTTTAAAAAATATACACCCATAATAGCAAATTAACAATTTTTGAAATATATAGAAAAATTAGTGCAATTAGGCAGAACACTGCAAAATCTGTCTATGCATGTGACAGTTGCAAAAATATTGTTATTGCAACATTTACATACGTTGTGATAACTTTTTGCTCGTAGCAAAGATATCACATTTTTGACAATTTTCATTCCCTAATGTTAGCAATGTACTGTGGACAGGGGCGGATCTACCCATGGGCTGGTTAGGGCTCCAGCCCAAGGTGCCGATTTTTTTTTTTCAGTATTTAGTAGTATAAATTTTGATTTTTTCAGTTTAAAAATCACTTTTAACCCTAGTTAAATTTTAAAAAATAGGATAGCCTAAGATAATTTTTCGAGTTGGATCCGTCCCTGACTGTGGACGAGTAGAATTATTTCTTCTCAAGGTTTTTTACAAGATGTAATATATTAGAGTGCGTATGTCATGTGTGCTGAGTACAACTTACGTGAATGTCGTATGTGCTAATATGAACTAGCATATATTGGCCAAATCGTGCAATTTAATAAAATATTAAGACAAAGTCGATGAGTAATAACTAATATTTTTAACGAACTTGATTTTCAACATCTTCACCTTATCCATAATCTGAGCCAGATTACTTTTAAAATGTATTGTATAGTTTTACTAAGGTGGAGTAGGTAGAAATAACCCCCGTGGATTGATAGAAGAAAATGTGGTGTGACCCACGCGCAACGAATATTAACAAATTAGATAAGAATAAATTGAAAGCCGCCTCTATTATTTGATCGCCCTACTACATGTGGGAAACTAAAAAAAAAATGCATACTTAAGTTTTTTATACAAACATTGTTTTTGTCCATATCATATCATGCAAAAACTAAAACTAAAACTAATTATGAAGTTACTCATGAATAAATCCAGAACTGCAAATTAGGAAGTGAGATTTGTAATTTCATTAGAGGGGCGAAAATTCGGTATTATGCATGATTTGACATTCGCTCATAAATTTATTATATTAAGTATAATCATAATATATAATTATACAAATTAAAAATAAAAACACGCTCAATATTAATAAATATAATCTATATAGTTTGAATCTAATATGAATTCACAACTACATAGGAACTAGGAATATGCATACTTCTAATATTTTTTATGTATAAAACTGTAACTTTATAGTTTTGTCCTTCTACATAAAATATATCACGATCATGCATGAAAAATATTCCAAATCATATTCCATCTAAGCCACATGAATAAATAAAAAACATAGATTTTTAATTTATATATATATTACCCTGAAAAATATACATGAAAATAATTGGGAGAATATTCTATTATAATAGACAAACAATATGCTTTCATGTCACCACATAAATTAAAATCACATGCATTGGTAGTCTAAGTGTACCTAGCCTGAATTAAGTATACATACACAAGGAGAAATGAATCCGAACATTGAAGGCTAGTTTAAGGACTAAATCAAAAGAAAAAAAAATGAAGAGATACGTATCTCTATATAGTTTTCATTTTTTAATAATATTTGAATAAATTGTCATTCTTTTTCATCAATCATTTGTCAAAAAATGTTTCCATTTTTTAGTAGTATAATTGAAACTAATAAAATAAATACTTAAATAATTTTTTTTAATTGTCGTACTGAAAAAAAAACTCAGACCGTATAATAGCATGATGAAGGGAGTATAATTTTAGCCCACAATAATGAAAGTACCCCCTCCATCCCATTCATACTATCTTATATACCATTTTGGGTTGTCCCACTTATACTGTCTTGTTTCCTTATTTGGAAATAATAAGGGAATGTTAATTATAATTAAGATATATACTTAATTAAGTTCATTAATCATGAGAATTTATGGAAGGGAAAAATTACACTCCCTTCCGTCATTTCTCTCTCTCTATCAAACCTAACTTTTCTGGTTCTCTCGCGAAATTTCCTCCGTCGCCTCCACTCTCTAAAACCCTAGATCTGATCCGCTATGATGAAGAGCGGTTCGATACACGGCCGCTTCTCTTTCGAAACCAACTTCTCACAACGAGTCGATTCATTCCTCTTCTAAAGCAGTGTATACGAAACCAATGTCGGAATCGCTAAAGGTTTTTCTTCTTCTTTCTGTGAGTCGGAGATCGTCTCCGCAGATTTTCGATCTTCCTCCTTCTCAACGTCCAAGACTTGAATAGCCTGTCTTCCGCCGCTCTATTGGGGGCTTTGAATTTGCTTTTGAATTGGTGAAAAGTGGAATTGGAGGAAACGGATCTGTGCTTTGATTTTTTTATTTCTTTCTTCCTTCTACAATTTGATTTTAATTTTCATTCAGCAATCTAATTTTGGAATTCCAGGGAACGAAAATTTTCATTATGTGCTCTGATTTTAATTTCTTCTTTCTTCTGTAATTTTTGTTTTCATTTTCATTCTACAATTTTGGAATTGGTGGGAACGAAAATTTTCAATTTATGCTCTAAGTGTGATTT
The DNA here is from genome assembly GCA_028984105.1 of Lavandula angustifolia. NCBI lineage: Eukaryota > Viridiplantae > Streptophyta > Magnoliopsida > Lamiales > Lamiaceae > Lavandula > Lavandula angustifolia. The sequence goes on from CM054816.1 coordinate 8,197,677, forward strand.
CGTCTTCTTTCCACAATCTTGATTATGATTTAATTCTCTAATTTTTGAATTAGGGGAATGAAAATTTCCATTTTGTGCTCTGGTTTGAATTCTTCCTTTTACGCCTTGATTTTGATTTTCATTCTGCAATTGTTATCTCCACATTTGTGTAAATTAGGATTAGCTGTAGGTAATTATTTTTAAAAAAAGGAAAAAAAGTGTTGGCCATACTAATTAATATCATAATACCCACTTTCTTAAACTCCGTGCCGAAATCATTCAGGACAATATGAATGGGACGGAGGGAGTACTATATTTATACTTTTCAGGCAATAAGTACAAAAGAAGTCATTATTCGGAGAGGCATATTAAATAGACGGTATACTCTTATAATACTCTTAAATATTTACATAAGTTAATAGAATATAGAATTACGACTGTCAATTTGGTTAAAGCGAACTAAATCGCACCGAGAATTCAGTTCTTTTTTTGCTTAATGAAATACAGAATTAAAAGAGCTTATTCAGTTCAGTTTAGTTCAATTTAATTTTAATTATAACCGAAATTCTAGGATATCAGTCAAAAGGGTATTTACATAATACAATTTTCAAGGACGAAATCATCCAATTTTTAAATTAAACTTGTTTTTAAAATATATATATATATATATATTTTAAAATACAATCTTTTTCAAATATTTTTTTTCAAAAAAATGAATTTTTTTCGATTTTTTTTTCAAATATTTTTTTTGGTAAACGAAAAAATTAACTATAAATAAAAAATTAACTAATTTAGGGACCAATTCATTTAATTTTTAAATTAATTTGTAGCTATTTTCTCAAATAATTATTTGAATTAACTTTTTTTCAAAAAAGATTATTTAAATAAAAAATTAATTAAATCTAGATTAATAATAATTTTGCGTCTCAAGAGAGGAGGGAGCGGGTCAATGTAGTGGTTTGGGAATGTATTATGTTCTTCGAGGTCGGAGATGAGCAGTTGGACGAGAAAAAAATTTAATTTTTTTGTTCGAAAAAAAAAATAATTAAATTTTTTTAAATCTTTTATGAAAAAAATTTATTTGAAAAAATTTAATTTTTCGAAAAAAAATTACTCCATCCGTCCTGCTATTACCGCCTCACTTTGCTAATTGAGATGTACCGCTAAAAGTGACTAATTCCAAATTTAATACTAAATTTTAATACCTTATCTCTTACTTTATGATCTTTTCTCTCATACTTTATCATTTACTTTATTATTATCTCACTTATTTTCTCTTTCCTACTTTATCATCTTCTCTCTTATTATTTTACTCATCTTTTATCTCCTACTTTATGAACTACTTCTCTCATACTTTATTATTTATTTTCTTAATAAACGTGCCGAAAAGAAATGAGCCGTTAATAGTGGGACGGAGGAAGTATAATTTTTAAAAATAATTTTAAAAAATTCAAATTTAATTTAAAAAATTGGATGAATTTTTCCCTGAAATTTTCATTCAGTAAATACCATTATTACTAATAATTTACTACCTTAAAATTTAACAAATTGACCAATTTATCCAAACTAGCAAACACTGAGGATCAATTTAATTAAGGATCAATTAATTCAAACTAGCAAACATTGGGGACCATTTGTGTCAATTATTTTCTTTAATTTTTGGCATCTCAGATACAAACTAACACGTTAAGAAGATACATGTGAAAAAGGGACAATATATATCAGAAAAATAATAGAGGGGAGAAGATGAAATGTTTCCTAAACTATATTTATAATATAAAATTAAAACCTTAAAAGATATATATTAAGAAGTTTCCAGATCGCTTGATTCTGTTAACTGGATGGTTAAACGAAACCGACTTTTCTTTCTTTTCTTGAAAGATACCAAATTTAACATTGAAAACAAATTATCTACCTAATCCATGACATGATTTTTTATTTTTTATTACCTTGTCCACATTTGGGGTTAATCCATTTCGCGTCACGTTTTCACCGTGACAGGACAATTTTAATTTCACGCAACGAAAAATGCTTCTAAATTCTAATCTTTCCAAATCGTCTAAGTCCTGATAACCGGAACGGCTTGTATGTACATCTTGTAATACTATACACTCTCCAACCATGCATGCAATACATGCAAAAGAAGATCTCAGGGAAAGCTAGACAGTTGAAGATTTCATAACTAATACGATTGCACTGTTACATTGGTTAGGAAACGGTTAAGTTGGTTGAGGTTGTTATGAAGTTTGTTTTAGATATTTTGGCTTACTTAGCTCTCAAGACACGATCAGAAGATATGTATATATAGATAAAAACGCTCCACATGGAAATCAATCAATATAATCATCAAGTTCATTTTCTTAGTTTCAAACTCTGCTTTTCTTCATTTTTCTGCTTTCATCTCTCATGGCCGACTGAATCAGAGCCTGAGTTTCTACATGGTATCAGAGCTTTCAAGCTATTGAATCACTATCAATTTCTTTAATCATCTTCCCTTTGATTCTTCCGCTTTTACATCTTCAAATGGCCAACCGCACTCAGTCAATGAATGAGGATGTGAATGGTCTTTACTATGTTCATCAAGGAGAAGCTCCAGGCACCATGCTTGTCAATCCGCAGTTGAATGGAGATAATTTCCAGTCCTGGAGTAGATCTATGCGAATTGCAATCGGTGCCAAGAACAAACTGCATATGATCATGCCAACACCGGCTCAGATTACACAAATCCCTGCAAGCACACATGCAGATTATGCAGCCTATCAACGCTGTAATTTGATGATACAATTGTGGATCTTGAATTCATGTGCGAAAGAAATAACTCCATGTATCTTGTATGCAGATTCTACAGCTGATATGTGGAACATTTTGAGTGAAAGATATTCCCAAGGAAATCATGCTAGAATTTTTGAATTACAGAAGGAGATATACACTATTGTGCAAGGTAATATTTTTGTAACATAATGCTTCAACAAACTCGATGGTTTATGGAAGGAATTTCACCAACACAGTCCTATACCTAAGTGTACATGTGGAGTAATGAGGACTTGTACTTGTAACTGCTTGAAACTTGTAGCAGAACAAGTAGACCAGAATATCTCTATAAAGTTTCTCATGAGTCTCAATGATAATTACTCTTCAACCCATGGTCAAATCTTGATGATGAAGCCCTTCCCTAGCCTAAACCAAATCTACAATCTCATAGTTCAAGAGGAGAAACAGAGGACAGTTTGTCATAATCCTCAAAGTTCGATTGATTCTATGGCTATCTTGAGTCAACAAATCTCCTCCTCAAACAGTTCAGATATATCCATGGCCTGTTATGGTACTGGAAACTCTAAAATGATGTGCACTTATTGTGGCTTGTCTGGTCATACAAGAGAAAAATGCTTCAAACTTCATGGTTCTCCCAATAGATCTTCTAAAGCTCTTAAAAAGGATAAGCCTACATGTTCCCACTGTGGAATCTCCAGCCATCTAATGGACAAGTGTTATAAGTTGCATGGTTATCCTCCAGGCTACAAATTCAAGTCTAAAATAGGAATAAATGTACCCACTGCTGCAAATATGGTCTCAGTCCATCAGGGAGTTAGTGATGTTCCAAGTTCTGGTATAACTAATGATCAATATTCCCACCTTCTGAGTCTCATTCAAAACATGGCCCAGTCCTCATCCTCCCTATCATCTATTGAACCAAAATCAGGTATAAAACGCTGCAGTTTATCTGCACACATACATTGTTTTTCTTCATCCTTTAACTCTCTCACTTGGATCCTTGACACGGGGGCAACTGACTATATGGTATGCAATCTATCCTTGCATGTTGATCCTCACCCAGTTGAAAACATGTTTGTAACTCTACCTAATGAAACACAATTGCCTGTCACTCATATAGGCACAACTCGTGTCAATAATAACATGATTTTGCCTAATGTTCTTTTTATACCATCTTTCAAAGTAAATTTGATTTCATGCAGTAAACTGATTTCAGAGTCTAAACTCACTCTCATTCTTCATGATGTATTTTGTCTAATTCAGGACCTTGTCAAGGGCAGGAAGATTGGAGTTGCTAAACTGGTACAAGGATTGTTCCTTCTTCAAACACCTTTTCTCTCTGCATCACTGCATCCTGCCCTTACACCTGCTACAGCTAGGTTGTCTGAGTCATCTTTATGGCATCAACGTTTAGGTCATCCTGCAGATTCTACCCTTAGTCTACTTAAACATCATATAGCCAAAGTTTCAGAGTCAAGTAATAAAGATTGTCCCATTTGTCCATTAGCTAAGTTTCATAGGCTTTCCTTCCCAAATAGTTGTATTAGAACTAAAATCCCATTTGAAATGATACATTGTGATATATAGGGTCCCTTCTCTGTACCAACTCACTCTGGGAAACAATACTTTCTTATTGTAGTGGATGATTTTACTAGAACCACAAGGTGTTGTTTAATGCATGGAAAATCCGAGACATTCAATCAACTCACTTCCTTCTATGCATTTGTTAAAACACAATTCTCAGTCAAGATCAAAATTATACGATCAGACAGTGGATCTGAGTTTTCCCTACCTGATTTCTACTCATCTCATGGCATTATTCATCAAACTTCTTGTGTCTACACTCCACAACAAAATGGAGTGGTAGAAAGAAAACATCAGTCTCTCCTAAATATAGCCAGAGCTTTACTTTTCCAGGCAAAACTACCTCTGATTTTCTGGGGAGATGCCATACTTACTGCTACCTATATATTGAACCGACTTCCAACAACAGCCTTAAACAATAAAACCCCTTATGAAACTCTACATTCTACTTCTCCAGATTATTCCACACTTAGAGTATTTGGCTGCCTCTGTTATGCTTCAAACCTAGTAAATCACAAACACAAATTCTCTCCAAGAGCCAGAAAATGTATTTTCCTTGGCTATTCAAACACATCCAAAGGTTATAAACTTTTTGATCTTGAAACTGAAACATTCGTTACCTCCAGGGATGTGATATTCCATGAAACCATTTTCCCTTTTCAGTCATCTTCTCCTTATCAAACATCAGACAAAGTACCACTAACCATACCTAATCCTATTCCTTCTATTGAGTCAGGCCCCACACCTTCCCTCCCAACTTCCTCAATTGTTCCTAACAATGCTCCTCGCAAAAGCAATAAATCTCGACAAACTCCAAACTATCTCAATGACTATGCTTGTGACCTTCCACCTTGTTCCACCAGTACTTCACAGCAACACCAGCCTTCCTGTTCTGCAACTCGGTCAGGTACAAGTTCTCATCTTATCTCTAAATATCTTTCTTATTCTCTCCTTTCCACTAGCCACAAAGTCTTTTCCCTCTCTGTTTCTAATACATATGAGCCTAAGACTTATGCTCAAGCAGCCCCCTATCCTAATTGGCAAGATGCTATGAAATCTGAAATTAATGCATTAGAATCTACTGGTACTTGGATTATTACTGATCTTCTGCTGGAAAAGACCCCATTGGTTGCAAGTGGGTTTATAAAGTCAAATTCAAGGCTGATGGTAGCATAGAAAGATACAAGGCAAGGCTGGTAGCTAAAGGTTATACACAAAAGGAAGGAATAGACTATGAAGAAACCTTCTCCCCTATTGCAAAACTCATACAATACGAAGCCTCATTGCTCTCTCTGCTTCAAAGGGCTGGTTTTTAGAGCAATTGGATGTAAATAATGCATTCCTCCATTGAGATTTGCATGAAGAAGTATACATGACTCTTCCCCCTGGTTACAGATCAGATCATCCACAGAAAGTTTGTCGATTACTTAAAAGTTTATATGGATTAAAGCAGGCAAGCAGGCAATGGTTTTCTAAGCTTTCTGAATCACTAATCTCCTATGGCTTTTCTCAATCAAAGTCTGATACTTCTCTATTTACAATCCATACTCCTGACCTCACACTAATACTCCTTGTCTATGTTGACGACATCATTATTGCTAGCAATAATCTCCCTCAAGTTCAGAAAGTAAAACAGTTCCTTGATGCAGCCTTCAAAATCAAGGACCTTGGTCCTTTAAAGTTTTTCCTTGGTATAGAAATTGCAAGGAATCATACTGGTATATCCCTGTGTCAGAGAAAATATGTTCTGGACTTACTCAAAGAAGAAGGCTATATAGAATGTAAACATTCTAAGTTTCCAATGGACAGCAAGCTAAAACTCAGCTCTACAGATGATCATTACTTAAGTGATCCTACCTCCTACCGCAGGCTTATTGGGAAATTAATGTACTTATCAGTCACCAGACCAGAGATAAGCTTTGTTGTCCACAGCCTTGCTCAGTTCATGAACAAGCCTGGACTCTCTCACCTCAATGCTGCTCACCGCATTCTTAGATACCTAAAAGGTTCCATTGGTCAAGGATTGTTCTACTCTGCTTCATCTCAGATTGTCCTAAAAGGATTCAGTGATTCATATTGGGTTGCATGTGTTGATACTAGAAGATCAATTACTGGTTATTGCATGTTTTTAGGAGACTCTCTAATCTCTTGGAAATCTAAGAAGCAGATTACTGTCTCTCGCAGCTCCACTGAAGCTGAGTATAGGGCTTTAGCTGCAGCTACTTCTGAAGTTCTATGGCTCATGCAAATCTTCAAAGATTTTGGCTGCATTCTACCTTCTCCAACACTCTATACTGACAGCAAATCAGCCTTGGCTTTAGCTTCCAATCCAGTCCATCATGAGCGTACGAAGCATATTGAAATAGACTGTCACTATATTCGTGATTGCCTTTCTAATGGCAGGATTCATCTACTCTATGTTTCAACTTCGCACCAGCCGGCTGATATACTCACAAAAGCTCTTGGTGCAACACAATTTCAGTACCTTCTGTCCAAGCTGAGAATACACAATCTGTATTCTCACCTTGAGGGGGGCTCTTGTAATACTATACACTCTCCAACCATGCATGCAATACATGCAAAAGAAGATCTCAAGGAAAGCTAGACAGTTGAAGATTTTATAACTGATCCGATTGCACTGTTACATTGGTTAGGAAACGGTTAAGTTAGTTGAGGTTGTTATGAAGTTTGTTTTAGATATTTTGGCTTACTTAGCTCTCAAGACACGATCAAAAGATATGTATATATAGATAAAAACGCTCCACTCATCAAGTTCATTTTCTTAGTTTCAAACTCTGCTTTTCTTCATTTTTCTGCTTTCATCTCTCATGGCCGACTGAATCACCACACCACAAGGGTATTGACATGTGGCATTTCTTATTAAATCAAGTGGGTCATATTTAACACATGTTAATACCCTTGTGGTGTGGTACACACAAGGGTATACGAAAGTGGTACACACAAGCTTTTGTGCCTGATAACATGCAGCATAACCAATTGAAAAGCAGTCTTATACAATTGCTTGATTTGTGCTTATTGCATTAATCAATTACCTGATTTGAAGGTATCATTTAATTAAACTAAAATATAGGACTGGATATATTACAGAATATCAACAACATGCAGTTTTTACTTTTCTAAATTATCAACTTGTTTTAAGATCAAACAAGTTGATACAAGTTACTTGAAATGCGTTTGGATAACATCCTTTTTCGATTGGGTATGTCTTCGACTATTCAGCCCGCCAATTAGTTAACCATATACATATTTTAGTGAATGGGCATATATGACCCATTTTTAACCATCTTATTAATAGTACGCATTGTCGAATGGTATCTATAAATTAATATAGTTTTAACAAACATAATCATATCTGGACAAAAGGGTGATAGGGAGTGTCTAGCAATCGAGAAGACGACCACAATTAAGGGGACTTGCCATGTTCAGCGTTCAAAGATAGGCGACTGCAAAGACATTTTTCTTATCGTTATCTCAAGTGCACAACGGCCTAAAGAATTTAAATTAGTGATCTTTGATGTGACCATCGTAGATATAAAGAGATTTGGAAATTTGACTAAGAGCAAGGGCGAATCTAGATTACGAATCGGAATTTAGAACTTTAAAAAAAAAAGTAAAATAATAATTTATAAAAAATATATAGAATATCCGGAAATTTGGTTTCATTATTTGGTTTGGGCCGTTTGGCCTAAATGGATCGAAGTACACTGCCTATGTGCGAATATGCCAAGAAAAATGAAAATTGTGTACTATTATTTATCAGTCAACATCTTCAATGTATTAAAATGTATGAAAACACAAAAAGGTAGATCGATTACACACTCAATTTATTTTTTTATCTTGGAAAAAAAGTTCAAATTTTCACTTTAGTTGTAGTTATTAGGGTTAGCATAGAGGTAACCCTCGATGACACGCACAAATCCCTCGGTCCTCTCCTGGCTTTGCTTGATCTTCTCTTGTATGACGTGGTGGTTATCGCCTTTCGGGCGATACGCCGTGACGAAGGTCAGGACAGAGCTGCCGTCCGAACCTTCATTAATTTTGATATCGTAAGAGATGGACTCAAAATCGTCTCCCAAAATTCCCCCTTCGATTAGGCTGTACTTGTACTTGTGGTTCGCCACGTCAATTTCTTCAGTCTTGTGCTTTGCCGCCTTAATTTGAGTCTCTATTATAGTGAAAAACAGAAAAAGGAAGATCTTGTAAGTAAATATTACTATTAGTACTTCAATATGAAGCGTGTATATAAGGCCATTTTATACCCAAAATTTAATTCTCAAATCGTGAATTTTGAATTCACTCCTAACTATTACAAAAATAGCCTTATTACGCATCGTATCACAAATATTTTTGAGAAATTATAAATCTCACTTAAATTTTTGAAAAATTACTATTTTGACCGTCTTAAATTTTCACACTTGAAGTAATAAAATCTCAATTTCGTCTCCGACTCCTAAATTCGGAATCCGCGGCTAACTATTATGAAAATAGGCACTTCAAATATGAAAGGCGATCGTTTACCTGGTGCGAATGTAACCAACTTTACACATCCAACTCCTCCATCGCCTTCCAAGATTTCGAAAGACTTGAAAACTCCGGGTAGGATTTTGGGCAGGAGGGTGTCTACTTCCAACACGAATGCTTTGAACAACCTGCCCGCCGGGATGGAGCTCTCGACTTCTTGCTCATCGATGATTGGATTTGCCCCCATGATTCACTCTTTTATTTTCTCTCTCCAAAATCAACTTAACTGGTTTGAGTATGTGTATGCCTTAGAGAAAATACAATTTATTTATAGCGAGTTTTTTTTTTTCAACTTTGTTGATAGTTTATTGCATCATTAGTCGACTCCCGTTGCCAATTTGGATTGCGATGTAGCCTTTGATTATTAATTTAATATATAAGGGCCTTGAAGTCTTGAAGACTTCGAAATGAGGTGCACCGTCAAAATAGGCAGCTTAGTAAATGTTCATATTGTTATATTAATAATAGGGGATATGGATATAAATTTGTCAACTCTATGAAACAATTAAAAGAAATTTGTCATCCTAAAAGGTTAACGTTAATATACATAATATATTATTATTAAATAACGGCGGTCTTACAAAGGGACTTGCATGATTAACAAGATAGAACATGGAATTTATGTTGTAATTCAACATTCTAAATGCAATTCCAAGGACAAGATAGCTTTTCAAGATCCGGGGCTAGTCCTCCATGCACACAGAACAAAAAATGGGCCCCAATAGAAAAAACTGATCCTCAAATCTTATACTATATACTTTTGTGTGTGGAAAACCCAAGAAATGTTCTATCCTAGTGGAATTAGCACAATTGGATTTTCAAGACGCTTGAAGTTCGAATATACCGACATTTTGTATAGTTTTAGGGCCTCTAATATTTGGGCCTTGAGCCGTCATCCAGACTCGCCCTCTCATACCCGAGCCTGAAGCTAACTACTCTCCCTTACCTCCTCTCCTATGTGTCTCTCTCCTTCACACCCACCGTCCCATTATAAATATCCAAGATCAAGAAAATGGTGCTTTGTGGTTTATATTATTTTACTTTTAGTTAATTCATATGTTCTACTTAATTGAGAAAGTATGACGCTTATAATGGGACGGAAGGAGTACATAAAGAGCCAAAGAGAAAAAGAAGGAAAAGAGGAGAGAGAGTAGAAGGAACCATTGCATTGCTCCATGATACATCACGAAATGTAAGCTTCATAACTCAAGCTTGTAACATAAACAAGAAGATATAAACCTACTTCTGTTTTTGTCAAGTTATATGTAGCCAGCCACATTGGCGGAACTAGAGGGGGGTCGGGAGGATCGACCGACCCCCCGACCGACGGAACTTCGACTAAATAGGATATAAGATTCATATTGCCTATATATAATTTTAGTAAAAAATAAAATTAATTATTTGCTTGTAGCGTAGTTGATTAATGACTTTATCTTTATTAAGAGAGATTTTATGTCCGAAACTCAATGCACTCATTTGATTTCTATTTTTAAACTTTTAAATTATTTATATCTTTAATATCGTGTTTGTGTTCGAACCAATTAAAACATGTTTAGCAACTCTCGATTTTTTCGCTGCTTTCAGCCACCGATATTCCTCTATTTCGACCCCCAAACTTCATAGCTCTAGTTCCGCCACAGTCCAGCCACCTATATCAATGCACTCTATATATACATTAGCATGAAAAACACGGAATCGAATTTCATACTACACCGAGAACTAAGATTCGAGCTGCACAATTACAATTATTGGCAAGAAAAGAATCCATATTAAACATATAATCTCACAGTGATATAGAGTCAATCAACAGAAAAACACAGAGCTTCCTATGAAAATAAGAAGAAGAAGAACACGTATCTTTTCAAGAGTGCAGCCAGAGGCGATCGTGCAGCCGCTCCTCTCCGGTCCCAAACATCTCATCAACCCTTTCACCTCCTCTGTAGAAATGAAACGTGGGTGTGTATCGTATGTGCTGAGTCGTCTCCGGACATTCATCGATATCAGCATACACAAAAGTTTGCTTTGGAAACTTGGAACTCAATTGGCAGAATGCAGGAAGAATTTGACTGCACGCGCCGCACCTAACAACCGAAACAACACAATCACGTATCTTTGATGGGGAGACTGGATTAACAGTACAGATAAAACTTGATGGTGGTGGGACAGGGTAAACCACAAAACTTCTTCTTTCAAGCATTTCGTCGAACACTAAGCTGACATTTACACAAACAAGAATCCCATAATAAATAATGTTTTATAATTAACTCGAAAATGAAGATAATCACAGAATCAACATCTACATAAGCAAAAATCTGACATACCATGATGCACCGTAGTTGATAACTGTCTGCAAAAAGCCAAAAAAAAAATCCCATATAAGAATTCATCGAAGATTCACTAATCCAGCAAATTAATAGGACGATATGTGTATATATAACGGGAAAGAATCTGCTTACAGGGTTTTTGGATTCTTTGATTTGACGAAAAATTTCCTTCAAACTGTCATCACTGGTAGCAGTTACAAGATTAGCTTTAGAATTTATGAGTGAGATTGAAGGTGAATTGCTCTCTCCCGCGTCTTCAATCTTTTCCCTCTCCATGTCTTCAATTTGGTTCTGCCTTATCGTACAACTCCTGAAAACGCAGTAATTTTATTTCGGCGAGCTTGTTGGAATCCTCGAAAACTCGGATGTCATAATTACGGTTATATTGAATATTTAATTAATAGTTTTATTCTTTTTTTAAAAAGCAAAAAAAAAAAAAGGATTATATTTACCCAAAATTGTTGTGAAATCATTCCTAAGGTCAAAATAAATAAGATAATTTTTGGTAGATTCGATCTTGAATTTAATTCTGTATTTATAATAGTTGGATTAGTTTTTATTTATTAGTAATATTCGTTTTAATTTTTTCAAAAAGGAAAATCATCGCCATAACACGAAATCTACATTAGACAAACTTGATTATGTGCTATAACCTTTGATCACAAGTAACTGTATCATCTATTACATTTTTTATAGTTTGCAAACTATTGCATATGAGTAGAGTTTATTCAATTTGCACCTAGAATAAAAACGTTTTTTTTTTCTCTCTTTCTCGTTTTTTGAAAAAAGAAATTTGTAGAATCCGAAATCTGGTTAATTTAATCCACTTAGTTTTAGTCATCTTTGTTCTAAATTGTACTACTTTCTTTTTGGAGAGAGAGTCACCAAGAAATTAACTACATTAATAAAAAAGATGCATTCATCATTTTTTTACTTTTCAAGATAGCACAACATCTGAAATCTCGAGGGATTCAACAATTCAGCCGAACACAGATGAGGAGGAAAGAAGATAACCATAAAATTGTCCCCTTGGGATGGCATAGCAGTGAAGGTGGGTGGCCCGGGACCGATAGGTCATGGGTTCAATTCTCACTGGACACGCTATGTGTGAGCCTGTCACCCTGTCACATTAAGGGTGGTTTAACTCTTCTGTGTGGTTTGCAGGCTATTGCACAGGAGCGAGGTTTACCCTGTGCGCACCAAAGGTAGCGGCTGCGGGTTCCTCGTCAACAAGAAAAAAAAAAGATAACCATAAAATTTATTCGACAAACAGAATATGAAAACATATGAATCAAAATTTGATTCTTAAAATATAACCAATTAGACAATGATGATGATTCAATTGTATTCGGTAGGATTGGAATGCAGATGGGCGACAGCAGCATTGAAGAATGCAATGAGACCACCTTTAGCTTTCTCGGTCTCTTCTTGTATGTAACTGAGGTTGTCTCCTTTGGTGTGGTAGGTCAGTAGGTGGTGGTGGCTTTCAAGACGCAGCCGCCGTCCGGACCGGCTGCAACCTCGTTCACAGTCGACACTGACTCGAAATCATCTCCCATGTTAGAACCGTCGGTTATAGTGAACTTGTACTCGTACTTCGTCTCATCCAATTCCTCCACTCTATGCTTCATCGTATTCACTCTCTCCCCTGTTTCAATCTATCATAATTAGTTTCATAATGGGATTCACTGGTTTCCTTAATTTCATATAATATAGAAGGACGGGACGAAGTCAAAATTCTTGTTGTGTGGTATCAAAAGAGTAATTAGTGCCAAAATGTGTATAGTAAAAGAAAATTGAGTGGCATCAATTGGGTGTCGCATTGTCACAGAGGATACAATTAGGAGGCAAGATACTAAAATTCTGATTTTCGAGTGCGAATATGCAATTTTAAATTAAAAGTAAATTTCAAGATTTTAAGAATTTGGGTATGGTACTTACAATGGTTGGGGGTGCATGCCCCATAAAATTAGGTTAATATCTACCTATGTTTGTTATACAAACAAATAGTATATAGACTTGGGGTGCATGTGGTGGCACCACACCCCATATTTTAATAACATTAAATTATGCCTTATATTTTTTGAAAAACTCTCCCCAAAATATAATTTATTGAGAGAATTAAATAAAAGCAAGAAATTTGTATTACCATTACTGTAAGTAATCAACTTGACAGATCCAGGTCCACCATTGCCCTCTATTAACTCAATGCTCTTGATGACAACCGGCAGAAGCTTGGGCATTAGGTTGTCCGAGTCAAGAATGAATGCTTTGAAAAATCTACTCGGTGGGATAGAGAAACTCAGTTCTTGCACATCAACAATCACACCCATGATTCTTTTACTTTTTTTTTAAAAAAAAAGAAATTAAGCAGTATGAGAGATGAGAGAGGAGACACTTTGAGTTGTGTATACAGTAAAGAGAAGGTTAAAATTGTCATTTGGGTTGGAATTCTTTATCAATTTTTCCTACGACTTTGAACATTATATTGTAATTAATATTATATTCTTGTATGACTGACTACGAAGCTATCTAGTCTAGATATAGACCGTTATCTAGTTCAATGTCAAAGAGATTATGTACATCAATTATGAGCACCAAATTTGACCACCAGGATAACCTGGTCTATACTAATACATTAAATTAAACTAGTTCCGTTTATTAAGTGTTAGCAAAATTAATTAAGACGGACGACTACGATTTGTAAGAATGATGTCGAAAGTTTACAAATGAGAGAGAGAGAGAGAATTGCTCATTCACCATTAAGGCAATTAGGATGAACTCATAGACGGATACGACGCAGATGCACTTGGGAACCACCGCACTTGTAAGTTCTGAATAATTCCAAACTCTTAGCTATACTTAATGAGAATTTACTGCTTCATCCTTGAATTGTATATTTGGACCTTAAAATTTTAAATTTTACTACCTAATTATCGATCTAAGATCCACTCTTGGATGGGTTTATGATTCCACTCCTCTGATATGGTACCTATTCAGAATATCCAAAAACTAACCTTTTTTTTAATAATTGGATTGTTTTTATGAGAATTTGCAGTCGCTAACTTTTTTGTAATGAGTAATCCGCAACCGCTATTTTTTGTGCATATAGAGTAAACTCCACATAACTACCGATAGAATTTGAACCCATGATCTTTGGTATCATGCTAAGTACCTTACCACTATGTCATCCTCATGGAGACACAAACCTACTAACTTTATTTCTCCATTAGATAGATTACTCTTATTTATTTTTTATATTGACAAATTCTCTCATCCTTTATAAATGAATTTATAAACATAAGTTAGTCCTAACTTAAAACTGACATAAGTAATAATATATTGTTTAATGACATTGATCATTGGCATTTATATTTCACTCCAAACTTGTGATCAATATGCATCAATATGCATAACATTGTCACATTACTTATCAAACATACATTTTAGGAACACAACATTAACAAATTAAACATACATATAATGTACGCTATTCTAAAATTATTTTTAATTTTTCAAATTCATTAAAGGAAGTCCCATTCTCCCTTTAGATGTATTCATGAGGGTGGGTGGGAATGAAGGTGAGCTTCAACTCCCTGAATAAATCTATTATTTGCTTCCCACGATCTTCTCTAGCTTGTATTTGGTTCTTCCTTATCTTACAACTCCAGAAAACGCAGTAAATTTATTTTCATAGAGAAATTCGGTTTTAACAATAATACGAAATATTCAATAAATTTATTTTATTCTTAAAAAAAATCGATTCCTTTTATTTTGAACACAAAATTGTAGTATGCCAGTCAAAATAAATAAGATAAAATTTATATCGGGATTTAATCTCATCTTTTATACTCCCTCTGTCTCATCTCACTTGTCCAATTTGATTTTGTCGCAGTTATTTAGGTGGGCTAGTTTTATATACTAATTAAAGTGTGAGATCCATATAATTAATTAATAATGTAGAATTGATATGTGTGGTAAAAGTGTGGGACCCATATTATTGTTTAATTGTTTAGAGTTGATTTGAGTGGATAAAATTGTTGGATTCATTTTCTTATTTAGATAGTGGACAAATGAGATAGGACAACCCGAAATGAAATACTTGACAAGTGTAATGGGACGAAGGGAGTAGTTGTTACAAAATAATAAGTGTAATCTGCCGAAACACAAAAATTCGTAAAATAGAAATGGAATATTACAACTTTAAACAAGAAAGTAAACAAGAACCAAATATAAGGCTGAGTCGAGAAGGCTCTCTATCCACAAGAGATAAACACTCCGGTAGTGCTCTCGGTGTTGGCGTGATCTCCCCAAAGATGAAACGACTTTCGTCTTAGTGTAGGCAGCACCGCAATACAACAAGCTCCGGCGAACTTGGCGAAAGGCGAGGACAAGAGCTAGATGAACTTAGAACTAATATGAGAATCATATGATATGCTTGAGCGTGTATGAAATGATTTCTACCACTCCTATTTATAAGCTTTCTCCATCATGTAGGAATCAATGCTCATGATGACCACCATCATCACACAAACGGCGGTTACGAGAGGTTATGATGACCACCATCATTACACAAACGGCGGTTACGAGAGCTCATGATGACCACCGGCGGTTACGAGAGGTGGCCATAAAGTCGGCGGTTTCAAGAGTAAGTGGAGAGTTACAAATTGATTCAATATTTGAATCACTGATCATCTCCACTTCAATTTAGTACCACTTTGCGCATCAAACTTCGAGAAGCTATTTCTCACTCACCGAAAATCGGAATTGAGAAACTCCTCTGTACTGCATTTAAATGCAGATTTTCCAACAATCCCCCGCATGAGTGGAAATACCCTAAATGCATGCATGCAGACACTAAGCTCAGTCCTCAAGAGACAATAAAACATCAGGGTAGGTGGCTTGTGACCTTGAACCATCCTTAGTTAGTATTATCGAGTATACCGGCGGACTAGTGAACACAAGGTTTTGAACTATTCCTCCAACGTATATACCGAGACAATAACACTAACACTATAAAGTCTCAACCTCGCCCGTTCTCACGTTTGTGTTCGTTTGTGGCCATGGACAACCTCTTTGGATTCATAAGTATCAAATAGAAGCGGCCCTCACTTCTCACTTACATAGGTGATTCTTACACGAGTATCCTGCCATACTCCACCTCCTCGAGGTATCCAAGAATCATTAAAAGTCTATGACTTAACATCACCACATAACAGATCAGAAACACTCTACTGCTCTTTCCAGGGAATAATTTTAACGAGTGTTGTTACACAAACAGACTCTCATAGCTTAGTTTTCCCATTGAACCAAGTTCATGAGATCTCCACTCTACAAGGTTGGGTTACCACTATAATTGTCTTAAGTTGTGGATTTTACTCTCATTCCCTCTAGCAGTTTATACATTTGATCTCGATGCAAACTTTTAGTAAGCGGATCCGCTGGGTTTTCTATAGACTTGACATATATCTACAGAGATAACCCCACTCGTGATCAAATGTCTTACGGTATTATGTCGACGACGAATATATCTCGACTTACTATTATACAACCTACTATTGGCCCTACCAATAGCCATTTGGCTATCACAGTGAATCATCACAGGTGTACGGGTTTCGTCCAACATGGAATATCTCCAAGAAAATTACGTAGTCATTCGGCCTCTTCACCGGCCTTATCTAAAGCAATAAATTCAGATTACATGGTGGATCGGGCTATGCACGTCTGTTTCGTAGATCTCCACGACACAGCTCCTTCCCTTATAGTGAACACATAACTACTAGTAGACAACGAGTGTTTAGTGTCGGATATCCAATTCGCATCATAGTACCCTTGACGTACTGGGGGATGTCTCGAGTAGTGCAGTCCAAAGTTAAGAGATTTACAATGCTCTCTACTCATATTACTCGTATAGCGACTCAATTTGTTCACCGAACATGCTAGATCGGGTCTCGTACAATTCGTGATGTACATAAGACAACCAATGACTCTAGCATAATCCTCTTAAGCAACAGGATCACCCCTATTCTTGCTCAAGTGAACATTAACTTCTAGAGGAGTCTTTGCCGGCAAACCATCATACGTATTGAACTTCTTAAGCACTTTCTCAATATAATGAGACTGTGATAGAATAATTCCCTCGGGAGTTCTTTGGATTTTTATTCCAAGAATAACATCAGTCACTCTCATGTCCTTCATGTCGAAATTTCTTTTCAACATGCGCTTGGTTTCATTAATCACTTGAGTATTACGTCCCATAATTAGCATATCATCAACATAAAGACATACAATAATAAAATCGTTATTCGTATCATTTATGTACACACATTTGTTACACTCATTTATCTTGAATCCGTTTAACATCATAACTTCGTCAAACTTCAAATGCCATTGTAAAGGGGCTTGTTTTAATCCATATAGGGACTTGACCAACTTGCATACCTTTCTTTCTTGACCAGGTATCACAAAACCTTCAGGTTATTCCATATAAATTTCCTCTTCTAAATCTCCATTTAGAAAAGCAGTCTTCACATCCCTTTGGTGAATTTCAAGATTGTGCAAAGCAACAATCGAAAGCAACACGCAGATCGAAGTTATTTTAGTGACAGGCGAATAGGTATCGAAAAAGTCAATACCCTTCCCTTTGCTTAAAATCCTTTACAACTAAACGGGACTTATATTTATCTATTGATCCATCAGCCTTATACTTTCTTTTTAGGATCCATTTACATCCTAAGGGTTTACAACCTTCTGGCAAATCTCCTAATACCCACGTGTGATTTTGCATAATAGAATCAATCTCACTTTTGACAGCCTCTTTCCAAAGTGGTATGTCGGGTCTAGTAAGAGCTTCATTAACAGATCTCGGTTCCTCATCTAAGAGGAACACTACATAGTCCGGACCAAAGTCCTTAGCAACTCTTGCTCTAATGCTACGTCTCGGTTCTAGAGCTTCTAAGTCAGAACCGGGTCGTTTTCGTGAAACGAGTTCTACCCTTGCAAACTCGGAACTAGTAGCTTCATCTCTAGTTCTAGCATTGGAACTAGACTCAGCATTATCCTTACACGGATAAATATTCTCAAAGAAAACAACATTTCTTGATTCAATAGTTGTTCCCACATTCATATTAGGAACTTCCGACTTATGAATAATAAACCGATTGGCACTACTATTCAAAGCATATCCGATAAAGACACAATCGACGGTCTTAGGTCCGATTGTAACTTGCTTAGGTTGAGGCACTTCTACCTTAGCCAAACACCCCCACACTTTAAGGTATTTGTAGGAAGGTTTCCTTCCTTTCCACATCTCGTAAGGAGTTATATCATTACCTTTAAGGGGAATCTTATTCAGTAAGTAGTTAGCCGTTAAAACAGTTTTCCCCACATGTTCTGGGGTAACCCTGAACTAATTAACAAGACATTCATCATCTCCTTAAGTGTTCGATTTTTCCTTTCAGCAACGCCCGTTAGATTATGGCGAATAAGGGGCGGTGGGTTGATGAATAATACCACTCGATTTACACAACTCTTCAAATGGGGCTACATATTCTCCCCCTCTATCACTTCGAACATTTTTAATCCGATAATCTAGTTGATTTTCGGCTTCCACTTTGAAAGTTTTAAAAGCTTCAATTGCCTCATCTTTACTTCTTAGAAGATAAAGACAGCAATAACGTGTGCAATCGTCAACAAACGTGATGAAATATTTTTTACCACCTCTTGTTTGCACAAACTTCAAATCACACACATCTATGTAAATAAGTTCAAGAGGCTTAGTGCTCCTTTCTACCAAATGAAACGGCGGTTTAACCATTTTTGCTTCTACACATACTTCGCATCTTTTATTTTCTTTAAACTCATTTACCCTTAGTAAATCGAGATTAGCTAGATGTTTTATTGCATTTAGATTAACATGTCATAATCTACAATGCCATAAATCGGAGCACTCGGTCAAGTAAGAAGAAGCAGAAGCATTATTATTATTTCATTCATTCTTGGGCACTTGGCGAAGTGCCGCTACATTGAGCTTAAAAAGCATATCGGTAAGATACCCCTTACCAAGAAATACACCAAACTTAGATAAGATAAACTTATCACTGATCGGTGGAAATCGGTTCGGTTTCGGTTAACCGACACCGAATTTTCGGTTAACCGAAACCGAAGATTGCAAAAAATACCAACCGAAACCGAAACCGATCAGTTTTTTGGTTAACCGAAACCGAGATCGGTTCGGTTTCGGTTAATTCGTAGATAACCGATTCTTTTTTTTTTTTGGATTAAGTTCGTAGATAATTCCAGCTAATAAAGTCTACCCATGTTCATATGATGTTTTCAACAAAATGCAAACAAAATTTAAGGATAATGACCACATTTGAATCTTTGATCTTATATAACCCTCAAGTCAGAATGGATCTAAATGTGATAGTTGTGATTTCTAACTTAATTTCTGAACCATATCTACTACTAAAAATTACTTTTTCAGCCAAAAAATAACTGGCAAAATTATGTTGAAGAGTTCATTTTTTCTTCTATAATAGATAATCAGTTCAATCTTCTTGATACGATTATACGAACCTGTTAACACCTTAGTCCGTGGAGGCCGAGTGCCGGAACGGGAGCGCCGAGCGGGAGCAGACGGGCGACGGCCGGACAGGAAGCAGCGGACTCCTCACTCCTCAGGTGAGCAGCACAGATCGGAACAGAGGAAGCGAAATGCAAAAATGGGAATTATCTACTGATTTAGGGGTTAGGGCTATAGAAAGTCAGAAGACTCAGAACAGATAAATATTGAACACGTAATAATATAATTATATATTATAATTATATCATATAATATATTATATATAATAAGCTTAATTAATTAAGGTTATCGGTTAACCATCGGTTAATTAAATAACCGATAGGTTAACCGATAACCGAACATGCGAAAATCTACATAACCGAAACCGAAACCAAAAATTCGGTAAACCGATTTTTTCGGTTTCGGTTTTCGGTTATTCGGGCTAACCGAAACCGAATTTTCAACCCTACTTATCCGCTTCAAACACTAGTCTAAAACCCCGTTTGACTAGTACGGAATCCGACACAAGGTTCTTCCGAATATCTGGAACATGAAGCACTTCATTCAAAATCAATTCTTTGGCCGAAGTCATCCTCAGCACGACGGTTCCAACTCCAAACACGTCGGAAGATGCTTGGTTCCCCATGTTCAGCTTCCTCCCTTGACAGGGACGGTATTTCTTGAAGCGACTTCTATCACCACACACATGTGCGGTTGCAGCAGTATCGACGAACCAAGGGCCGGGGTTCTCGACAATATTCGCATCTTCCGTGATCACAGCCGCTAGGTCCTCTAAAGTGAGGTCATTTTCCATCAAGTTGGCTTGTCTCGCCTTCTTCTTCTTGGGCTTTCGGCAGTCCTTGGACATGTGAACCGCTTTGCCATAATTGTAGCAATCTCCGTCAAACCTTCTAGTTTGACATTTACCTTTTGCATGGTCTTTACCTTTGGGATGTCCTCGATTGTTAGAGTCACCACCTTTCTCCAATAAGTTGACCCTTGGGTCCATCGGGGCTTTGGACTTTATGTCTTGAACTCGGACATCAACCTCGATGCGAAGCTTTACAGTCAAGTCTTCAAGCGATATCTCCTTTTGCTTGTGCTTGAGGTAGCTTTTGAAGTCCTTCCAACTTGGAGGGAGCTTCTCAATCATAGCTGCCACGGTAAAAGCGTCAGGCAATAGCATCCCTTCTGCATGAACCTCGTGCACAATTAGTTGGAATTCTTGCACTTGGTCCATGATGGGTCGGGAATCCACCATCTTGTAGTCCAGAAATCGGGCTACAATAAATTTCTTTGTACCTGCATCATCAGTACAATATTTCTTGTCTAGTGCCTCCCATATTTCTTTTGAGGTCTTCATGTTTGCATATACACTATACAAGCTATCCAGTATACCACTTAACAAAAAGTTTTTACACAAATAGTCGGAAGTACGCCAATTTTTTTAGGTAATGGAGACTTGCATGTTCTTCTCATTTGCACTTGGAGGTGCAGGTCCATCTTCATTTAAGGATGTTTCCAAAACCTAGTGTTGTTAAATAAAACAACATCTTTTGTTGCCAACTTTTGAAGTCGGCCCCACCAAATTGTGGTGGCTTTTCGGCGGCGAGCAATCCTCTCTAAGAATGCAACGGCGCCGACAAAGTTGGGGTTGAGCCCCCCACCCCTCCAAGGTGGTTCAACGTCCCAAAAGAGATAAACGGTGTCGTTGAAGACGACATAATGGCATTTGTAGCCTCACGAAGGTTATTCAAGATACGGTCATTTGTTGCGGACGACATGACGGCCAAGGTGGAGATGGCGGCCATGTTGGATGATGGCAATGTAGCACTTGATGTTGAAGAGGCCACAAACGAAAATTGAGGTGGTCCACCAAATCCGGCAGCGGAGATGCCGATGGAAGTGACCGCAGGAAAAGGAACTCTGGTGGAGGAGACGGTTGCGGCCGAAGAGACGGCGACACCGGCAGCGGTGGTGGATAATGTAGCGGATGAAGACGCCATTTCCAAGCAAAGGTAAGTTTAAGTTTCGCTTTTTGTTCCAGGCAACAAGGTCGGTTTATCTCTTGCGATTGTTACCAAATAATAAGTGTAATCTGCCGAAACATAAAAATCCGTAAAATAGAAATGGAATATTACAACTTTAAACAAGAAAGTAAACAAGAACCAAATATAAGGCCGATTCGAGAAGGCTCTCTATCCGCAAGAGATAAACGCCCCGGTAGTGCTCTCGGTGTTGGCGTGATCTCCCCAAAGATGAAACGGATTTCGTCTTATTGTAGGCCGCACCGCAATACAACAAGCTCCGGCGAACTTGACGAAATGCGAGGACAAGAGCTAGATGAACTTAGAACTAATATTAGAATGATATGATATGCTTGAGCGTGTATGAAATGATTTCTACCACTCCTATTTATAGGCTTTCTCCACCATGTAGGAATCAATGCTCATGATGACCACCGGCGGTTACGAGAGCTCATGATGACCACCGGCGGTTACGAGAGTAAGTTGAGAGTTACAAATTGATTCAATATTTAAATCACGGACCATCTCCACTTCAATTTAGTACCACTTTGCGCATCAAACTTCGAGAAGCTATTTCTCACTCACCGAAATCGGAATTGAAAAACTCATCTGTATATTGCATTTAAATGCAGATTTTCTAACAGTAGTATATTTTGTAGACTTGCGTAGTATTATTGTTTATTGAATTAATAAGACTCCCTTGTTTTGTTTACTTGAACTGCTGTATAAGTTTGCATCAAATTAGTTTCGGTCATATTTTGTCATTGTTGTTCTAATTTCCTTTATTTTTGGGGGAGAGAGAGAGTCACCAACAAATTCTTCCATCAAAATGATGTATCGATCAATTTTTTCAAGGTATTCCACCATGGAAGAAAGAAGGTAAGCATCAAAATTATTCGAAAAACACACGAACCAAATGAATGGGTTTATTTTGATTTTGAAATATAACCAAAGAAAATGATGATGATAATTTAATTGTATTCGTTAGGGTTGGAATGCAGATAGGCGACAGCAGCATTGAAGAATGCAACCAGACCAGCTCTACCTTGCTTGATCTCCTCTTCCACGTAACTCTGGTTATCTCCCTTCGTCTTGTACGTCGCCGTCACTTTCAGAACGCAGCCGCCGTCGGCCCCACCTCCAACCTCGTTCACACACGTCACCGACTCGAAATCGACGCCCATCTTGGAGCCGTCGATTAAAGTGTAGGTGTACACGTTCTTCGTCTCATCCAGTTCTTCCACTCTATGCTTCATCCACATCTCCGTCTCCCCTATTTCAATATAACGCAAACCATCATTACATTTCAATTTTGATTGAAACGAGATGTATTGGGTAAGAAGTGACGAATTCAAAATTTGACAATAGGGTGAGCCGAAAAGTAAAGCACATTAAAAATACAAATAGCTAGTAATAATAAAATCTTTCGATCTCGTTGGCTTATAATTTCAAATGTATGGGTTAGATTCAGGCAATCATTGATCTAATGAAATAAACGGTAAGATTATTAATGATGTCAGGCGAATGCATTATAATATATAGAGAGAGCTAACCATTTTTAATTATGATACTAGCTAGACTGTTATGTTATTAATGTAATGTAATTATAATGAACTGCACTATAGTTACAAATACATTGTAAATTAATCCATTTATATAAATGATAATCATAGATGTTATAGTATGGATAATTAAGCTTGGGCCGCAATGGCGAATCGAAGGGGGCACTTGGCGGCACTCTCCCTCTGAAATCATGTTGAAATTCGATTTTTTATATATAATTTTTGATTTTTTTTTTGTATTTCGCCCCTTCAAACTTCACATTTGGATCATTCTCTATAGAATTTTTAAATTCTCTATAGTCCTGGATCCATCCTTGTTGGGCTGGATTAATTATCTTACAATATATACATGGAATATATGATGACAATAAATGAAAGCAGTAAATTTGTGTTACCAGCAGAGTAAGAAAACAACTTGATGGATCCGGGTCCACCATTCCCCTCTATTAACTCAATGCTCTTGATGACCCCAGACAGAAGCTTGGGCATTAGGTTGTCTGAATCAGCAAGGAATGCTTTGAAGAATCTAGTTGGTGGGATTGAGCAACTCAATTCTTGCACATCAACAATCACACCCATGATTCTTTAGTTTTTATTTTTTTGAAGAAATAAAGCAATTTAGAGAGAGAAGAAGAACGATACTTGAGTTGTGTGTTGAATGTAGAAATAATAGGCTACTTATATTGAACACAAGGTTAAGATTGTCCTTTAGGTTCGAATTCTTTATCATTTTTTTCCTACATATATTGTATTTAATATTATTTTCTTGTACGACTGACTAAGAGCATGAGATGCGACCGTTATCTGATTCAACGTCGAGTAGAGTTATTCATCGATTTGTGTTTAATTTTTTTCTTTATGATGAGGTATGTAATTAACTTTAATTAGAAATGTCAATGCAAAAGTGAGCAAAATCGACGTAATCAAACTATATGGAGTATATTCTAAAACAATGTTGATTTACTCGCTTGGAGCAAATAATAAATTTTGTTTTTCTTTTTTCAGATGGAAAAACAATATCATCAATATCATAATACACAAAATAATAGTACGATAATACATATCTTCCTATTTTGACCACATGTTATAATATTATGTACATCAATTATGACCAGTTGACCACCATCTCCTTCAGCACCACAAATTTTTAACCAGGATAGCCAGCTGGTGCAATATACATTAAATTAAAATTAGTTTTGTTGATTTATTAATAAGTTTTTATATGATTAAGGCGGCTATGATTTGTAGAGAGAGAGTACTGACTTTTGACCGTTACACCAATAAGGATGGATTAGTCATTCCACCCCCTAAATATGCATGGTCTCAATTATCAAACTATTAATTTTATTTATTCCTTTGATAGATTATTCTTATTTATTTTTTATTTTGACAATTTCAACCTATTATCCTTGACAAATAAATTTATAATAATCACATAAGTTATCAAAACATAAAACTGAATTTGTAATGACATACTATATTATTTGGCATTAATATATCACTCCAAGCTTTTGATCAGTATACATAAAACATTATTACACCTCGATCATCTATTTATTCGAACATACAATTTTGGAACACAATTAAACACACACACATATGGCACACAACTTATTTCATATTCTTCAAATCAACAAAAGGAGGTTTCATTTCTCCCTTTAGACGTATTCATGAGGGTTGGCGTGGAGGTGAGCTTCAATAGCATTGATGAATCCCTTGGTCGCTTCTTTGCTACGCTCGATCTTCTCTTTTAGGCTATTATGGTCGTCGTTTTTCGGATGATATGTCTCGATAATCTTGATGGTGCACCCACCGTCGTGCACCGTCTCGAACTTGAAATCATATGAGATAGACTCAAAATCTTCACCCAACATACCACCTTCGATCAAACTGTACTTGAATGAGTGTTTCTCCTCGTCCACTTCTTCGATCTTATGCTTTGCAGGTTTGATTGCACTTCCTAATTAAGAATCATAATTTACATATAAAAATAGAAATTCAAAGTTATTTTTATATATGTGAGAGTGGCATATTTAGACCCCAGCTAGGAGCTTGTTTATTATAAATGTAGCAAGCCTATAAGAATTAAGAATTATTTCTTCTAACTTATATAGGGGCTGGATTTGGTAGGAACTACGAATTTATACATATTTTTTATAAAACCTTCTAACCTTACACTTTTACTCTTCATGTATAAAACATATAAGGATTATAAAAAAGGATTATAAATAAGGAATATTTTAGAGCATTTTCAATCTAAGTCGTCAAATAAATAAATGAAGTGTGCAGATTCCTAGTTCTTATATAAAGTGTATATAAATTCTTATATACATAGTTATAATACGAGACTATGTGATTGAAATTGTCCAATTTCTTCCTGATGACCACTAGAAATTAAAACATATATACATATATAACGTATTTACCTAACATGAAAATGCATCAGATAGTGAAATTTATGCTCTTGATCGAGTCATAGCATGTAATAGAACGCAATAGTAAGAAACAATTCAATTTTTTTTTTTGGTTTACCTTCTCCACTAAAATTTACTTGCATAATGCTTCCAACTCCTCCATCGCCTTTTACAGTTTCGAAGCTCTTGAAGAAATTTGACAAGATCTTGGGCATGAGATTGGCTGCATCAAGCACGAAAGATTTGAACAACCTGCTTGGTGGGACTGAGCAGCTGATTTCTTGCTCAACTGTGATCACACCCATGATGAAAAATTAATTCTTGGTTTTTTAACACAATAAAAAAGAAAAAAAAAAGATTTTTCTCCAAGACTGTAAAGAAGTAGCAGAGATCAATGAAAGATGGTTGAGTTGTATTTTGTGCACGAAAGGAAGTTTCTATTTATAAGTGAAAAATTGGAGCAGAGTTTCATAAAATTATTATTTTTTTCTTATTTTATTGATAGTGTAGCAAGACCGGTTCAGTCTCAAGCAGCTTTGCTCATTTCATAGTTGACATTTTTTTCTCTTACTATAGGTCCTTTTTTTTTGTTATGGTAGAATAGACATAGACGAGTTTGTTTTATCGTTGTAGTTCTGTGCATGCAATATATGAAAATGAGATACGAAAAGAAAGAAGAATAATACGAGAATTATTTACTTAGTTCGTCTTTCGATTAAGTCTGAGAGCACTGGCAAGTGAAGGTTTTGGGCTATTTTCTTAATACAATTACAATAAATAATACAGATTATCTATAGAGGAGTAGTTGTAGCATAAAGTGGCGGATGGAGCCCTCTAGCTACCTTAAATTGTGCAGAATTTTAAATTTGTAATGTATTTATTTTTAAAAAAATTGCGCTCCCTAAAATTCATATTTCACCGGTTCTTAAAATTTCAAAATTTCAGTCACATTTAATTTTTAATCATGGATGAAGTCTTGCAGCCTTGCTTGTCGTCAGGATATTATATAGTAGCTTCTATTGCAAGGTAGATGAACGGCATTTAATTTACAAGAGATTGATAAGAGATAAGGTCAAAATACAAGTAGATTTAAATAAATCTTTTCTAGCAAGAATTATGGGTTCATATGACGTTTCAGTACAGACTTTTATCTTATTGTACGTCGAATTGTAATATTTTATTTTTTGGACGAAGTTGAACTGTTAAATTATTATAGAAAATAAAAACAATGTTGAAGTATTTGTTATTTACATGGGATGGGAGTCAATTAATTAGAAAATATATCATCAAAATTCGTATGAATGAAAAAGCACCTTAATTCAAACATAGTGTGTATATCCCAAATTTAAATAAAAAGTAAACATGAATATAGATTTTGTCGGATAATTCTGTAAAATGCTGTCATGTAATGTCATAATATTTTATCGCCAACCTATATTTGACCGGTACTAATGATATTATTATGTTATTATGCAGGCCTCCTTTCCGGCCATTTCTAAATCAGGATTAGTTGATTGGTTGGCAGGAAATATTTAGTTAATACACTAGATAGTTGTTATTGACTTCTAAAGATTAGAGTTTTAGGTATTAGTCTATGTTTGAGAATGAGGATAAAATTTTTATTTTATCTATAATGTGGTTTATGTTCCTTTATTTTTTATATCTTAGTGGTGGTATTTTTTTGTCCAATAATATGAATAAATTTCTATTTGTGATCATTCCTCAAAAAAACTACTTCATAGGCCCCCTTTTCTTATCGGCTAACATATTTCAACTATGACTCGTATATCTAATATTGTGTTACTGGTAATAGGAAGTTATTGGTAAGTAACACAATAAAACATTGATAAATTAGGCGAAAAAGAGTTTGTTAAGTACACTTTCAGTAGAATCAAAACTAACATTTTCTAAAATTACAAGACAAATAACAAACACGACCAACAAATAGATGTCATATTACCGAACCAAATTCCAAATTTTATCATATGCAGATATTTCAGTTGCAGATTAAAAGTCAACCGGCAAAGGAGGTAATAACTGGGTTTCCTTCTTGTGCTTAAAGTTTAAACTAGTGTAGTACCCGTGCGTTTGCACGGTTTTTTTTTTAATTTTTATTTATTTATTTCTCATATCATATGTTATGTATTCGATTTGCATTTAAACATCAATTCTTAAGTGGTCTGAATTTTGGTTTAAATGTAATTCGTAAGTTGTGTTTATTTTAACATATGAAGTAGTATTAGCAGTATAATAGTTTTGTGAATGTATTTTGTCATCTGGAAGTCTGAGTTAATCTTATTTTTTAGTAGTTGTTGTAAGAGTATAATAAAAAAGTTTTTAACAAACTAAAATATGTAGTTCAATTTCAATTGGGAAGTTTCATCGATTCCCTACACACGTGTCAAATACTCATGTATTGTAAATCTTTTATTGTCTCATCTTTAACTAACTACAAAACAATGCGGTATTATAATATAGGTTTTTATTCTTGTTTAAACGTCACCTAAATTGAGCTAAGAAATGTTTATTTAGTTATATTTGGTCACTAACGACGATATTGTCTATAAATTTGTGAAGTGATCATATCATGAACCTAAGGATCGTATCATGCTCAAGGATTTAAGGAACCATCTAAACTATCCCAAACCAATGGTGACAATCTAGACACTTAATTGCAGGTCTAAATAAATAATCGGGTATGATCCGCCGTATTATCTATTACCTATATTCTCTATAATTATCTAAGATGATGGCCAGTCACATTAAAGAATCATAGAGAAATCAAAAGCAGGCTCAACAATTAAGAAACAAAACAATTCATTCATTGAAAAACTTGGGTTTGAATCAATTCATCAAAAACATAGATCCTGCTAAACCCCTACACAAGGGGATTTAGCCACTCATATTCGTAGGAAAATAATCACAAAAGATGCAAAAATAATCCATAGAATTCAAGTATCAAAAACCCTAAACAAAACTAAGAAGGAATAATACAACCTAGAATCTAGCGGATTGATCCTCGCGCTTGGTTCTCGGGTTGTGGTCTTCAATATTCGTCTTGAATCTTCAACGGATGGATGTCTTGGGTGTTTCTCTGCCTTGGAGGGTGGAAGAAGTCGAAAATATGGTGTGTGTCGAAGGAAAGAAGTCCGGAAGGGTTTATTTAGGTTTCGGGCCGAAAAAATCTGGTTTTTGGGCTGTATACGACGCGGACCGCGGTCCAGCACAAATGCGGACCGCGGTCCGACGTCTTTTGCCGAATAGTTTTTTTCTACACTGTCGCGTTTTGGGAAAAACGCGATATCTCCTTCGTTAGCCGTTGGATCGCCACGAAACTTTGCCACATTGTTCCTAACACATAGAACTACGATGTGGACGGTGGAGATCGGATTCTAAGATCGTTAGATCCGCATGCCACGCGATTTTCCAACTGCCTCGTTACATGAGCTCCGAAACGCGATTTCTTCAACATCCGACTTCAAATCCTCTTCATTCTTCATCCAAACAACTCCATCTTTGCCAACAATGCATCAATGGTCATGGTTTCTTTCATTTTGGTGTCAAATACCACCAAATATGCTCAAAACGCGTGAGAAACCTACAAAACCAAAAACCATCGAAAGTATACGATTCCAAGCAAAACAAAAGCTAAAAATGAATAGAAAACGATGTAAACAAGCTTAAAAAGAACATGATGAGATGGTATAAAAACCACTCATCAAATCCCCGCAAACCTAAGCTTTTGCTTGTCCTCAAGCAAAGAAACAAGATAAAAGAAAGACTATGACTAAATATTAAAAAGATGAGAATAACAATTCAAGCCTTATTCAGCTTTTTAGAAGAACACATCATTAGCATGTGAAAATCATTCAAGTTTGATGCCACCTTCAAAACAAAATAGAACATAGAAGTAGAGTAGTCCCTCTCCGTAAATCGTATCACTCAAACACTCAAGTGTATAAGGGTAAAATCATCACTCAAACTCAACCCTAGGAGAGCGTCTTCATAAGCTTGCATTGTCTAATTCTACTCATAATGAACACAATTCATGGCAAAGATCTCGAAGGTCTTACTTTGGTTGTAATGGGGCTAAGGCATGTAATAAAAAGGTAGGGAATATATAGGAAAAGTGACTCATAATGTACGAACAATCAAGGGATCTAGTAGAGCAACCAAATGATGATATATCAAAATAAATCGCTAAAACCAACCACATTTGGATCACTCATAATCAAAACAAATCAAGTCACCCCAAGTTCTCACTTTTTTTTTTCAAAATATACTCCCCTTTTCAACTTCCTCATTCACCTTTTTTTTTCTTTTTTTTTTTCATCTCCCAACTCTAACATATGACATCAATAAACCCCTTCCAATCGAAGTTAGGAGTACATGCACAAGTCTCCCATATTCTATCCAATTGTTTACCTGCCAACTCTCTACCACTAATTAGATAAAGATTTCAGTATAACACGGTGTCATCAAGTTCGGTACCAGGCTGGATATAATCAAAATCAATTCACACCAATCTCACTTTTTAGCAAATATTTGTCCCTTGATCACTAAACCCTTATCAAACCTCCCTTTCTTCCCCACGGCACTAATGACTCTACTAAATCCTCGGTTAAGGCTAGTTAGGCTAGGCAATTTAAGTGGAGGTACATGAATAAAAAGGATACATTAAGCTCAAAGGGGCTTACTAGGTTGATGTTCAAGGTAGGAATCATATTTGGCTCTGGCTAAAGAACGAGATAGTGCCTAAGATCATATCAATGCCATATACGAAAAGTGTTCAATAAACTTCAAACAGACTCAAAGCAAGTTCTAAATGTTCTCCCTAAAGTGAGTATCACACATGAAAGAAATTGAGACCAACATAAAATTTCGTCAGTTCACAATAGGCTCAAATTCTCACCAAAGGCTTTTGGACTACTATACTTTTACATCCTACATGTTCGAAAATTTTATCATGCTCAAATTCAATTCAACAATGCTTCAGTAAAGAAAAATTTTAAGGCAAGAAATGCATAAACATCAAATAACGTAAGTCATACTAGTTCAAATATCAAGTACATGGAGAATCATCAGAATCATAATTATACAGACCAAATCAGTAGGGTTCAAGATTCGACATACCCCCCCCAAACCTATCTACGAGCTAGTCTCTAGCACGAAAATAGAGTGAAATAAAGAAAAATGGGTAAACGAATCTTCCCTGATGTTTAGGTGATGTCCGATCGATCTACATATGCGAAGTTTGATCTGGCAGGCTCATATCCAAAGTTAATCCCGACCGTATCAGCTCCCCTGCTGCTCTGATATAGCTTATTATGCATTAAAAATCAATAGGTGATGCATATATGTCAATTTTCCTCCTCGGATTTTTTTTTCAAGTTTATGGATAGCAATAAATCTAACTAAGAAAACTAGAAAAACTCACAAATGCGGGTTGCCTCCCACGAAGCGCTGTTGGTTTGAGTCGTTGGCTCGACTTTGCTGAATCATATTAGAAACTTGGCGACTTTGGACGCCCGACTACAGCCTTGTCGAACGCCTCCTTTGATGATGCTCCACAAACATCCTTCACCTTGAAATGTTTTTTGGTTCG
Organism: Lavandula angustifolia; assembly: GCA_028984105.1. Lineage (NCBI taxonomy): Eukaryota > Viridiplantae > Streptophyta > Magnoliopsida > Lamiales > Lamiaceae > Lavandula > Lavandula angustifolia. Next base: position 8,229,049 of record CM054816.1, read on the forward strand.
TGGATTCATCAACTTCACCACACCATGCGACAAAATGTCCACCACATGAAATGGTCCGGAGAATGTAGAAATTGGGTATCCTGAAAAAACTCTAGAACCATCGTCATATAAAAGAACTTTAAGACCAGGATAGAGTGTTTTACCCAACGTGCTCTTCCCACAAGCAGCTTTAGTGCGTCTGACATAGATGGTTTTCTTCGGGAACATGTCTTTTAGATCTTCAACACATTCATCCAAGTTCGGAACACCGACATCTGTTGACTCCTCATCGAATAATGAGTGTATTCATAATCCATCCCGTACCATCGTAATCCTTCACTACATCATATGTAGGTTGCACAAAGTTAACTTCAGCAGTTGAGGCATTAGTTCCCAATGTGGTTGGAGCTAGTGCTTTGAATTCTGTAACCTCCCCTAAGACTTCCATCCTCACGGTTCGTGATGATACATCAACACAAGTCCTAGTGGTTGCCATAAATGGCCTCCCTAGGAGGATAAGTCGGTCACTTAGCCCTCGAGAAGTATCATCTCGCATCAAGAACAATAAAGTCAACAGAACAATAAACTTGTCTACCTTTACCAACAAATCTTCTACAATCCCCATTGGGGTCTTCACCGAGTTATCAGCAAATTGAAGCCTCATAGGTGTAGACTTCAAATTGTTAACTCCCAACGTTTTGTAGACAGAGTAGGGCATGAGGTTGATACCAGCTCCAAGATCTAGCATTGCTCGTGTAACTCTATCCTTGCCCATAGAGATAGCGATGTCGAATCTTCCAGGATCTATTAACTTGGGCGGTAGAGCCGATATATCAACTACAACACCCCCTGATTCAAGTGTAGGAAGATTTGTACTCTGCTCGTAATCCTTTTTGTTGGTAATGAGCTCCTTGAAGAACTTGGATTGCCTTGGAATACTCTTGATAAGGTCTAAAATGGGAAGATTGATGTTAACCTTAGAAAGCATATTGAAAAGGGTAGAGAATTGCTTATCTTGCTTGCTTCCTTTCAGACGCCCGGGAAATGGTAGATGAGGCTTGTATGGGTTACTCGCCTTGTGTAAAGTGGGTTTTCCTACATGATCCTTCTCTTTTCCTTTGGCTTGTTCAGTCAAGACTTCTTCATCCTCTTCGACTACGCCATCCTTCTTGATTTTTTCCTCAAGGGATGAGTCTTCAGGAATATAATCTGGCTTCTCAATCTCCTTGTCATTCCTCAATACGTGGATAGCCTTTGCTTGCTGTGTTTGTCCAGGTAGTTCCCCTTGTTGCATTTTAAGCAAAGCGACTTCCCGTGCTAGTTGGCCAAGTTGAGTCCCCAAATTGTTGGAATTGGCTTCCACGTTCCTGACAGTAGTGGTAAGTGTCTCCATTTGCTCCTTAGAACTCTTCATAAAGGAGTTTAAGGTGTCTTGCAAGATGGCTATGGAATTCTTGTCAGTGTCCTCAATCCTTGGCTGAGGGCGAGAAGATGATGTGCCTCCAAAGTTTTGCTGCGGAATGGTATTCCTCCCTCCATAATCCTGGTAACTCTTGTAGTTAGGATTGTACCCTTGCTGCTTATGGACAAAATTTTGCTGCGGCCTCTGATATTGTCTTCTCTCTTCCCATTCCTGGTGTCTGAGGCCTTGTCCCCAGTTAGCTTCTTCCTCTTGAAATTGATTGTGGATGATATTAAACTGGCACTGGGCGGTTGAGTGTTGTGGATCATCACAAATGGTACATACATTGCCAATCTTTAGGGCTTGCACTTGTCTCTGCTTGAGCTCCTTGATTTCTTGTCTAAGCAGTTGAAGCTCCTTAAGAGTATCATCCGCATAGGCAGCCCGCACATCCTACGTTCCACGTTGTCTCACACTCTGACTTCTTAATACTGAACGAGCCTTCAACATCTCAAAAAGCTCATGCAATGCACTTGGGGTCAGTGCAAGAATGCCTCCGGGAGCCATGTTGTCAACCATAATCCGACACGGTAAGAGCAAACCCATTGTAGAAGAACTCATTCAAGATCGCAACTGGTAATTATGATGTGGACATTGGATGAGGAGTCCCTTGAATCTATCCCAAGCTTCATGGTATGTCTCATTGTCAAATGGGGAGAAAGTAGCAATCTGCTGCCCTCAACTGGTGATTCTTGCTTCGGGAGTAGTATCGCTCCGTGAATGCTTTGAACACGTCCTCCATTGTCCTCAAAGAATTAGGAGGCGTGTGTGCAACCAATTCTTGACTTTATCTTTCGTAGTGTAGGGAAACAATCGTCTTCCCAATTGATCGCAGTGAGCCCGCCGAGAGGAATAGTCCCCAAGTGTAGCATAGAACTCCCTCATATGAGCAAGAGGATCTTCGGTTGCTAGCCCGTAGAAAGATGGTAGCATATGGTAGTAGATGGGCTTCAAATCATAATTCCTTGCGGTCTCTTCTAGGACGATGCAGGTGGTATTGGCTCCAAGTATCGGCCTTGTGTAGTCTCCCTGCAACCTCTCCGATTCGGGATTATTCTCAATTCGCTCCATTTCAATTTTGTCTTCCTGTTCTTTCCTCGTAACTCGAGTCCCTACTCTGTGTATGTTATCGATAAAAGGCGCAAGTTCTGGATTTTGCGACCTTATACCGTGCATAAACCTACAGAAAACTCAAAGAGTAAGACTCGACACAGTAAAGAAAAGAAGAAATAGTAAGCAACGTAAAAAATAAAATCTAAACAAATAAACAGCTAGTAAAAAGAATAATAAAAACGACTGAGTCCCCGACAACGGCGCCAAAAACTTGATGAACAAATTACAATTCTCGCAAGTGCACGAATCAGTATAGTAACTAATCTAGCAACTCTCGAGATCGATCTCACAAGGACTCAGTTGGGTTCTAATTATCCTAATTATTTTGCTATCTACTTGGTCCTAAACTGGGTTTGATTTACTTAAAAACTACTAAATTAAAATAACAGGAAGATAAAAGAGCAAGTAAAAGCAAACCGAACTGGGTTAATGGGTGTGTTTCAAGTTTAATGAAGGGTGCGGAGGTTTAGCAATCACTATGCCTAAGATGATCGATTCATTCCTATTCTCTAGCTAGCATTTATGAGTTTATTTTGTTGGTTCATCCACTAAGGCTCTAGGGATTCCGTATGATGGCGGGAGATCTCTAACTTATAATCCTAAGGATCAATCAAGTGATCATATCATGAACCTAAGGATCGTATCATGCTCAAGGATTTAAGGAACCATCTAAACTATCCCAAACCAATGGTGACAATCTAGACACTTAATTGCGTGTCTAAATAAATAACCGGGTATGATCCGCCGTATTATCTATTACCTATATTCTCTATAATTATCTAAGATGATGGCCAGTCACATTAAAGAATCATAGAGAAATCAAAAACAGGCTCAACAATTAAGAAACAAAACAATTCATTCATTGAAAAACTTGGGTTTGAATCAATTCATCAAAAACATAGATCCTGCTAAACCCCCACACAAGGGGATTTAGCCACTCATATTCGTATGAAAATAATCACAAAAGATGCAAAAATAATCCATAGAATTCAAGTATCAAAAACCCTAAACAAAACTGAGAAGGAATAATACAACCTAGAATCTAGCGGATTGATCCTCGCGCTTGGTTCTCGGGTTGTGGTCTTCAATATTCGTCTTGAATCTTCAACGGAGGGATGTCTTGGGTGTTTCTCTGCCTTGGAGGGTGGAAGAAGTCGAAAATATGGTGTGTGTCGAAGGAAAGAAGTCCGGAAGAGTTTATATAGGTTTCGGGCCGAAAAAATCTGGTTTTTGGGCTGTATACGACGCGGACCGCGGTCCAGCACAAATGCGGACCGCGGTCCGACGTCTTCTGCCGAACAATTTTTTTCTACACTGTCGCGTTTTGGGAAAAACGCGATATCTCCTTCGTTAGCCGTTGGATCGCCACGAAACTTTGCCACATTGTTCCTAACACATAGAACTACGATGTGGACGGTGGAGATCGGATTCTAAGATCGTTAGATCCGCATGCCACGCGATTTTCCAACTGCCTCGTTACATGAGCTCCGAAACGCGATTTCTTCAACATCCGGCTTCAAATCCTCTTCATTCTTCATCCAAACAACTCCATCTTTGCCAACAATGCATCAATGGTCATGGTTTCTTTCATTTTGGTGTCAAATACCACCAAATATGCTCAAGAACGCGTGAGAAACCTACAAAACCAAAAACCATCGAAAGTATACGATTCCAAGCAAAACAAAAGCTAAAAATGAATAGAAAACGATGTAAACAAGCTTAAAAAGAACATGATGAGATGGTATAAAAACCACTCATCATAGACTTCTTAGCATTTAATAGCAACCTCGGCAACCTTAGCATTTAACAGCAACTTCGTAGCATAGTAGCCATTTCGGACTTTTCTTTCCTCTAAATATGTAACCAAAATTTTTTGTTAAGTACTACATAGAAAAATCTTTCTTCTATATTAATATCAAATAGAAGTATTCTTTAAACAACATACCTAGATAAATGCTCTCAAAATGTTTGGCGTCGAAGATTTGTGCTCGATTAAGTTTAGTAATTTTTCAACATAATCCTCCCACAGAGTGCAAGTTAAAGCATTTTTTGTACGTATAAATTAGCGTAATTAAGTTGATAAATAATAAGACATCTATGTAATATAATGTTTCTTACATAATATAAAAAATAACAATAAGATGCATACTCAATGTCTTCAAGGCGGATGTTGATTAACTTCGTTTCTGATCCTTTGCTTGTTGTAGGATGTTGAACTGTCCCAACATTGATCAACGCTCCAATGACATATGTTTAGATCTAATAGTTAATTACAATATAATAAAATATTTATATTTAGTAATATCCAGAACTGCATAATTTGCTGATAATACCAAATGACAAGACTTTATGAATTTTTTTAATTCCGTGTACTTCCTCAAAACTTTTGAAGCTAAATTGTGTGTTCGGGAAATCTTCTTGCAATAGATTCAATATTCGGGTTTTCTCGTTCATCAATAGCCTATATTTATTTGTCGTAAGCTTGTGCGTTTTCCTATCATGCACGACCTGAAAATTTTTACGCCATAAAGATGACTCTCTTTATGCTCAGGTTTCAATCTGCGAATCTGGTTTCTCGGGATTGTAGCTTCAATTATCTCCCCCTATAACAATTTATCGCCAGTTCAATCCAAGGAATCATTTAATTTAAAATTCTTCTACTAATGTTTGAGAAAAACTATGTACCTTGAAATCGTGAAAAACATACTCCATACTGAGTACATCGCTTTTGTTGTACGTAGGCAATTCGAAGGCACGAACCAGACGAAGCTTGACTGCAAATGTCTCTTTCGAGTCGTCCAACTCCTCAATTAGAGACCAAATAGTCGACATGTCTGCAAATATTTCTTTGAATTTTGAATAAGAATGCGCTTGTTATGCACTTGCGTTCCTTCGCATATATATAATTATTTAACAAGCATTCCTTCGCTTGTTATATACATATGTATGCATTAAACCTATCTATAAATAATTTAATATTATATTAGTGACTACATTCATATTAAAACACTACAAAAAAAACTGTCTTTTACCGACGGAAAATTCCATCGCTAAACATTAAAAATCCGTCGGTAAACGATTTACCGACGGATTACCGACAGAAAATAAGCCGTCGTTAAGAGCTTGTCGGTAAAATTTACTGACGGATTTTGAGGTCCGTCTGTATTTACCGATGGAATTTTTCGTCGGTAATCCGTCGTTAAACCGTCTACGAATTTTTTTGAAATTAAGCCGACAATTGACCCGCCCGGCTATCGGAGTTGGTATCCGCCGGTGGTCGGGCAAATGACGATGGGCCGACGGAGATCGGACGCTGACGTGGAGGCTTGTGCGCGCGTGCACACGTGTATAACATGATTTTTAATAGCTAATAGGTAGTTTGATATATAAAGGTGGAAAATATTTGTCAAAAATTCGATGTGGGATGCAAAATTTTAAGTTCACCGACGAATTACCGACGGAATTTTCCGTCTCTAAATACTGACGGAAAATTTCGTCGCTAAATCTGTCGGTAATAGCTAAGATGATGAAATAGCGACGGAATTTTCCGTCGGTATTTAGCGACGGAATTTTCCGTCGGTAAATTAAATTTTTGAATTTCCGTCGGTAAACGTCGACCCGTGTTTTGTCCGTCGATAAATCCGTCGGTAAACACTGAAAATTTTGTAGTGAAATATGCAATCTTTCATATTCTTTAAATAAGTGTAGAATTTCAATGGACACTTAAATTTATACATAGACACTCTTATTAAAGAGTATATTTCAATTATATAGTAGATATTATATATTCTCTCTCTATATATAATATCTAATCTAAGTATTATTTTACACATAAATATTTTTTTTATTAGAGATTCAAAACGTATGACGGGCAACTAATATGTATGTAAAATACATTTTATACTTTTAATGTTATCTTTCATATTCTTTAAGTGTGTAATTCAAATAATTCTTATAATTATTTATACATTAGTGTTTTGTAATCTTTGATATTCTTTTAAGTGAGAAATTTTAATACTCTCTCTATATATGCATCTAATATCTAATCTAAATATTACTATATATAAAATAGTCTATTATTTATTAGGTTTACAAAACGTGCTATGGGCAATTAATATCTATGTAACATCCATTTTATAGTTTTAATATGATCTTTCATATTCTTTAAGTGTGTAATTTCAATAATTCTTATAATGATTTATATATTAATGTTTGATAATCTTTGATATTCTTTTAAGTGAAATTTTAATAGTCATTAGAATATCAATATCCGTTACTCAACTAAATTACACTTTTGAAATACTATGTAACATACATTTTATAGCTTTAATGTAATCTTTCATATTCTTTAAGTGTGTAATTTAAATAATTCTTATAATTATTTGTATATTAGTGTTTTGTAATCTTTGATAGTCTTTTAAGGTATAATGTAAAATTTTGCAATTGATTTGAATTTGAATTGGAATTGTTTGAAAATTATTTATTTAATATCAATTTTAATATTATTGAATTTTTAAAGTAAAAAACTCAAGTGCAAAACTGGAAAAAAAAATCATTGTGAAGCATTAGATTAAATTGAAATGAAAGAAAATTGACAGCCTTCAGTTTTATGTAATTGATTTGAAATTGAATTGGACTTGATTGAAAATCATTTATTTAATATTAATTTTAATAATGGATATTTAAAATGAAAAATATAGTGCAAAGTAGAATAATTTGTTGGTTTGGAAGGATTAGATTAAAAGCAATGAATCAAAATTGACAATTAAAATTTGAAATAAGAAAATAGGACAAATTTCAATCTTATATATATAAAAACTGAATGATTTTAATTCCAAATCAATTTCAATTTCAATTTAATTGAACTCAATTAAAATTTCATTAAATTGAGGGTAAATATATAAGATATATAAGATTATGTCCCTCAATTTATGCTCAATCATGAAATAATTTTAGAATGTTTCTCAAATTACGCCCATTAATTGTTACTATTAATATTTTGAAAATATCTCTCAATTTACGCCCAATCATTCTAAATCTAATATTTTATAAAATATAATTAAAGAAATTCAAAGCACAACTTTATAAGATAAATCAATTTCAGATCTATTAATATTTAAAAGTTCTATGTTGAATAATTGCTACTCAATTTACGCATAATGATGTTAAAAATGGTTAATTATATATTAAAATTATATGTTAATAATTTTAAGGAACAAATTAGACTAGATTATATCGCCCAATAATGCTAAATATAACATTTTATAAAATATAATTAAAGATTTTCAAATCACAACTTTATAAGATTAATCAATTCCGAATCTATAATTTGTTTACCAGGATTTTTTAAAAGTTTTATGTTGAATAACTGCTCCTCAATTTACGTATAATGATGTTAAAAAAGGTTAATTATATATTAAAATTATATGTTAATAATTTTAAGGAACAAATTAGATTGTATTATATCTTATATATTTACTCTCACATATATAATAAGTCATAGTCTAAAATATTTTCACGTCATTTCAAAACTCTCACATATTTGAAAGAAAAAAAAAACATGGAAGTACAAAATGCCTAATATTGGTCCATCATTGAGGAGTTGGATGAATTCAATGAGTCATTTGCGATGAAACTTCGACTGATCCGTGCGTACGAGATCCCTTCATTCAACAAAAAAGATGTATCAAGTATAAAGTATGTTTTCCACGATGCAAAGGTATGTCTCATTCAGTAGTTGTATCAGTTTAATATTTCAAGTAACTCATATTGCATTGAATTCATATTCAAATGTTTCTGGAGGAAAGAATTGAAGCAACAATACCAAAAAAATTTGTTCGCATATTGAAACCACAACATGAGGAGGTCAGATATATGGTGTAAAATACTTTAAAGTTGTGCATGATAGTAGGCCACACAAGGTCACCACAAGTACATATAGGATATTGATCAATGATAAAACCCGAATCTTGAAACTCTTGCAAAAGGATTTTCCTGACACACGGTACTGCTTCAAGAACTTTGATGATGTTCACAAAATAGAAATAATTGACAAAGTCAGGCCGTTTGGTAGGTTACAAATATATGATTGTGCTTATAATTTTAAAATGTGCATGAGATAACATATATAATCAATTACCATATGCTTGCAGATATCATAAGAGCGGTTGCAGAGGTTAGCAATGTGGAGATCCGTATTGTACCTAATGGACCAGAGAAGAGGCTAATCAATATCAAACTTCAAGATACAAAGTATCAATTTTAATTTTAGTATTAATAATTTTAGATTATGTTAAAAAAATAAATCTTTATGATTTAATTCTCATTAATAATGTTGCATTTCATATGTAGGGGGACATATTTAACTTGCACTCTTTGAAAAGATTATGTTGATAAGTTTTTCACGTTAATGAAAAGCCAAACTTTGAATCCCAATATTTTGATTGTCCAATTTTGTAAACCAACCATTGTCAAAGGTTTGCTCAACGAGATTCATTTTTAATTTACACAAACTATACAATGATTTATTTAATTATTTATTGCTATTTCTCTTTTAATATCTAGGTGACAGAAAAATTACTAATGTCTTCTATGCTACGAAGTTACTATTGAATGTTGAATTAGATGAAGGTGTTCATTTTAGAAATAGATAAATTACCTCCAAAAATAATATATAATAAACTAATTTCTCTAGAAAATGGTTCGTAATGGACTTTTAATTTGTCTTTTTCAAATGTTTCTCAATAGATTTTGTGTCGATGGCAAATGTAGTACGGTATCCCAAATAACTACACAAGAATTGGATGATGATAATGTTGAAGGGGTGATCGACATAAAAAAAAAATTGAAGATCTATTTGATGATGATGAGGTTCAATTCTTACAACTCCTTATTTTTACATATACTTAACTCTAAATATTGTATTTTTACATTTTGTATTTTTTGTTCCAGACACAATATTCTTGGATTATTGGAACAATTGACTTTGTGGATTTTGAGGACGGATGGAATTATATAGCATGCAAGAAATGTAATAGAAAAATGGATAAAGTAGATAAGCAATTTTATTGCATGAATTGCAACGACTACAATTGCATAGCAACTTTGATGTACTAATATGAAATTAAAATATTGGTTCAATACTAACAATTATATTGTTGATTACACATAATATGTTTTTTTATATAAGTACAAACTAAAGGTTCATGTTAAGGATGAGACTGCGTTTGTTTTACTACTGCTTTGGGACAAAGAGTGCATTCAAGTAATAGGAAAGTCAGCTGATGAGTTGGATAAGAATACAGTAAAGCAGGATATTGAAGCAGCAATGTTGAACAAAAGTTCTATTTCAAGATTGAAACAAAGCCAAATCAAAATGCCATCTTTGGTGGATGGTATAGTGCGATAAAAGTTTCGACAAATATAGATTTTGCTCCACCGTATAGTGAGAGTCAGGTTGTAATTATTTTCATTATTTCATAATGTCTACTTTATGAGTCTGGTACGTTCATATAAATTATACTCCCTCCGTCCCATTGGAAGCGTCTTGTATTCCTTATTGGGTTGTCCCATTGGAAACATCTTGTTTCTAAAAAAGGCAAGAATATGTGGACAAGATTTAACTATCCAAAAGTCAAACAATATACACCACACATTATCATTTTCTTAACCTCCGTGCCCAAAAGAAACAAAACGCTTCTAATGGGACGGAGGGGGTATATGTTTTGTAGGAATCTAATTCCCCTAAAGTTGGTAATGTTACTTTCATGGAAACTCCGTTAAATAAGGGAACTGAAGCTGCTAGCAAAGTGAATGATAGTTCTGGAAACCATTTCCACACAAGTATCATCAAATGTTCAAGTTGAGGATCAGTGGTGTGATGATGGAACAACGAAAAGATGTCTCATGGACGCATTTTCAGCAAAGCAACCGACAAAGAAAACAAAGTTCGAAATTAAAAAAGAAAAGGATTAGTAACTGATTTTTGAAGATGTTGTAGACAATCATTGTTTACTCCCTGTTGGTCCCGGGGGGGGGGGGGTGAATACACCTGATTCGATTTCTCAACTTCGAACACGAACAATCTATTCAGGGATGGTGTCCGATCAAACAGCCATTCACTGGCACAACCGTTTCCGAATCGAGTTAAAGGCTAAGAGTACTGACTCAGCTGAGATCTACTAACTGACTAGGTCAGAATTCAGTATCTACAGTAAGAGTTCAGTGCGCGGAATAGTGTAGGCCCAAATCAGTTTTTGTGAGAAAACGTTTTAAGCCTCAGCTCAGTAGATTAAAAGTTCAGTATGCTGAGATAGTTGATTGATTTTAAATATGATGTTCAGTATGAATAGTAAAATCAATGCAACAGTTAAGAAAGCAGTAAGAGACACGGGATTTTTAAAGTGGTTTGGATATCGCTCAAATCCTACGTCCACTGTCCCGAATGATCAGGAGGCTATTTATTATCCTGAGTTAGTCTCAGTCAGCTTGCACACTGGGCAAAGCCGTGTCTTGGTTTTTATACTGATCCAAGTCTCAGTTTACAACACTATCAAACTTAAAGTGTTTGACAAACTTCTCCAACAGTGAAGGAGTCCTTATACAATAAGGATTGGGTTCAAATGTGAACTCCTTCGTCTAAGCTATAGATAAGAACGGTTGAGCTTAGGGTTAGAGGGATAGGGAATATGAGAGAGTAGCTTCTAGATCGACGAACAGCTGAAGGTAAGCTATAAGTTCGTGTAACGTCGATTGGATACTAGAGGCTTTATATGTCGGTTTAGCTTGATTCCCTATGAGCTAGAATGTAGTCTTTCGCCGGAAGATTGTTCTTCGAGTTCTTGCTAAGACGTAGTTCTTTGGGTTCTTTGCTCGTTGAATGCTTTCTTGATTTTTGCTCTAGATACGTGCATTCGGTGCATTCTTCTTGAATAATCCCTCTATTTATAGAGCAGAGATTGAAATAGATCCGTTGGAGACGATCTTCTTCTCTCTCTCTCTTTTTGGTAGCAAACGGCTCTTTTGGTGTAGGTAACAGTGTACTTTCCCACCTTTTTTAGGTAAAAGGTTGATCGAAGCTTTTAGCGGTGAGAAGACACGTGTATGCTTGTCATTCGTCGAGGTGGATGGAGTGGTTGAGACAGCACGAGACTTCGAGACGCAGTCGAAGCCGACTTCTCTCTTCCTCGTACGTGACAATGTTGATTGTCTTTCAAAAGATTCTCGACAGTCCCGAAGACTATCCGCCGTTGCTTGAGTCCGACCTTGTATTCGATAGATAGATTGCGAGAGATAAGTCTATCGAAGATCGCCTCGAGTCCAAATGAACTACTCTCGCCGAGTTCGGTTCAGCGACTCTCTCGCATATCTTGCTCTCGCCGAGTCCAAGATCACCGAGTCTTACGCACCGGTGCCGAGGCAGATAAGCTACTGAGCGCCTTGACCAGAGCAGAGTGTCTACTGAGTCTGAAACCTCAGAGACAAAACAGATACAAGGGAATGGTTCATCATTCAGATAGGGTTTTGGGATCTTCAAATCTTCAGACAAGTACAGAGCACAAGGCTACTGAGCTTAAGATCAGTGTCTAAGACCGAATCATTTCCCACTGAGTGAGACAGTGCTGAGGATGGAATCATCACCCAACACTCCCTATAGTTAATTTCTTTCTCACATTTCTAAGTTTTTATAATAATACCTAATTGTTCATGGTTACCCGAATGTTTCATACAATTTCGTGTCATACGTGGTTTTAAAATATGACAATAAATGTTTTATTCGTTTACTTTTCTGCAATAAGATAGTTATCTTAAAAATTGTCAATAAAATTGAGACACATTTAAATCAAATTTCTGAATCAGAACCTAAAGCACACCAGCTTGGCGGATCCCATTTTGGAAATACTCTAAATTACCTTTTCTTAAATCTTCTAATCGAATAGTTCCAATAATTACGAAAGTTTACAAATCATAAAATATTAGTAATCCTAATATATATATATATATATATATATATATATATATATATTATATCGTGCGTAGCACGGGTGAAGTACTAGTTTAACTAAAATGCAACTAAATTCAATTGGAATCAAGTTGGATTCCAATTGGATTCAATTTAAGGTATAATGTAAAATTATGCTATTGATTTGAAATTGAATTGGAATTGATTGAATTTTTTTAATTTAATATCAATCTTAATATAAATGAATTTTGAAAATAAAAAAATCAAGATAAATATGAAATTATTTTTTATTTAAAAGGATTAGATTAAATTGAAATGAATCAAAATGACATTTTCAATTTAAGTTATAATAGAAAATTATGCAACTGAGTTGAAAAAGATTTGGAATTGATTAAAAATTATTTAATGAATATTTGTTTTAATATTAATGGGTTTTTAAAATGTGTATAAGATTTGATTCGTAGGCACGAAGCAACGAACCTAAATAGGCATTTTAAAATTTACACTAATTACATTAAAGTTCTACATGATATACAACTTCTTTAAAATACCATAGGAGTTAGATATATTTGATTTGAGATATATTTGATTTGAGATTTAATAGGATTATAAGAAATTAAATTGATAATGTTGAGATTGAATGTAAATCAAAAGGGCAAAATAGTAAATTAAGATTTACAATCAATTGAAATTGAATTGAAATCCATTTGCAATTAAAACACCATTTGGTTTTCATATATATAATATAATAGATAGATAGATTGTGTTTATTAGACTTAATTTAGCTCATTACCACATTTGGGCCTTTAATAGTTCGATTTAGTTTATAAATTAATTTAGCTACTCAATCAAACGCTAAGTCCTTTTTTTTTTTAATTTGAGGAACCCGCAGCCGCTACCTTCGGTGCGCTCTGGGTAAATCTCAACTCCTTGTGCAGTAGCCTGCAAACCAGGCAGGAGCTCACACGGAATGGCTTCAGTGAAGATTGAACCCATGACCTGTCGGTCCCGAACTACCTCACTTTAACCACTCCACCATCCCCTAGAGGACGCTAAGTCCATTATTTTGATAAGCTGAATCTAGGCCCCTGATATCTCAAAGACTCGATCCCTTTATGAGAGATATTTGTTGTTAATTTCTTTTATTATTTCTAATCTCATTTTTTTTTCTAGACGAAAAAAATCTACATATAGAATACTAATCAAAATTCGCTTCTATATTTATAGAATACATCGTTTTGTCCAATAATTTGCGAACCAAACTTGACTTAATGTTGTTGGTGGAATTGATTACAATACACTAATTTCGTATTTGCTTTAAACTATTAAGATATTCATTAATAAATTATTACTACTAGTGGTGGAAGATGATTAGTCATTCTCGAATTCTCTGCATCAACGTACACATCCCTTACGGTGAACCTTCAGTCTGTCGAATTATTTTCCATCACAATTTCTTTAAGATTTATTGAAAAACCCATTATTCCAAACCCTAACGAAACAAAAAAAAAAAAAAAATCCCCTTTGCCCCAATTTTAACTTTAGAAACCCTTCGAAGCCCTATAATTGCTGTCAATTATCGAGAAATCAAGTCCTGAGATTCAGTTCGTATAGAGCACATTTTGCAGCCAGATATTAATTCATACGAATCTTGTCGTTTTAAGTGTTGATTTTAGTGAAAAATGTCAACGAGGCGGAGAGTAGGTGAAGAAAGATTATACTACAGTCCCCCGGCGATGAGGCGGCGGCAGCAGGAGCAATCGGAGCTGAAGTCGTCGTTGTCGTCGTCATTACCTGATAAAAAAGGATCCGGGTCGGATTCGTACTTAGATCGGTTCTTGGAGCACACAACTCCAGCTGTCACAGCTCAGCATTTTCCGAGGGTAAAATCCCTTTTTTGGTCTTTTCTTATATTAAGACGTGCTAAACTCAGTTCGTTTTCACTGTTTTGGCGAGGGCGGCAGGGGATTTTGATTTCTTATTCGAGTTTAATTTGGGAGTTCGTTATCTTTTTTATGGCTATTCCGTATTTGGCAATTTCAATGAGTTGTCTAAATTAAATGACGATGTTAATGAGATTTTGCATAAATAAGGTTGAGTTTTGAAAAGTTGTGGGGTCTGATTGGGTATACTTTTGTGATGAATTTGATTTATTTCTTCTGATCTCTACGTTTGGATGAGTTATGAATAATACATTAAGCTCTTGAAGGGCTTTCAGTCTGGTACTGGGTTTACTGTCTTTCCTTAGGTTTTCTGATGGTTATCTTAATTCTTGTTGAGTTGCCTATGGACTAAACTAGTAGTTATTTATGTGGTGTTTATGGGTTTGCATTGTGTCATTTAGCTGAATAGATGAACCTCGGAAGAGTTGCATTCCTAATTAAAAAATTAAGAGAAGATAGAAAACAAAGGAAAGCCAGAAGATTGCTGTCTCTTCTCATGATTAAGAAATAATAAGTCAAAGTAGAGAATTTGATGAAAGAGCAATTATATGATTGACAGTTTTTACTCAAGTGTCCCCAACCACTAACATCTCAACTTCAAACTCAACCATGATAAACTATGTGCATCAATTTCTCCATGAGCCTAATAGAAGTGAAGTTTAATGCAATCACATTAATAGTCTTTACGAATAAAAAGGTTAAATGGTCTAATTTGATGCTTTTGGATATCTACAGACAAGTATGAGATCCTGGAGAAATCGTGGTAGTGAGTTCCATCCATACTTCATTCTTGGGGATCTTTGGGAATCTTTCAGAGAGTGGAGTGTTTATGGAGTTGGAGTTCCGCTTGTTTGCAATGATTGTGATTCTGTTGTCCAATATTATGTACCATCACTCTCCGGTATTCAACTGTATATAGATCCTGCACGCCGCGCTGTGGAACAAAGGTGATTCTTATTTTCAATTTGCTTCTGTTCTTCTTTCGTTTTGGAGTATTAACATATTCAGCTTGGCTGCTTCTAAGAATATTTTAGTTTAAATAAATTGTTTGGTGTAATTGCATTTTTACTCTAGAGTAAGGTAAGACCTAAGGACTAGTTGGACTGTGTCCCATGAATTGTAGGTGCATTTTGCTAGTAGAACCACTTTCATTTGCAGTCATCTTGCAAAACATCCAGTCATTTCTTGAGCTCTTGAGAGCAGATTCTGCTTTGATGTTATTCTTATATGAATATAGTTATTTCATGTTCCTGTAATTTGCTTTCTTTTTATTAGTCGTCATATGTGTGCTAACATAATGAATATGAAAGCGGTGAAAGGTTGCTTGGGGGGTGTGAAATTTTCTGATACTGGAAAAGCTATTTAAACCTTGAACTAACGATAATTTTATCCTCTTCAACCAACATGTTCATGAATTTTTATCTATACTTATTACATAGTATCTTGGTATTCTGATTTGTGGTAAATGAGACAATATTTCAGTTTCTTGCATCTGATTCATCTTTTTGACAGGAGACCTGGTGAAGAAAGTGATGCTAATTCCTCTAGGGGGACGAGTACTGATGGTGAAAGTGAAGGAACTGATAGAGGGCCCAACGATGCTCGTGGTTCTTGGAATCAGAACAGCAATACTGGCCATGGATTTATAAGATATCCAGGGAGGATGGAATCATCTGTTGATGGAGATGATATCAAGAACCCCCCTGGTCTACTAATATTTGAGTACTTTGAGAGGGAGCTACCATTTCATCGTGAACCATTAGCTGATAAGGTAAGTGGTGATCGTCCTATCCACCATTTTATTAAAAAGTTGGCATTTATCTGAAAGTCTTTTTTGCTTGCGCACAACAGATGTCGAAACTTGCCTCTTGGTTTCCTGAACTAAAAACATATAAGAGTTGTGATCTGACTCCGTCAAGTTGGATTTCTGTTGCTTGGTAAGCTCCATACAAGAATGAAATGGAATTATACTGATGTTGTCTCATACTCAATTAGAAGTTGGTGTCTTATTTCGCAGGTACCCCATATATAGGATACCAGTAGGCCCAACTCTGCAAAATGTTGATGCCTGCTTCTTGACTTTCCATTCACTCGCAAAACCTGTTAGAAGTGAGTTTCTTTCGTGTCTTCATATTTCTCATTTTTCTTCCCTATATCTACTCTTCTTCTTTGATAATCTCATAACCAGTCTTGCAGTTCAATTATACTAAAACCCATTTTCGCGCGTGTATAGGTAGTGAAGGGGGGTTTGATGTTAGTAGCAAGCTTTCACTATCTACTTTTGGGCTTGTTTCTTACAAGTTCAAAGCGGCAGAGTTGGTGGGGGATGATGGAGTTTACGAAGCCCAGAAAGTCACTTCTCTCTCACGAGCTGCTGACAATTGGCTTCGAATGTTGCAAGTTGACCATCCTGATTATAACTTTTTCATGTCGCACAACACTTACTGGAGATAGAACAACAAAAGCTAAAATCCCACTTTCTCCAACAACATATGTACTACTTGAGCATTGCAGAAGCTGAGACGTTACCACGATATGGCTGCAAGCGTACGGACGATGGTTGAGTTGTGAATGGGAGATGTGGATTATGGCCTCTATAGATACTTTGACTTACCACCTAGTAAGTAGCTTTCTTACAACCAAATGCAGATAAAGAGAATTTTGGTTATGGATTTTTTTTCAACTACTGAATGATGGATATTCTGTCTCTTTCTCTCTCTATCTCGCTCCGGGATGTCTTGCGCATTAGGCGTCCTTATGATGACGAATAGTGTATCATGTATACCATATAGATTGTATATTAATAACCTGGTGCAATTTGCTACCCGTGGTTAACCTGTTGAGTTTGAATTTCGTAAGTGTTTCTTGATGGTATTCTATATAGTTATTATGTGCATGTTTGTGCACATATAGTACTCATTTATGTGTCTTGATATTGTTAATTTATAATTTATAACAAAGGATTTATCATATTTCAATGGGCTCAGCATAGTTTCTTTACTTGTGTAGCAATAGGCCATGTGTTATTCAATTATTTTAACATATAAATCCTTATTTAATGTTATTTTACCTTTAAATGTTTATATGTTCCACATTGGTCTACATGTCATACTTCTTATATGATTGACATGTGACACTTATAAACACCATTTCGATTGTAATGTAAGTATGACATATATTGATACAAAGAAACTTTTCCATTACTGTAAAGCCCCAATTTTCATACATCTACACGGGACGTCACCTCATACATGCGTTTCAAGTAAAATAGATTTTAAGAGGAAACAACTTTTATTAAAAGAGGTTTTCATTTAGAAATATAATAAAATATGTACGATTATTAGTTTCACAAATTTAAAAATGGAGAAAATTACAAAGTTCATAAATAAGACTAATTTAATGCGATAAAAGAGTTTTTGAATCCTTTAATGTGTGATCATCACCATCAGCTACCTCAAACATCTGCCGGACCATGATCTGAAAGTGTGAAATATAAGGGGATGAGTACGACGACTCAGTGAGGTCAAACATTAGTCAAATTATAAATTATAAAGAATTTAACATGAGAGATTAGA
This sequence comes from Lavandula angustifolia, assembly GCA_028984105.1. Classification (NCBI taxonomy): domain Eukaryota; kingdom Viridiplantae; phylum Streptophyta; class Magnoliopsida; order Lamiales; family Lamiaceae; genus Lavandula; species Lavandula angustifolia. The sequence continues at coordinate 8,247,082 of CM054816.1, forward strand.
CATGCTAACCTGGAGGCTTAACCCGACGGTTTTACTGCGTGAATAGCTCAAAGGCTCTGTCTGTACTGAATAATACATGAGAAAGATTTTATAGTGTATAATAAGGATAAAAGAAAAACCTCACCTTAACCTTTTCAATAAATGAAAATGTATATCCGGTGATTAAGCCTTGCGCACTTGTCCTAAATATTTAAATAACTTATATTTAATGATTTATCCATGAGATATTATGTGAGCATCACTCAAATATTAAATTCAAGAATCACATAATAAATATTTGGAAATCTGCTACCATCTATTTATCTGACTAGTTTCTCTTATCAAAAACCAAATTCATATAATTAAATTAACATAATAATCAACCAAGCATGCACAAACAATTACTTTAATCATGAGTGAAATAGAAGAATTTTGAGCGTCCTCCCTAATAGTTCTCGGCAAAATCGAAGAGTTATATTCATGTTATAAAACTATTAATCACATAAATACATATTCATGAATAATATATTAAATCTATATATATATATATATATATATATATATATATATATAGGAATGGATATTATGAGAACCAAATCTTAAAAGAGATACGAGAACCGATCGCGTCCCTTCATTTCGCAAATCTAGGGCTCTCATTTATCCTCAAAAGCATTTAAAAATAAATCAAAAAAGGAGAAAATATAGCTCATTAAGGGTATATTTGTAAACTCCTCTTCTTTTAATTCAACTTCAGATTTTCTCTCTCCACCCAATTTCGCTGCCATGTTCGAGTTTTACATCTTTATGCTCATGATGTTATGTGTTTATGCTCATCTTGTTAACTTTTCATGCATGTCCGAATCGGAATGACAGAGTCGTTTTTCTTTTGACCCCGATTGTTTCTTTTGTTAGAATGAATCCTATTTTCTGATTATCTGTTTATGTATATTATATTCTAGCTGAATTTATGTAGATTTTTATGGATGGAAGTCCCCCTTCATGAAATAATTCATATTTATTATTTTTCACCGTTACAATTTGATTTATGCTTACCTTTCTCAGAAATCATGCACACCAGTATATAATTTCATGCTAACCTTTCAATCAAGTTATGCACACATTTTTTGCATTTGACTCAATATTTTTATACTAACCTTTCGATCAAGTATGCACACAACCAATATTAATTATGCACAAAAATCCAAAATAATATGTACCTATGGACAACAATTTTATGCTTATTATTTCATATTTTTATGCTAAGATATAAAATGTTTTATGCTTACGCTTATAAAAAAAGGCACACGAAAAATAAGGGTGTGCATACCAATATTAAAACTTTCATGCACACACTCAGTTAGTATTGTGGCAAAAATATTTATGCTTACCTTTATCAAAATATATGCACACAGTTAAATATTTGCGATGTTCCTATTTTTTTAGAATATCCACTTAGTACGTATGCAGTTTTTTCACTGAATTTATGCATATAACTATCATATTTATTGCATATCAGTATCAAAATTTATGCATACCAGTAACACACAAAACTTTTCAGAATATTTTCATTTTATGCATATGAATATCGTATTTTATGCTAACCAGTACGTTTGTTTATGCTCGCCACCCTAAATATTTATGCAGAAACAACATATTATATGAACCAAATAAATTTTAATTTATGCTAACGATTTACTATATTTATACTAATATAGATATACTTTAATGCTGATTCGCAATAATCAAATAAAATCTCCCTGATTAACATCTACTTCGTACTGAATAGGCTTCAATCAACAAACTCTGCAGAGACACATCAGAAACACAATGCTTGAATGAATCTCCTTGCCTAATTCTATCGAACAGATTCCAAACACAACTTAGGCATCCTCCTAACAAGCTCAATCCCTTCTCCCCACATCTTAGCCTCTGCATAGCCTGACAATAGTGCATTGACGAACACAGTCTTCTTCTCAGGAATTTCGTCGAACACCTTTGCTGCATCATTCAAGCACAGCAGTTTAACGTAGAAATCCACCATAGCACTACCGACGAATACAATAGCTAACCACCCCGATTTCTCTACATAAGCATGAACATGATAAAAACATTTCGTTCCCATAGGGTTCACTCTCATTAACAATAATATCTCCATAACATCAAATAATCAATGGGTTTCATAAATTAAGTTAAGAATCAGTAAAACAAACCTGAATACTAGTCGAATCGATTCCAAACGACTCTAATTCTTCGATTTCTTAGTCGAGTTACGTCGTTTCTTCTCGGTCGGCGCTAATGGCGGAAAAATGGAGCGAAACCCTCGTCGTTTGTGGAGGAGCAGTGGGTATTTCACGTGCTCTGTATATCTGGGTTGTGGAGGGAAGTTTTCGAGTGCTGAATCGATGGAAGATTAGCTCGATTGTGGAGTGAATTTTTGAAACCGTCGACCTTCGTCGATGGAAGTTTTGGACGTGAAATGTTTTTGAAATGTGTTTGAAATGTTTTTTGGTTTATGGAAATGTTTTTGAAAGGTTTTTGGTTTGAATACCCATTTTGCCCTTTTCTCTATTTTTTTTTTAAAGAAAGAAGGGATTGATATTGTCCATTAGATTAGAACCGATCAACGCTTACAATCGATTCTCTTATCTCTTTTAAAGGTTGGATCTCTCTAGATCCATACCATATATATATATATATATATATATATATATATATATATTATAATATTCACAATTCCTAAAGCAATAATAGATGAATGATCTATGCTTCACGTATTGCTTATCTAATTACTTATACTGCACATGACTTGAGCATAATCCAGTAACTTGTTATTTCATGTAGTCTAATACCTACATCCCTATTTTCCAAAACATCTCAATTAATTAAATTAATAATGGAGAAAGGTCTACGTTATTAAGTAAAAATAATAATTTGGAGATTAAATCTATCTCACAATATCTTGAATTCCTAAATGGCTTACAGAAAGAACATTCATATAACATGATTTATCTTATAATATAGCAGACAGAAAATTTCATAAATAAATCAAATCAAATCAAGCAACCTTACGCATGCCTCATCACATATGAACTCAATACAAGATTTTGCTATATCTAAGTATTTTTCATCAAATACTCAAACATGATCCAAGCAATAATTTACATTCCTAGCATTAATTGAATAACTAAATAATTAAATCTAAAGCAAGGAGGTACTCAACAAAAATCCTGAAGAATTTTTAATGTTTTGAAACAAGAGAGGAACGACAGCAGACATAATGACTTTATGGTTTGTTATGTTTTGGAAGGATGTTCACTTTATAAGAATTTTTTTTTAGATTTTTTAGCATATGCAAAAGCCGGTTAAATATTTATCTTTAATCTGACCATAATAAATTGTAACCCCACAAAATCAGCGCCTCTTTATCTCAACAAATCTATACATATTATATATATATCTATATTTTAATCTTGATGTACAAAATTGAGTCTAGACCGATCCAAACTCATAATTTTTTTAAAAAAAAAAACTTGTTGCGCCATTTAAGGAAACCAAAAAAAAATTCTAAGTTATATTAATCACTTTTCAAAACTTGTGATAATGATCAGCTATAAAAACACTTAATAATACTCTACTTACTATTTTAAACATCTATAATAAAATCACGTTGCACGCTCAAATTAAGTAAATAATGCATACCTAAAATAAAGAACCTCATGATAATATTTTATTATTATAATTAAGTTCTAAGCGCGACTTATAGGACTAAAACTCGTGATATTATGCATGAGGTGTAAATGCATTTTTTTTTTATTATTATAATTTATTTATTTATTTATTAAATTTTAGGTAAAAATTTCGGGGTGTTACAATCTCCCATACTTATAAAATTTTCGTTTTCGAAAATTAATTACCTTTGTCCATTAAATTCGTGTATCGTATCTCCATGTCATTTTATGCTTCCCATGTTGCCTCGCTCGCATCATGTCCACTCTAGAGAACTTTTATTAATGAAACTTCCTTACTCTTAAGTTGAATAATCTTCCTATCTAAGATGACATTTGGCATCTCTTCATATGATAGATCATTGTTCAGCTTCAATCCTTCATAGTTGACTATATTACTTGGGTCATGGACATACTTCCTCAAGTTCGCGACATGAAAAACATTATAAATGGACGTCAAACTTGACGGTAGAGCCAACTCGTATGACACTTCTCCAGTCCTTTTGAGTATCTCAAATGGTCCAATATATCGAGGTCTAAGCTTTCCTCTCTTCCCAGTCCGCACTATTCCTTTCATTAATGACAATTTGAGAAACACTTTGTCACTCTTTTTGAACTCTATATCCTTCCTCTTCAAATTAGCATAAGACTTTTGTCTGTCTTGAGCTATCTTGATTCTCTCTTGAATCTTTGCAATCACTCCCACAGTTCTTTTCTCGTCAACCTCATCCCAATGAAGTGGTGATCTACACTTCCTTCCATATAATGTTTTAAAAGGTGTCATCTCTATACTTGATTGATAGTTGTTATTATATGCAAATTCCACTAGAGGTGATCTACACTTCCTTCCATATAATGCATCTCCCAATTGGTTCCAAAATTCATGACACATGCTCGCATCATATCTTCCAATGCCTGAATAGTTCTTTCAGATTGTGCATCAGTTTGTGGATGGTAGGCGATATTAAACTTCAACTTAGTACCCTAAGTAGCTTGCAAACTATTCCAAAATTTTGATGTGAACCTCGGGTCTCGATCACATACAATAACGGTAGACACTCCATATAGTCTTACAATCTCATTTATATAGATTTGTGTTAACCGATCCATGTTGTCAGTCATTTTCATAGGAAGAAAATGAGCTGATTTTGTGAGTCTGTCCACGATTACCCAAATAGAGTGATTTCCTTTTTAAGTTTTAGGTAATGCTACCACGAAGTTCATGAATATCTCCTCTCACTTCCATTGAGGTATATCAAGCGGCTTTAATAGGCCAGAAGGTTGTTGGTGTTCAGCCTTTACTTGTTGGCAAGTCATACAACTCTCTATGAACTCTGCAATAGTTCTCTTCATATTCCTCCACCAAAAGTGTTTCTTCAGATCATGATACATTTTTGTCCCTCTAGGGTGGACAGTGTATGGAGTGATGTGTGCCTCTTCTAAAATCTCCCTCATCATATCGCTCGACCCTTCTCTCGAACATTAGCGTCTCATCTGCTGCAATTTCAAACCCTTTATTCTGTCCTTCCAGAACTTGATCTCTTATCTTATACAAAAATCTATTACTCTTTTGTGCTTTTCGAATTTGGTCACTTAGCAAAGGTAGGATTTTCATAGCTGCTAACTTGGTAGTAGTGTCTTCTGTCGGTGGTACAACTTCAATTTTCATTTTTGCAAACTCTCCAATCATTCGGTAAGTATATATGAAGGTCAAACTCCCTTTCCTACTCAAAGCATCAGCTGCGACATTTGTTTTTCCTGGATGATAATGAATTGTGCATTCGTAATCTTTCACTAGTTCCAGCCACCTTTTTATCTCATATTCAATTCCTTCAGTGAACAGATACTCGAGACTCTTGTGATCGGAATATATCTCGCACTTGCCTCCATATAGGTAATGTCTCCAAATCTTCAGGGCATGGACCACATCTGTCAATTCCAGATCATGTGTAGGTTAATTCAGTTCATGCGTCTTTAGTTGTCTCGAAGCTATGAAGCACGGAAATGGATACGGGGATACGGATACGTTAGGATACGGATACGGGGATACGCCATTTTTCAAAAATGCAGGACACGGATACGTTTGAAATACGTTTTTCATTTTTTTATTTTAATATATATATTATACAATTTAATACTGCAAAAAAGTCCAAATTCATAATAACACAACTTAAATCCCCAAAACTCAAAAGTACCAAATTTCATACAAATTGACACAAAGGAGCATCCTCATGCTCGTTATTGACATTGCTCGTAATCGATGCCGAATTAGAAGCGGCAATACTTGAAGTATTCATGAGCACAGCTAATATAGAAGTATAGAACAACAGAACATCATTATTTCTAATTCTAGACCAGAGCATTTATTTCAAAACTGACAATTAATTTCTAATCAGTCCAAATAGTTTCGCTGTACAAAAGAATCGAGTTTATTAATTTCAAAACAGTTAGAAACAACAGCATTTATTTCAAAACAGACAATTAATTTCATTTAAAACAGCATTTATTTCAAACAGCATTTTTTTCTCAATTCTAAAAAATCAGAGCATATAAATTATAAAACAAATCAGAGCATATAAATTATAAAACAAATAAGAGCATAAAACAACAAATATCAGAGCACAAATTCGGAAGTCATCTTTTCGGAAACAAGAAAATTCAATTTCAGAAACAACTCACGCGTGGGCGAACGGCGATGTGTGGCGAACGGCGATGGGTGGGTGCGCGAACGGCGATGGGTGGGCGAGCGCCGGCGGCGGCGGTGGGTAGGCGAGCAATTGCGTCGATTTGAAGAGAAGAGCCGAATTCGAACACGGTATTGCGATATTAGGTCATATACTTTCCTTTCCCGTATCAAGACCGTTTCGGACCGTATTTATTATAAAAATAAAAATAAAAAAATAAATGCTGAAACGGAATACGTTTAGGAAACGTATTTATACGTATCCGGGTCGTATCCGAGGTGTATCCGTATCGGAAACGCCTGGGATACGGATTCGGCGACCTCACGCACGTATCCGTGCTTCCTAGTCTCGAAGTATAAGCTATGACCTTCCCATGTTGCATCAAGACACATCCAAGTCCTTGTTTTGAGGCATCGCAGTAGATTACATACCCTTCCGTTCCGTCAGAAATAGTGAGTACCGGTGTCGTGGTTAATTTCTCTTTCAGTTCTTGGAAGCTCCTCTCATATTCTTTATTCCACTCTGTTGGTCCCGAGAGTGAGTTCAGGTGTAGAGGGGGGGGTGAATACACCTGAATCCAAATTTCTCAACTTCGAACACGAACAGTCCTATTCAGGAAGATGCCGTACTGAAATGATTCAGCAGACTGCATAACCGTTTCGAATCGTGTTAAAAGGCTAAAAGTCTGACTCGGCTGAGATCTGCTAACTGACTAGGTCAGAATTCAGTATCGATCAGCAAGAGTTCAGTGCGCGGAATAGTGTAGGCCCAAATCAGTTTTTATGAGAAAACGTTTTAATGTCTCAGTTCAGTAGATAAGAAGTTCGATATCGAGACAGGTTAATTGATTTTAAATAAGATGTTCGGTATGCACGAGTAAAATCAATGTAACGATAAAAAGAACGTAAGTAAACGACACGAGAGATTTTTAAAGTGGTTCGGATATCAACAATCCTACGTCCACTGTCCCGATAGATCGGGAGGCTATTTATTATACCGAGTTAGTCTCGGTCGGCTTGTGCACGTGAGACAAAGCCGTGGCTTGGGGATTATACTGAGCAAGTCCCAGTTTACACTTCTATCAAACTTAAAGTGTTTGACAAACTTCTCCAACAGTGAAGGAGTCCTTATACAATAAGGATTGGGTTCAAAAGTGAACTCCTTCGTCTAAGCTATGGATATATCGGTTGAGCTTAGGGTTAGAGGGATGGGAACAAGAATGTAGCTTCTAGAGCGACGAACAGCTGAGGTTTAGCTATAAGTTCGTGTCACGTCGCTTGGATACTAGATGCTTTATTGTCGGTTCAGCTTGGTTCCCTTATGAGCTTAGAGGTAGTCTTTCGCCGGAGATAACTCTTTCGATTCTTGCAGAAGACTTAGGCTTTTGGAATTCGCTCGTTTGAAAGTTCGTGTGTGTGTTCGTTTCTTCGTTAGCTCGTGAACTCTCTCTCTCTTTTTGTGTATTTCAAATCTTGAATGATCCCTCTATTTATAGAGAAGAGATTGAGAAAGATCCGTTGGAGACGATCTTCTTCTCTCTCTCTCTTTTTGGTAGCAAACGGCTCTTTTGGCGTAGGTAACAGTGCCTTTTCCTCCTTTTTCGGAAAGTGTTGACTTGCAGCTTTAGTAGGTAGGATGACACGTGTATGTTTGTCATTTGTCGAGGCGGATAGAGTGGTTGAGACAGCACAAACTTCGAGACAAACTGAAGCTGACTTCTCTCATCCTCGTATATGACAATGCTGATTGTCTTTCAAAAGATTCTCGACAGCCCCGAAGACTATCTCGCCGATCTTGAGTCCGACCTTGTATTCGATAGATAGACAACCGAGATAAGTCTATCGAAGATCAGCTCGAGTCCAGATGAACTACTCTCGCCGAGTTCGGTTTGATCGGCTCTCTCGATATCTTTGCTCCTGCTGAGTCCAGTATCACTGAGTCTTCTACACTGGTGCTGAGGCAAATAAGCTACTGAGCGCCTTGACCAGAGCAGAGTGTCTACTGAGTCTGAAACCTCAGAGACAAACAACATATACAACGGAATGGTTCACCAATCAGATAGGGTTTTGGGATCTTCAAATCTTCTCAACAGTTCAGAGTACATAGGCTACTGAGCTTGGTTCAGTATAGAAGATAGAATCATTTCCCACTGAGTGAAACAAAGGCTTGAGGATAGAATCATCACCCAACAATTTCCCCCTATTTGATGATGCCAAAACCTATCATCTATGCTAACACTAAACAAGACTAAAACAAATCTCCTTACAATTTTACAAGTAAGATCGGAGGAGATGTTCCATCGTTCTAGACTACTGAAAAACAGGGCAAAAATAATTTCCCCCATTACATAGAAACAATACTAGCCAGAATCTAACAAAGCAATAACCTGACAAGTAATAAAGAAAGTGAGTGTGTGTCAGGAATCACTTTAGTGATTCTGAGTGTTAAAGCATAAGACAAACACGGCTATTTAGACAACAAGTTGTTGTCAGAGCCAAAAGAAGATTTGTATATATAAGAGTGATTCAGTTTAGTACATTACAAATCTTGCTAGACTATGAAGAGAGAATACTAAGACTATGGGCGCTTAAACTGCTGAATCCGGTCCATGAATCCTTGCGATTGTGTCTCAGGCAGTGGCACACCATACATTCGGTACGTGGTCTTTCTCAGCTTCAAGTATTCCGCGAAGTCAGCTGGGTTATCATCTTGTAAGAATCTTTGATCAGCAGCCTCCTTCACTTCAGCTTCAATAGTCGCAACATGAATTGAGTCATCCATTCTTCTTGGAGGTGGAATGATTCTGGGTCCGGGAATCTGAATCTCTTTCCCTTCTGAAATGGCATTATACAAGTGGATGTAGAGATCCGCTTCAGTAAGCATCATCCATTCAGCATAAGCTTCAGCTCTAGACTTGTTCGGCCAGAATCTCCAGAAATAATAGCGTTTGATGAACTCAATCTTCGAATTTTCCCATCTCTGAGTGAATTGAGCCGGCATCCACTCGTTTGTTCTCGGCCATCTATGAGATTTCAGATCAGTGGCCTTCTTTCTGAACTTCCTGTAACGATAGGGAATGTCAGCTTTAGCAGGAGTTCTGTGCCTGGGTTCTTCCTCAGTACGCTTCCTTAGAGCTTCCAGATCAGCTAAGTGGATTCTGTTTCTCGTAGCCTCGATCTGTCTCGCCTCTTTGCCTCTATATAAATACCTGTCCATCTGGGCGAATATGGCTTCAGTCTCATCATCTAGCTCTTTAGGTTTCTGGGAGGCATCTTCTGAGTCAGCAGGGGTACTTGATTTTTCTTTCGATGTACCCTGCTTCTCAGTACTCTGCTGCTTCTGCTCCTTCTCCTTTTCCCTGTCATCATCGTCTTCGATCCTGAGCTTCCTTGGAGGTAGCCTGGCAGGCTTTCTTCCTCCTCTGCTTGGAGCTTTAGATTTTCTTTTCACAGGCTTAGGCTTAGGCTTGTTTGCAGCTTCTGCTTCAGCAATCTCCCTTGCCAGCTTTTCATCAGCGGCAATCTGAGCCTCCTCTTCAGCTGAGATGTATCGTTTCATTTTCTTTGCTAGAGGGGTCGGGAGTTTCAGTACCTTTTTGCCTTTGCCCTGAACAGGTGGAGGGAGAGGTGTTTCCTCTTCATCTGAATCTTCAGCAGCCTCCTCAGCATACTCTGCGACTTCCTTAATGATATCAGTGGGAGTCTGAGTCGCATGAGCAGCTTGGGTTCCTGAGCCACTTGGGCCGGTCTCAGCTGTGCTCGCAGCTGGGACACCCTGGGCCTCACCCATTTCAGTCTGAGTCTTCTTCTGAGTTGCTGTACCCTTAGATTTTTCAGTTTTGGTGGGGGTCAGCTTCTCAGTACTCTTCTTTCCGGTACTCTCCTCTTTTCTTTCCTTCTCTTTTCCTTCCCCTTTTTGGCATCATCAATTGCAGCCGGGGTTGGGATGAGTACTGACCTTTCCAGACTTTTGTAAGAGGTTGACAGATCATCAAGACGATCATTGATCTTAGTCAGAGCCTCATGCAGCTCGTTCCTCTCAGTGACAAGATCTTCCTTGTACTGCTGGTGTGAGAGGTCAGCCGCTTCCTTGAACTCTTTAAGCTTTTCAGAGATCTTATCTTCTACGACCAACTGAATGTTTTCAAGTTTGATTTCTGTGGCATGGGCTTGTTCAGTGAAGGACTCAGAATGAGTAGACAAAGATGCCTTGAACTCGCAAGAAGCTTAGCTTGTCCTTCTCGGAAGATCCCGAGCCGATCATCAAATTCCGTCTGTCTGCGAGCCGGGGCTTGAGTGACAATGGCGAGAGACATCGGGGGCGGCCGATTGGGACATAGAGGATTTCGGCCCCCGAAGCTCGGTAAGCGGTGGCTTCAGCAGGTCTTCTTCCACACGTTGTGGATCGCCTTGGCGAGGGCACGGTTCGAGTGCCTTGGCTTTTAATAGCCCTCGCCACATACTTGGAACGTCGACGATGTGGGCCGGGCGCTACCTCGAATGCGGACTCCAACAAGAGCCGAGCGGGCTCGTGGATGCTTGAGGTACCGGGCCGTCGACTTCGCAGGTCCAAGGATACCGAGCGGACGCCGAGCTTCTTCGGTATGTTTATCCTTGTCCTCGGGGATTTCCCTCATCGGGCTTTCCGGGGCTCGAATCACCGGGTGGGTCGTCATGGTCCGACCCATCCGAGGGTCTGGGCCTGAGGAAAGTTGTCGAACATGTACCATTGCCAGCATTGCAGCCCTCAAATTTTCCATTGAGCTGAGGTCTTCAGGCTCTGAATAGCCTATTTGTTCCCTCAATCTCAGTTCTTCTTCATGAAGCTGCTGACAGGAAAAGTGGAGAACTAGGCGTTGTAGACGAGGCCACTCCTGATGTCGCAGCAACATGTGGAGTCTTGCTGATTTGGCAATAAGCATCAGATCGGAGTAGTCAACAAGCTCCAGAATCAGTTGAAGAATTTCTCGGGATGCTCTGGATAGAATCACTGACGCTTCCATCCTGATTGTTTCTTCTTCAGATGCCGTCTCAGATTCCAAGTCGATTGGAGACGTCTGATGTTCAGCAGGTGGCATACTGCTGAGTGGAGGAACTGTGAGGGGGCTATCTAGGCGTTGAATTTCTTCACTGTGAGCTTCAGTAGCCTCCCCTTGTTCCATCTCTATTGGTTCTTCAGTGGAGACTCCCTTCTCCACTGATTGAGTCTTCTCAGAAGACTCTGGCTCATCTATTAGCCGCAAATATTGAATAGGTTGCTGAGTAGCCTTGTTCGGCAGGGAGTTTCGGGAGATACCTCGGATTCGGCAGGCACGTGCCGGGATGGCTTTCTTCGGTTTCTTAGCCGTACCTTAGATATTTTTGCTGGAGGTGTTCTCTTCTTTGAAGGTGCGGCTGCTTGAGGCTTAGTCGGTTGAGCTTGGGGACTCGACCCTATCTGCGAAGGGCGGCGCAGATCGGTTATGGAAGTGCACCTTTTTCACATTGAAGTACTCTTTATCATCAAAGGTAACTTGATCTGAACCACAGTGGTCTTCAATCATTACTGAGAGCTTCAGCCCATACAGTAATTTCCCCTTCGCGCTCAGGATGCGTGTTGACTTGTCAAACTTGGCCGCTTGGATCATGAATTCTCGGATGAAGAAATCTGTCCAGTTGATCTTAGCGCCATCGTATATTGCCATCATTAATTGAATCTTAGGTCAGGAGACCTGATCGAATGAGCCAGCTTGGCTTGTCAGCAGCTGAGTGACAATGTAAGCCAAGGCTCTGTATTGTGGTAGCATGGCGTTCTTGGGAAAAGCAACTCTGAAGGTGGTTGGATTTCCGCAGAATATGGATAGGTACTCGTCTACTGAGTCGTCATTGTAGCCTACGGTGCTGACTCCTTCAGACGGCAAGTCAAAGCTGTTCTTCAGTGCTTCCTTGATAGATATACGCTTCAGCAGTTGGGAAGCATTGTTGATGGAGGAAGTTCTGAACCTCCCAATGATGTCTCCAGAGATGGAGTCTGAGTTGAGGTATATCTCAGCCACCTGTCGAGGAAGGAAGAACGTTGGCTTCCTCGAAAGAAACTTCTCCAGACCGGACTCCCTTAGAGATGCGAAGATCTCATCCATGTAGTCTAGGTCGCACGCATCGAATTCCATGACTGGTTCGCACCAGACACGGCCTTTTGCAAGAATGTCCTCCATGTTATGAGGGGCATCTACAATTATGTTCGCCATAGTACCTGTTACAAAAGAATCTTATTAGTATCAGTTTTAGATACAACAGTTTATATATATTGATACTGAAGAAACAGAGAATACAGTAACAGTTCTAATAAGCATACCAATAAAATCGAGATAAGATATGAAGATGAAGTTGCAAGAAGATACAAATAGGGATTGCTTTTGCAAATCTCGAATTTTTCGGACTTGAAAGATTTGAAGTATGCTAATGGCGGTTTGAGAAGATATGATCAAATATATATATCAAACGGGAAGATGAACAGTTATTTGATCAAAGGTTGAGTTTAAACTGCTTTATAGAATGGACGGTCAAGATTAGAAGATATATTATAGGTAATGATCGCATATGCCGCCTAAGTCAAAGCCAGTTGTAAAAATAGCCTAAGTAGTAACTGTGAAAAGACATGCATTAAATGCGCGCAGAGTTCAGCAAGCTTATGTATGGAATGTCGTGCATTAAATGAGATTCGTTAATAATAAAGACAAACCAAGAGATATTAATATCATGTTGAATCTTTGTCATAAATGCAAGGTACTGTTATATAAATTACTACTGAGTAGAGATACGCAAACCTGTCAGCTGAACATAGTAGTCAGCTGATACCTCGTGTAGATGGTTTCTGAATCTCTACGTACTGAATACATTCAGTACTGAGAGTGAACATTCCCCCTTACTGAAATGGTCCTCTCCTCGAAACCTTTCTTGACCGGGGTCGGTAGGGTCCAGCAGACCTAGCTCTACCGAAAGTTCTCCGAATCGGATTCGGCCAGAGGCTTGGTCGGTATATCGGCCCGTTGCTTGTCGGTATGGATCTTTTCCATCCTCGATATCCTTCTTTTCGACATGGTCACGAATGAAGTGATGTCGATGTCCACGTGCTTGCATCTCGTGTGTAGTACGGGATTACGAGTGATTGCAATGGCACCTGGTACTATCGCGAAGATCGGCACTTCATTCCGAATGACGTCATAGTCTCTCAGTTCTTGTCTCGGCCAAAGGATTTGGGCGCAACAACTTCCGGCAGCCATGTATTCGGCTTCGGTAGTCGACGTAGCTACCGAGTGCTTTGTTTCTTTGAAAACCATGAGATCGGCTTACGCCAAGGAACCGACATGTTCCCGAAGTTGATTTTCGGTCAATTCTACATCTCGCATAGTCGGCATCGAGAATAGCCGGTTAGTTCAATATTATCATCACCGGATACCATAAACCCATGTCGGTGTTCTTCGGAGATAGCGGAGAATCTTCTTTGCTTGAGTCCATATGGCTCGCTTCGGATTCGCCCGAAATCGAGCACGGACACCTACGAAGATAAGTTATGTCGGGACGAGTAGTCATTAAATATAATAATGAACCAATTATAGCACGATATTCGGTTTGGTCTACTGATACTCCCTCTTTATCAAGATCTATCTTCATATTCGTATTCATCGGGATCTTGATAGATTTGCCGGATGTGCGTACCGAATCTTTTGATGAGGTCTCAAGTGTATTTGCCTTGGTTGATGAACGTTCCCTTTTCGGATTGCTTGACTTGAAAACCAAGGAAGTAGTTCATTTCTCCCATCATTGACATCTCGAACTTATCATTCATCATCTTTTCAAATTGTTGACACATGATGACATTCTTTGATCCGAATATGATGTCATCCATGTAGATCTGCACAAGTAATAAGTCTTCTTCCGGTCCGAATGCTTGAATAGAGTGCGGTCTCACGTGCCTTTCGAAAACCTTTACGAAGAAGAAACTCGGGACAGGGTATCGTACCAAGCCCCGGGTGCTTGTTTTAACCCATACTGAGCCTTTCCGAGTCTATATACTTGATGTCCCCGCTTGAAAGCCGGGCGGTTGTTCCACATAGACTTCTTCTTTCAAAGACGCCATTCGGGAACGCAAACTTCACATCCATTTGATAAACTCTGAATCTTTGATGTGTTGCGTAGGCTAGGAATAGTCTAATTGCCTCCAATCTTGCAACTGGAGCGAAGGTTTCATCAAAATCTATTCCTTCAGCTTGACAGTAGCCTTTAGCCACGAGCCTTGCTTTGTTCCTTACTATAACGTTGTTTTCATCTCGCTTGTTTTTGAAGACCCATTTGGTTCCAATGACATGTTGATGTCGGGGTCTGTCTACAAGCTCCCACACTTCGTTTCTCGTAAACTGATTCAGCTCCTCCTGCATAGCTATGATCCAGTCAGCATCCTTTAATGCATCCTCAGTGGTCTGAGGCTCTTCAGTAGACAAGAAGCAGGAAAATAATGCGCTTTCTCCTTGACAGAATCTAGATCTTGTCTTGACATTAGCTGAGGGATCTCCAATGATTAGATCAGCAGTGTGAGCATCGAGCCACGATCTACGAAGTTTCAGCTCTTCATCTGGGATTGATTCTGTTCGGGAAAATCAATCTGCTCAGCTACTTGCTCTGCTGGTTGAGATTCAGTAGATTTGTCTTCAGTTTCTTCGTCTGAATCATCATCCCAACATAGCTGGATCTTTTCAGGTTTGTCCTTTAAGCTTAGATCCTGTAGCTGTCTACTGATGTCCTCAGATTCAGAATTTGAGTTATTGCTCATGTCTTCAGTAGTAAACTCGTTAAAAACAACATGAGGGCTTTCCTCCACGCAAAGAGTCCGATAGTTGAATACTCTGAAAGCTTTGCTGACCCGAGAGTATCCTAAGAATACTCCCCGATCCGACTTGCTATCAAAAGTCTTCACCGATCTTTCCCATTATTGTGGATAAAGCATGAACAACCAAAGATATGGAAATAAGATAGAGAAGGCTTCCTCGCCGTTCCATAGTTCATATGGTGTCCTCTTATGCTTGCTTTGTCGGTAGAGATCTATTCTCGAGTGTAACACGCAAGTATCCGTTGTACCGCCTGAATTTGGATGGGAGTCCCGAATGCACGAGTAGAGTTCTAGCCGCTTCTTTGAGAGTTCTGTTCTTTCGTTCAAGCAACTCCGGTTCTTTGGAGGTGTGCGGGCAACCGATGTCTCATGCTCTATTCCTTCGCTTCGCATAACTCCTCTACCATGGAATTAAGGAACTCAGTTCCTCTGTCTGGACGTATTTTTCTGATCTTGGTGTTCTTCTCGACACTGAGCCTTTTCAGAAGCGTTGGTAACTCTGTTTTGACGTCGACTTGTTGGCAATGAATATGACCCATGTGTAGCGCGAGTAGTCATCTATGACCACTAATGCATATTTCCCGCCTCGATCGTCACCTGGGGAGACCGGACCGAACAAATCCATATGTAGCAGTCGAAGGATTCCATCGGTGGAAGGAGATGGAACTGTTGGATTTTGATTCTTTGTTTGCTTTCCCTTCAGACATGCTTCACACTGAGTGTCTTTGCTGAATATTTCATTCGGCAGTCCCCTTGTTAGAGTGTCTCTTGCTAGTTTGTTGAGCGTCTTGAAGTTGAGATGGCTCGAGTCTTCTATGCCATAGCCACCCCGTTCGATTATCGTTCTTTGCCAACGGACAAGCTTCGTGTTCAACGAGTTCCGGTCAAGCAACATATATGTTATTTCTCTGCGAACCCGATAACACTGTTTTCCCTGTAGATTTATCAATAACATCACAGAAACCAGCGTCGAATACCACTCTGTTTGAGTTATCACAAAATTGACTAACAGAGAGAAGGTTATGCTGAAGTCCTTCAACATATGATACTCTTGGAACTTTGGCAGTTCCAATGCTGAGTGTTCCATATCCTCTAGTATAGCCTTTTGCATTGTCTCCGAACTCAATGCGGGTCCTTCTTTAGTGATATAATTCTTCGATGACTCCTTTGGTATGTCATATGTCTTGAGCATCCGCTGTCCACATACCATGGGTCTCTGCGCACCTGCAAAATAGAATTATATTCAGGTACCCTTTATTTTTGATTTTGGGTCCTTAGGTGTTAGTTTTAATAACCCAAATCTGTCTAACAACCCTGGTGGTTTCAGACATCTTCTTTCCACTAGAGTCAACATATTTGACCACTGGACTGGTCATAGGTGACTTCTGAGGCTTCTGAGGTTCAGGAGTCATAATCTTCTGAGCTGGTGGACTGCTGACCTTTGCCTTCTGTGCGGCTTTCTGTTTCTTCTGACTTTTGGAACCTCTTCTGACTATAGGATCATAATAATATGACTCATACTGAGCTGGATGTGTCAGTTTTGGAGGTCCATACTGATCGGCTAATTTTGATTTGCTGGTTCCCCCTTGACTGAACTGGGGTACTTTGGCTTTGATCTTGTTGTCAGAATGCTGCTGAGTAGGATGAGGTGCTTTCATCTTTTGTTTGTTCTTTGCGAGGGGGTTCAGTATATCAGCATTGATGGTCTTTCCTCGAACAAACCTATCAGCAAGCCGTCCTTCTGAGTGTACTGGGGCAGACAAGGAAGCTCCCTGGCTGAATCCAAGTCCTTCCTTGCAGTGCTTTGGCTTGTTGCTTGCTAGCATAGCCTCCAATTTCTTTTCGGCGCCCATGTACCTCTCGGTCATCGATGTTCCTCCGGACATCATTACTTTTCTTCAATGCATCATGTTCGGTCCGAAGTCCCGACGGGTTTTGCTTCGACGGACTCGGTTCGATATCTTTCTGAGTCAAGTCATTGGTCAAAACTGAAATCCGATCTTCTTAATGCTGAGACTTGGCCATCAGATAGTTTATCTCCTCCCTGAGTCTCACCACAAGTCCTTCGGCCTCGGTAGTAACCCGACTCTCCCGAGAAAGTCTCCGATTCTCCACTTTCGGGGTATCCAACTCCCCGAAGAGTCTTGCCTTGAGCTGCGACTCATTTGAATTTGTTCATCTAGTAGATCTTCATATGCGGTTGTGATGTCCAAATTCCCATCCGCACTTTGAAACGATTGTCGTGTGTGCAGTATGAAGAGGAGTTGACTGGTTCATGAGAATTTACCTCATCCTCTTCGCCTGCCATCATGAACATTTCAGTCGATTCATCTGCTTCATGCTCTAAGGTCATGAAGGCTGCTTCATCGTTAGATGAATCCATAAAGGAGTCGACCTCTTCTGAGTCGTCTGAGATTTCGCCAGCTATGTAGGATTATCTTTTCTGGGCGAATTTCTCTCTCCTTGCCTTACGTGCTTTGCGTTCGAAGACTACTGAGCTCAGGACAATCATATTGATAATGTCCCGGCTTTTTGCAGTTGTAGCAAGTGATGACTTTTTCTTCTTTGGTTGCACTATCCCTTGTGGGTGCTGAGTCATCTTTCTTTCTGCATTCATAAGATTGTGAGTCAGGAGAGCGTTTTGGTGTATATTCTGACTTACCTTTTGTGTCTCGGTACGCTTTAGTCGGCCTTCTCTACGCCTCTCTTTCTCCTTCCGATACTTTACAATGAGCAACAGATACTTCGAGCGAGACTTCCTTCTTGTAGATCATTGAGTGAAAGCTCAGTCTTACTCGTCGTCTTGCTCGTCACGGGAGATGCTGTGCTGACTGTTGCTTTGAAAGCATGGTCGATCTTTGTGTCAGCTTCAGCTCTCAGCTTTCTTTGAGGTCTGTCGAACTCAAACTCCTCTGCCTGTAATTCTGAAAAGATATGGTCAGGAGAGACAACATCTAAATCAGAATGTCGCAATAGAGTGGCAAAAGGTGTCCAGTGTCCATCCGGCAGTGCCCTCAGTATCTTTAGATTCATTTCTCGGTTGCTGAATGTCTTTCCCAGCCCGTTGATTGAGTTCATCAGATTGGTAAATCTGACGTTCAGATCTTCGATTTTGTCACCAGGCATGAGAGACAAGCTTTCCAACTTTTGGAGTTCCAGCGCTAGTTTATTCGCTTTAATCTTCTGAGTCCCTCGACTCAGTAGCGCTAGAGCATCCCAGAGTTCTTTAGCGGTTTTGCATTCCTGAACCCTGCCAAGATAAGAATCGCTAAGAGTGGTTAGTATGGCATTCCTGGCGACTCGGTCTAGATTGTGAAGCTTCTTCTCTTCAGGAGTGAAGAGACTTCTGTCTTTAGGGATCTTCTTCCCAGTCACCATTCCTCCTCCTTCAGCTTGAGTTACAACACTATCGATCATGGGAACGATAGGTCCATCTTCAAGCACTTCAGTCATACTATCATGGAGGCATGTCAGATGTGCTTCCATTCTGACTCGCCATACTCCATAATTCTCCACCGAGAACATGGGTACCATTCTTATACCTGACATATCAGCCATGAAAAATATTGATATGAATGTAGAGTGATATGCAGTGAAAAACGTTTTCCTCCGGATCCGTTCGAATAGACCAGTCTCAAGGTGACAAGAGTCTTAAGGAACTCCTGCTCTGATACCAATTGTTGGTCCCGAGAGTGAGTTCAGGTGTAGAGGGGTGGGGTGAATACACCTGAATCCAAATTTCTCAACTTCGAACACGAACAGTCCTATTCAGGAAGATGCCGTCATCGAAATGATTCAAGCAGACCGCATAACCGTTTCGAATCGTGTTAAAAGGCTAAAAGTCTAACTCGGCTGAGATCTGCTAACTGACTAGGTCAGAATTCAGTATTGATCAGCAAGAGTTCAGTGCGCGGAATAGTGTAGACCCAAATCAGTTTTTATGAGAAAACGTTTTAATGTCTCAGTTCAGTAGATAAGAAGTTCGATATCTTTGAGACAGCTTAATTGATTTTAAATAAGATGTTCGGTATGCACGGTAAAATCAATGTAACAAGTAAAAGAACGTAAGTAAACGACACGAGAGATTTTTAAAGTGGTTCGGATATCAACAATCCTACGTCCACTGTCCCGATAGATCAGGAGGCTATTTATTATACCGAGTTAGTCTCGGTCGGCTTGTGCACGTGACAAAGCCGTGGCTTGGGGATTATACTGAGCAAGTCCCAGTTTACACTTCTATCAAACTTAAAGTGTTTGACAAACTTCTCCAACAGTGAAGGAGTCCTTATACAATAAGGATTGGGTTCAAAAGTGAACTCCTTCGTCTAAGCTATGGATATATCGGTTGAGCTTAGGGTTAGAGGGATGGGAACAAGAATGTAGCTTCTAGAGCGACGAACAGCTGAGGTTTAGCTATAAGTTCGTGTCACGTCGCTTGGATACTAGATGCTTTATTGTCGGTTCAGCTTGGTTCCCTTATGAGCTTAGAGGTAGTCTTTCGCCGGAGATAACTCTTTCGATTCTTGCGGAAGACTTAGGCTTTTGGAATTCGCTCGTTTGAAAGTTCGTGTGTGTGTTCGTTTCTTCGTTAGCTCGTGAACTCTCTCTCTCTCTTTTTGTGTATTTCAAATCTTGAATGATCCCTCTAGACGATCTTCTTCTCTCTCTCTCTTTTTGGTAGCAAACGGCTCTTTTGGCGTAGGTAACAGTGCCTTTTCCTCCTTTTTCGGAAAGTATTGACTTGCAGCTTTAGTAGGTAGGATGACACGTGTATGTTTGTCATTTGTCGAGGCGGATAGAGTGGTTGAGACAGCACAGACTTCGAGACAAACTGAAGCTGACTTCTCTCATCCTCGTATATGATAATGCTGATTGTCTTTCAAAAGATTCTGACAGTCCTGAAGACTATCTGCCGATGCTGAGTCTGACCTTGTATTCAGTAGATAGACAGCTGAGATAAGTCTACTGAAGATCAGCTCTGAGTCCAGTGAACTACTCCTGCTGAGTTCAGTTTGACTACTCTCTCGCATATCGCTTGCTCTGCGAGTCCAAGATCACTGAGTCTTCTACACTGGTGCTGAGGCAAATAAGCTACTGAGCGCCTTGACCAGAGCAGAGTGTCTATTGAGTCTGAAACCTCAGAGACAAACAACATATACAACGGAATGGTTCACCAATCAGATAGGGTTTTGGGATCTTCAAATCTTCTCAACAGTTCAGAGTACATAGGCTACTGAGCTTGGTTCAGTATAGAAGATAGAATCATTTCCCACTGAGTGAAACAGTGCTGAGGATAGAATCATCACCCAACACACTCAAACTTGATCATTTTTCTGGTGAGTTGGGTGAGTGGCATTGCTATCTTTGAAAACCCTTCAATAAACCGTTGATAAAATCCTGTTAATCCCAAGAAACTTCGGATTTCGCTTGAATTTTTCGGTGCCTTCCAATTACTAACCGCTTAGATTTTTGCTAAGTCTACTTCTATTCCTTGTGTTGTCACTACATGACCAAGGAATACTACTTGATTAAGTCAAAACTCGCATTTCTTAAACTTGGATAGTTTCTCCTGTCTTAAGGTCTCCAACACAATCCTCAAGTGCTCTTCATATTGGCTTTGGTCTTTTGAGTATACTAAAATATCATCGATAAAGACAATTACAAACCGATCTAAGTATTGATGAAACACTCTGTTCATCAAGTCCATGAAAATTGTTGGTGCTTTAGATAGTCCAAAAGGCATCACTTTAAACTCATAGTGATCGTATCTTGCTCGAAAAGTTCACACTCCTTAATCTTCAATTGATGATATTCAGATCTCAAATTAATCTTTGAGAAGATTCACGCACCTTTTAGTTGATCAAAGATGTCTCCAATCATTGGCAACGGATACTTGTTCTTGATCGTCAAATTGTTGAGATCACGGTAATCTATGCACATACGCATAATTCCATCTTTCTTCTTGACAAAAAGCACAGGCGCTCCCCACGGTGATACACTTGGACGAATATGTCCCTTATCTAACAACTCTTGTAGTTGTATCTTTAGTTCTTTTAACTCCATCAATGCCATACTATAAAGTGCTCTCGAGACAGGAGCTGCTCAAGGAATTACGTCAATGTTGAATTCCACTTGTCTATCTGGGGGAA
Source organism: Lavandula angustifolia (assembly GCA_028984105.1). NCBI lineage: Eukaryota > Viridiplantae > Streptophyta > Magnoliopsida > Lamiales > Lamiaceae > Lavandula > Lavandula angustifolia. The sequence continues at coordinate 8,268,484 of CM054816.1, forward strand.
GACCACTTAAGTCTTCAGGAAACACATCAGGAAATTCCCTTACCATTTGAATATCATTTATGGTCAGTTCCTCGGCCTCTGAGCTTGTAATATTCACCAAGTAATGATAGTCCTTCTTTCTCATCATCTTGGTAGCCTTTCATTGCAATTATAATATGTGATCCTCTCTTTCTCTTACTTCCGTAAAAGGAGAATTGATTTCCGTCTGGTGTTGGGAAAATGACTTCACGGTCCTTGCATCTGATAACCGCATCGTGCTTGCTGAGCCAATCCAACTCAAATATGGCGTCGAAGCCCTTCATTTCGAGGATATACAAATCTGCATTCAAAGTCACGTCATCGATCTTCAACGTTGCACCTTTTATTCGATGATTTATTTCATTTGTCTTGCCTACTGGAAACCCGACCTTGCATGTTGTAGTCTCCACTTCGTATTTTTCAGCTATTTTATCATAAAATCTTTTCGATACGAAGGAGTCCGATGCTCCAGAATCAAAAAGAAATACGTCTATTTGGTTATGTACTAAAATGCTTCCTGGTAGTCAAGTTTACTAACTATAATTGGATGCAATGATTAATATAATATAACTAAAACGTAGTTAAAGACTGAGTGGTACTTGACACCGTCTGTGGCTCATCATCATCCTCATCCGCTTCAACCATGGAGTAAACTCTTGTTTTTCCCCGCTTTCCATTGTTGTTTGGGGCCGTAGTGTTGTTCAAAGGGCAGTTCTGTGTCACATGTCCCTCCTGGTGGCAACAGTAGCAGATAAATTTTCCTCGCATGCATTCCCCATAGTAATTCCTACCACATGTAGGGCACTTTGGTTTTTCAATCGAGGCTGTGGTATTGCTAGGAACAACTTGCTTCTGCTTCTTTTTAGAACTTTGATTCCTATTATCCTCCCATCGTCTCTTTCCAGTAGTGATAGGCGGTCTGGAGGCCGGTCCGTCAAGCTTCTTGCGTTTGGCGATGGCTTGGGCTTTCTGCACAAACACATCAAATGTTGTAATCTCATGACCAGTTAATATGCCACCTATTTCATCATGTAGCCTGCTCTCGAAAATCTCCCTCTTCTTCTATTTGGCATCCACTAAGTCAGGTGCAAACTGAGACAGCTGAGTGAAATGACGCTTGTAGCCCACAACTGATCTGTTCTCTTGTTTTATAGTCATCAACTCCACTTTCTTTTCCCGCCGAACAGATTCCGGGAAAAACTTATTCAAGAGTTGTGTCTTGAAGAAATCCCAAATTATGTTCTGCTGCTGCTCTGGCGCCATAATCTGAAGTCGAGAATTCCATCATTGTCGCGCGTCCTGGGCCAGTTGATACTTCGCACATGTAACTTTTTGAGCGTTAGTGCATCTTAGGTGCTCGAAGATCCGCTCTAGATCATCAATCCACTCCTACACAAAAAGGGGTCTTTCATTCCCCTTAAGAGTATGGGGTGACATCGTCTTAAAATCATTCACAATTGATCTCCTCCTTAGCGTCGCGGGAACATTTCCCTCATAGCCTCCAGCAGCTGTGCATTGCTAAGGTTCTCTGGAGGGTTAATAATGTCCCTCCACTACCATTGTTATAGGGTTGTCTTCTCGGAGGCATATTCCTCTTGTTCATATAAAATTCAATAATGTGCCTCTAGGTTTTTAAGGCAACATCTTCGAGGACTTTAAATGTTATACATAATATACTTGTATAAAAATTATGTTCATGTCATGCTAGAAAAACATGCTTTCTAAAATCACCAATCGACTCATACACAAAAAGGGGGGTCCTTCATTCCCCTTAAGAGTAGGGGGTGACATTGTCCTAAAATCATTCACAATTGATCTCCTCATTTGCGTTGCGGGAACATTTCCCTCATAGCCTCCAGCAGCTGTGCATTGCTAAGGTTCTCTAGAGGGTTATTTCATGTCCCTCCACTACCATTGTTATAAGGTTGTCTTCTCGGAGGTATCTTCCTCTTGTTCATATAAAATTCAATAATGTGCCTCTACGTTCTTAAGGCAACATCTTTGAGGACTTTAAATGTTTTACATAATATACTTGCATAAAAATTATGTTCATGTCATGCTAGAAAAACATGCTTTCAATATTGTGCGTCAAAATTAACTTAGAAAATCTTTCTTACCTCGCCGGCACGATGTCGTGGCTGTGATGATGGTCAATTTCCTGCATAACATGAAGCAAGTCTACAGGAAAGTAGACATATTCTAAATTCAATCTGTAACGCCCCAATTTTCATAACTTTGTAAGGGATGTCACCTCATATATGAGTTTCAAATAAAATAGATTTTAAAAGGAAACAACTTTCATTAAAAGAGGTTTTCATTCAGAAATATCATAAACATCGAAAGTCTTAAAATAATACTCCCTCCGTCCCATTATTAGTGGCCACCTTTCCTAATTTGGACGTCCCGCTATTAGTGGCAACGTCCTAAATTAGTAAAAAGTTAACACTCTCTTTCCTACTTTATCATTTTATCTCTCTTACTTTATATCTACTATCATTATTATACTCATTTCTCTCTCCTACTTTAATATCTTCTCTCTCATACTCTCTCATTATTACACTCATCTCTTTCTCCTACTTTATTATCTACTCATCTCTCCTACTTTATTACATATTCTCTTAATTACCGTGCCGAAAAGAAAGGCGCCACTAATAATGGGACGGAGGGAGTAAAACATGTACGACTATTAGTTTCTCAAATTTAAAAATGGAGAAAAATACAAAGTTCTTAATAAGACTAATTTAATGCGATAAAAGAGTTTTCGAATCTATTCATGTGTGACCATCACCATCAGTCACCTCAAGCATCTGTCAGGCCATGATATAAAAATATGAAAATATAAGGGGGTGAGTACGACGACTTAGTGATGTCAAACATTATCCAAATTATTAACTATAAAGGATTTAACATGAGAGATTAAACATGCTAGCCTGAAGGCTTAACCCGAATGTTTTACTGCGTGAATGCCCGAGGGCTAACCCGATGGTTTTACTGCGTGAATTGCTCATAGGCGTAACCCGAGGGTTTCACTGCGTGAATATCCCAAAGACTCTGTGTGTACTGAATAACACATGAGAAAGACTGTATAGTGTATAATAAGGATAAAAGAAAACCCCGCCTTGACCTTTTCAGTAAATGAAAATGTATATCCGATGATTAAGTCTTGCATGCTTGTCCTAAGTATTTAAATAACTTATACTTAATGATTTATGTATGAGGTATCATGTGAGCATTACTCAAATACTAAATAAACCAAGAATTACATAATAAATGTTTGGAAATCTGCTACCATCTATTTATTTGACTAGTTTCTCATATCAAAAACCAAATTCATATAATTAAATTAACATAATAATCAACCAAGCATGCACAAACAATTACTTAAATCATGAGTGAAATAGAAGAATTTTGAGGTCCTCCCAAACAGTGCTCGGCAAAACCAAAAAGTTATATTCATTTTATAAAACTATTAATCACATAAATACATATTCATGAATAACATATTAAATCTATATATATATATATATATATATATATAAATATTATAATATTCGCAATTCCTAAAGCAATAATATATGAATGATCTAGGCTTCACGTATTGCTTATCTAATTACTTATACTACACATGACTTAAGCATAATCCAATAACTTGTTACTTCATGTATTCCAATAGCTGCATCCCTAATTTTCAAAACTTCTCAATTAATTAAATTAATAATGGAAAAAGGTCTACGTTATTAAGTAAAAATAATAATCTGGAGATTAAATCTCTCTCACAATATCTTATGAATTCCTAAATGACTTGCAGAAAAGAACATTGATAGAACATGATTTATCTTATAATATAACATATAGACAATACAAGATTTTGCTATATCTAAGTATTTCTCATCAAATACTCAATAATTTACATTCCTAGCATTAATTGAATAACTAAATAATTAATTCTTAAGCAAGGAGTTCCCTCGACCGAAATTCAGAAAAATTCTTAATGTGTTGAAACAACAGAGGGGCGACAGCAGACATAACGACTTTATGGTTTGTTATGTTCTGGAATGATGTTCACTTTATAAGAATTTTTTTTGAGATTTTTAAGCATATGCAAAAGCGGGTTAAATATTTTATTTTAAATCTAACCATAATAAATTGTAACACCACAAAACCAGCGCCTCTTTATCTCAACAAATCTATACACATTATATATATATATATATATATATATATATATATATATCTATCTTGATGTACAAGATTGAGTCTAGACCGATCCAAACTCATAAAAAAAATTAAAAAATTTGTTTCGCCATTTAGGGAAGCCAAAAAAAATCTAGGTTATATTTGATATTCTAATAAAAATAAAAAGAATCACTTTTCAGAACTTGTGATAATGATCAGCTATGAAACACTTAATAATACTCTACTTGCTATTTTAAACATCTATAATAAATCACGTTGCACGCTTAAATTAAGTAAATAATACATGCCTAAAATAAAGAATCTCATTATGATACTTTATTAATTAATTAGCATGAGGTGCAAATGCATTCTTTTATTATTATTTGTTTATTTATTAAGTTTTAGGTAAATATTTGGGGGTGTTACAGCTACTCTAGTATTTGAACAAGCTATTAAACATGAGTTTGATTTCTATAATAATACCTTAAAGATTTGTGAAGGAACAACACATTGAAATGTAGATGCCCTAATCTGAAAACAACATGCATTGCTCATAAAATAGTACATACTACTAGATTCATAGTTTATTCTGCACATAAATATATGTTTTATCACATACATAAGCCGAGATAGATACTAGGTAGAAACAACTTAGCTCCATTTCCTCACTTAAGTTGTTCCCTTATCCTTAACTTCTCCGAATTTTGATCTCCATTTCCATACACACACATACATATATTGCTCATAAATCATCAAGAAAAGTAGACATCAGAAGCCCCTGCACGAATTCGCACCTCTGAGTCGTCTCTCTCAGGTCTTCGTCCGACAATGGGCACTTTTGCGCGATTCTGAACCATCAACACAAGTCAAAAAACAATACTAAGATGATTGATCATCCAACAAGGTGCACTAAGGCAAAGTTTTATTGAGGAACCAATATCGTACCTCTCAACCAAATCCTCTGCAAAGTTATCGTCCATTGAGCCCTCCTCGACGGATGATAGAGGTGGAACACTCGAAGACTCATCAGCAGACGGTGGATTGTATATGAATGATGTTAACAGTGGATCGGGTTCGGTCTGGGATGAGGAAAACTGAATTGCAGATCCACCAAGAAGGGAGTGTAGGTTTCCATCCCTCAACTCTCTTCTGAACATAGAAAGTGGAAAATTAGACCCACCTTTCCTCAGTCTTCTCCTTCGCTGCACGTAACTTTCGGGTTAAGGAAAAAACATGATCATCATTTATATAATGTATGATGGTGATGATTAAAGGAAAGAAGAACAGCTCCAAAGCATTTCTGATAAGGATATTTTAAGTAGACTTGTATGCTGCATGGTCAAATGGCGAATCAGATTCGATCCGACTCTTTTTGCACAAACGGGGCATACCTGCGTAGAGAAATAACACCAGATTATTTGACCAAAACATGCAACTCAGATTATCTCAAGAATCTTATTATCACCAATCTAAACCAATTATATCTCATTTCAAATCTTTCTATAAAGCAATAGCAAAAGCTCTAACCAATTCCACGCATTATGAGCAAGCATAATAAAGACAAAATAGCATGCGATTCACCCAAAAATCCAATCCTAAAGAAATTCAAGAAGTAGCTCTAACCAATTAAACAAACAAAAGAAAGAAAATAAATAAATTATAAGAAAGGGGAAGTTGAGATTTAGTAAGCCAATTAAGCAAGCATGATAAAGACAAGATGACATGCCCTACCACAAACGAACACCACCGAAAACAAAAACCATAACGAAGGGAGGATGAGAACGTAGGTACCCCATTTTTAGCTTCGACGGGGTGCTCTTCATCAATATGACAACAAAGCCCCACCACATCAAAATCCTCACTGCAGAATGGGCAGAGAAACTCAGACTTCTGTTCTTCCTCACCTTCATACTCTTCTCCGTGATATACATCTGCAATCACTTCAACTTCAACATTACATTATTTTCCCAACTAATTAGCTGAAACACGGACACCATAGTTTTATACTACATACTAAGACAAGGATATATATATATATGTCGGAACTAAAAGATCAAAACGATCATTCACAACAAAAAAATCTTCAAACAGAAAAGAAAAGCTACAATCTTTTAGCCATTACCTCAGAGGAAAAGCTGAAATTACACAACAAAGAAAATCCCTTTTGAAAAAAAGGATAAAACTTCGTTACTTTTTTATTACCGACTCAAGTTTTTAAAGCTTAAATACACAATAAAGCATTGCATTTCAACAGAGAAATCAAACAAAGCTCCATCGAAATCCTTAGTTGGAATTAGATTATGATTGCAATATCAACCTTCCTTACGTTATACGCTTAGAAAGAAAGAAATAGGACAATAAAAGCGGAGCAAATTCAATTTCAAGAATAAATTTCGAAATTTCACACCAGGAAAAAGGAAGCTCACGACCTAAATTTGTTTGCGGAACAAGAAACTACCAAATATAAAAATAAGAATCCCAAATTCCTTACGACATCAGTCAATTAATTAGGATCAACAAAGGAAAACACAAATCCCAGCTTAATTCCCTTAAAAACCAAAAACTTTCTAATAGAATCAAACACAACCACCCAAAATTACGACGAAAATATCCAGAACAAAACAAACCTGATCGTGATCGACAACGCCTGGAATAGCTGGAAATCCGCGACCATGAATCCGACTCCATTTTCTCTCAACAAAAATTCCCAAATCCGCGTCAAGAATTCCTCAAAATAGCTCTACGCTCAGAACTCTGCAAAACCCACTCGATTAGCGACGCCCACTACACACGCCGAGTTAAAAATTGAGAGATATAGGCATGTGTTTACGTAATTTATTAAAAGAACAAAATTCGAAAAAGGCAAAAATGAGAAGCTTCGGAGAAATTAATGAAGACAAGAAGAAGTGAGAGCCAGAGAGATATGAAGCTCCCGACCAAATTTCTTTTACTTACGTTTTCCGAAAATTTATATAATCTGTTTCTGTGAAACAGGGTTCGTATTCGGCTGATTTACAACGTTGCCATTGCCTTATTACCCAGAGTACAACCTCTGAAGCGTGGTGTACTTCCCGGTTTAAGAACATTTTTTTGTTAGGTTAAGTTCGGTTAAGATGTCATGATCAACGGTCGTCATTCCAAATTCGACCTAATTTTACTCGGTGACAAGAACAACGCGATTTTACCCTATAATGCGGTATGTTTGGATTTTGATCTTATAATTTAAAAATTGTTCCATTTTAGTCCTCCAATACAATTTATATTTCACATGCTTATTTATGTCATATATCATATTTCTGATCAACGGACATATACGTGTAATTTCTCATGACTTATATATCAATGAGAATTTTCACTCTGGGTAAAAACTATGAATCAGTTGATACCTTCCTTTACTCATTAGATGATTCAGATATGATATAAATATTCTTTACACTACCTTCCATCCTTTTGAACTTGTTTTGTTTCTTTTCGTTGCAGTTATTTAGAAAAGTTGGTTTGAATTAGTAAAGGTGTAAGACCCATGTGATTAATTAATTATTTAAAATTAGTTTATATGGTAAAAATATATCTATACAGTTAATTAATATTTTAGAATTGATTTTTGTTGGTAATGGTGTAAGACTTATTTCTTTATTTATAAACAAAACGAGTTTGGTGGGACAGCTTGAAAAGGAATGCAAAACAAAATTCAACGGACGGACGGAGTATATTTTATGTATGAGGGTAAAAAGTGTAAAATTGAAGTCTATTTTATGTATGAGGGTAAAAAGTATAAAGTTACAGACAGTATCACATGCATACAAAAATAGAGATTATGTATAAAAAAATGTAAGCATTATGCATAAGTTTACAGTTTTTATATAATTTTGAGTTTCTACTATATCCATATTCTTTGCAAAGTTAAAATTAGCTTTTAAAAAAATCTTATAAAATCATGCTCCCTCCGTTTTAGTCTAATTGTTAATTTTTTTTAACACGAAAATTATTTTTCACTCTAAAAAAAAAAATTGAACAACGAGCGAGGAGGTAGGTAATTACTTTTGTTTTTTCACATGCGATTTTAAAGATATGTAAATCATAATGTGAGAATCATTTGCAAATCACAGTATTAAAGTAAACGGTGATTAGTGAAGTGGTTGAATATCTACTGGATCGGCACGTGACAGCTACCTCGTTTGTAGCATTTACTCGCACGTGGGAATACGTGAATAGATTAACTTACTGCCCCGACGTCGTTTCACCAGCCTGTAAAGACTATCTACACCAAGACTGACAAGTGCAATCTGATATCGACACCTGACTTCGTGATAGAGAAATCAAAATTATTGGGTCACCGTATGGGGCGAAAGGCCCAATATTTTGGGCTGCATGATTTTTGGGCCTATGCTATTAACGTTTTCCCACCAATTGACAACTTGAGTTATCCCTTAAGTTTAAGGGAGTGTTTGCAGCGGCTTATTATATTCCCTACTTATTTCTATTTGTTTAAATTTGAAAATATTTAATTTTAAGTAAAATTATGTGGTTTTTATAATTAACATAAAAATAAATGTTTTTATAGTTTTAGAAATTATGGTGTTTTAAGTATCAAAAGCATTTTAAGATGCTTAAAAGATAGTACTCTATCCGTCCCATTTGAAATGATCTGTTTTCCATTTCGAGGCGTCTCATTTGAAACGATCCATTTCCAAATATAAAAAAAAATCTCAAACTTTATCATTTATATCACTTACTTTATCTACTATCATTATATTAATCATTTTGTCTCTCATACTTTATTATCTACTTTTTCACTGTTTAACTCATCATTTCTTTCTTAATCTATCATATATTCATATCTCATACTTTATTATCAATTTTCTTAATTTTTTTGCCTATTTGAAATGGATCCTTTCAAACGGGAGGGAGTGAGTACTAGTTAGTTAAACAATTTAATAGCTTAATTAAAAAAAAAAACTAACGCTGAAAGTAGATTTTGCAAACATTAAAACTGCTATACGATCAAAAAGCAAAAAGTACCTAATATAAACTCTTACAAAGACACCCTAATAAGTGTGGATGAGTGGATGACTTCATCCCAAAATTGTATTTTCTATTTTGGGTTATTCTATGAATTCTTAAAATTTACATTTTCATCCTTCGAGATTGTAATTTACAAAGCTAAAAATTTGAAATTTGCTCTGCCGTCCGCTCTAATTCAAAATTCTGAATTAATTTCTGCCTCTAATTGATTTACGTACTGGATTTAGTTATCGTCGGACGTAATATATATCCTATAAATAAAACCTACAAAATTAAAGCACGATAAATATAATATTATACTATTATATAAATTCATCCCAACCACCAATTTCGAGAATGTCAATAGCAACACTCAATTATTGGAGCATCACCCTATCACATATTCCCAAATGCAAGGTAATTACATCTCCCCTAAATGACTTGTCATTTTCGATCCCAAACTTTTTTTTTTTGAAAAGTCTACTTTTTTAACTCACTACCAACTAGTTTCATTGTCACAAGGAATCAGTACGTAGCTCTTAGGTTGGACGTGGGGAAGCATAATTCCATTTCCACCTCATTATCTATCCTTTTCTTTCTACTCTCTCTCACCCAAAGTTTTTTGTTTGCCTATAACTGGATTTAAAGTAGGAAAGCAACCATTTCCCAAAACGACTTCATTCCCTCTACACCAGAAGTTGCCTAGTATTAGAATTAGTTCTTTTATCGACTTAACAATATCATAATGAAAAGAGTTATCCAAATTTACATTCATCAGGTAAGATATACATTAAGTCAATGTGAGATACAAATATGATATTCAAACCCTCTCATGTATAGACTGATATTACTTTTACACTTTGAACAAACAAAGCATACACATGGCCGAACAAGTCATCATCATTCATCAACATGCATATGCTTTGTTACCATGTACAATTGAGTCACTCATCCCCTCTAAATATCTTGTAAGAGGGAAGATTATTCAAACTTTCACAGATAATAGTTATTTTAAAAAGCGTTCTGAGTGAGTTATTTAAGTTTCACCTCTTCTTTCCTTTGAATTCCAATTTAATCAAGTTGATCCACATCTCAGGGTCAGACGCCGATGAGCACATTGAATTATCCATATGGCTGATAGCCTTCACAGCCCAGACACAACAACGCAATCAATATCAAGTCAATCTATGTAGGCCACCATCGGCTTCTATAAGTGCAGCAAATTGTTCATATGACCAAACAAAGCACCATCAATTTAGGCATGTTCTGATAATCATATTAAAATTGAGTCATTCATCCCTTAAAGGAGATACGAGCACCAAATCTATGTAAGTTACTATCGGCTTCTATGTGTGATGCAAACTGTCCACATGATTATGTGGCTGAATTAATCATATACTTATGTTTTTCTTTTGCACATCAATCAAATAAATTTAACTGTATTTTGAAAAATACCAATTTACCCCTTTTTATAATTACTTATCTCTATGTTAATGTTAAGATAAAGAACCGTGCGTGATAAGGACTACTAATTGCTAGCAAGTGTTGTTTCGTAAATACAAAAAAGTAGGGCCCACTGAAAAACGTGTGCAGGGCTCCAGCCTAAGTACTTTCTCCGCGTTTGGCCCATTTCAAAATTACCGGTTCTTGTGGGTCCCAGGTCGAGGTTACATCCACGTCAGTTGTCGTAGTTTAGGTTCTGTGTCGGTATAAATTCTGTTTCAATGTAATAATTTGACCTAAATATATTTAGTAAGAATTTTAACTCACATTACCACTTACTTCACGCGATCGAGTGAGTACTCGTCTATATTAGAAGAAAATTCGGTAAAAGAAAAAAGTATAGCCAAAATGGGAGCTCAATAATTGATGTAAGCTTAAGTGGTGTTTAGAAAATGAGTAGTAATTAAGAACCAAGTCGATTTAAATTTTACTAATATTTGAGTCTATTATATATGATTAATTAAATTATAGAGTACATTCTCTTCTATGTGATTTGTACTATTACATCGGAGAGGAAGTTACGTGTGTACCCATCTTGGAAAGCCTAACCCGTCGCCAAAAATAAAATTGGGACTCAACAATTTTAAATTTTCAATTACGAATATCAAATGTTCGTGATTTATTTTAATAAATTTCGTAATTGACTTCAATCTATTTTTAATAAACTCAATCTAATTTATGAATAAGTTGAATGGAAAGAAAATGAATCATTTCAAAAAAACGTGATGTATTTAGGTCCTATTTAGAAAACTTATTACGAGCTTATTTCAATTTATTCTAAAAAATAACCACTTATACACGTGTTTCGGAGAGCTTATGAAAACATCTTATTCTAAAAAGGCAAATTGGAACTTATGAAAACATCTTATTCTAAAAAAATAAATTGGCACAAATGGTCCCCAATGTTGACTAGTTTGGATGAATTGATCCTTAATCTTTTTCTTTTAGTTTATTGGTCTCCAATATTTGTTGGTTTGGATAAATTGGTTATTCTCTTAAATTTTAAGTTAGTAAACTATTAGTCAAATGGGCATTTACGAAATAAAAGTTTCAAGGACCAATTCATCCAATTTTTTAATTTAATTTTAACTTTTTTTTTAATTTTTTTAAGTTATACTTCCGCCGTCCCGCTATTACTGTCCCCTTTGGTTTCGGCACGTAAATTAAGAAACTTTGTTTAAGTATGTATTTTATGAGTTTTAATTGTATTAAAAATGAACACAATTTTTGAGGAGTGGCTGGTGGAAGAATGAGAATTTATCCAAATTTTTACAAGGCATAGTTGATACAATATATTTTTTTCCAGTTTTTTTTTCATATTGTATTTTAAGAAATAATCTTAAGTTTTCAAAAAGTTAAAAATCATAAATTTTCGAGTAAGGAGTGTAACGAAAATCGTGTGATAGATAGATTTTTGGAGAGAGAGGGAGTATGATAATGTGGGGATGAATATTAATTAGAAGGAGCCCACTTTATTTTTTTGTTTAAGAGTAGTTTTTGCTATTTTAGGAAAGAGAACGATAATAATTGGGACAACCCGATTATGAAAGTATGACAATAATAGCGGGACGAAGTAGTATTTTTTTCAATTAAATTTTTTGATAAGGAAAACATCTAATTAAAAAAATTAAATAAAAATTTTATTAAAAAAAAAATTGACTAAATCTAGATTAATTAATAATAGTAATAGGATCAATTCATCCCATTTTTAAATTATTTTTCAAATTAACTTTTTGGTACGAAAAAAATTATTTAAAAAAAAACTAAATCCCTTCTCTGCCGCAGTACGAAGGCCACACTCGTCACGACAACAACAAACTCCGGAAGCTCGCCACTCTTGTCTACACCACTCTCTTTCAGTCCTCCAGCTACGTCATCCTCCATATCCTTCGGCTATATCTCCCACCTCCAACCAGTCGCTCATCTCCGACAATATCTCTAACCTCGTAGAACACAACATTTTCCCCAACCGTTGCATCGACCCACTCCCCTCCTCCACTGTGAGACGCAAAATTATTTGTTAATCTAAATTTAGTTAAGTTTTTGTTTTTAATTAATGTTTTTAAGTATAAAAGAAATTATTTGAATTAAAGTTAATTATACAAATATTTTTAAAAAATGCATTTAACAATTAATTTAATAATTGGATGAATTGGTTCTAAAACTTTTATAAGTTAATTTAGACTTAGTTAATTTTTTATTTAAATTTTTAATTTTTTTTTACCAAATTTTTTATTTGGAAATAAAAATTATTTGAAAAAGATTATAATTTTAAAAAATATTTTTAAAAAAGGTTAAGATTTAAGTTCAAAATTGGATGAATTGGGCCATGAAACTTTTATTCCGTAAATGCCCATGTGACTAATAGTTGACTAACTTAAAATTTAACAGAATGATCAATTTATCCAAATTAACAAACATTAAGGACCAATAAACTAAAAATAAAATAAAATTAGAAACCAATTCATCCAAACTAGCAAATATTGGGGACTATTTGTGCCAATTGCCTTCTAAAAAATAAGTTGTTTTGACTTAATTTTTTAGACAACAATAGGTATGAAAATAAAACAACAACAACTTATGAAAAATAGGTTCTCATATCAAATCCTGCTGACAACAAGTTTTTTAAACTATATTTTATTATTTCTTTCTAATTAAGAGTTTATATATAAATGTATCCAAACACAACAACTTATTAAATTTACTTGCTTTTAACATAAGTACGTATCTTATTATTTTTTTCAAATTAAGTATTTATATATGAATGTATCCAAACGCAACAACTTATTAAATTTAAGTGTTTATTACATAAGTACTTATAACATAAGTACTTATAGCATAAGCACTTATGTTATAAGCGCTTATTTAAGCAGTTTTCCCAAATGAAGTCTTAACCAATTTACACAACTTAATTATACTAAAAGAGGGGAATGTCAAAACTGTACATTTCAAAGATAGAAAATGCAAAAATGTACATGCTATTCCATAAATGCAAAAATGTACAAAATAACCTATTTCACATGTAGTGTATGTGCAGTGTGTGTGCAGAGTGTGTGCAGATTTGTGTTGGAATCTTTCTCTTTGTTTGATTCACTTGCCTCGATAATTACAAAATAAATGCATGCATGCTTGAAAATAAAAGTTGAAGATATTAAAAAAAAACTTCTCATGCATGCATGTATAAACCCGAGTGCTGAAGATATTATTAAAAAAAACATGCATGCATGCATGACTGAAGGTATAAAAAAAAATTCCCAAGCATGCATGCATGAAGCCGAGAAATTTAATTTAATTGCAATATTTTCGTAAATTTAATTTAGAAAATTTCGTCAATTTAATATATTGAATTTCGTTAATTTAATATATGGAATGCCGTAAATTTAATTTAGGGAATTTTGTTAATTTAATTTAGGTAAATTTGTTAATTTAATTTAGGGAGTTTCTTTAATTTTAATTTAGGCAATTCCATTAATTTAATTTAGGCAATTTCGTTAATTTAATTTAATCTAGAATTGTTTCGTCTCCTTTTTCTGACATTATTATGTCTATTAGTTACAAGATTCTCCAGTAATAAAGGTGAGAAATTAATTAAAATATAACATATATCGTCAATTTTGATAATTTAATTTATGGAATTTTCGTTAATTTATTTTAGTGATTTTCTTTAATTTTGAACTAACTTTCCGTGGATTAAACAATTACTTTTTATATGACAATTCTAATAGTAGTTTGTGGTTCATGAATATTAGGTAAAACCTTAATAAATATTATCATATATATTATATAAAATCATAGATTAATAATTATTCTTACGTAAAACCTTGATACATATATATATATATATATATATATATATATATGTATATTCGAAAAATATTTAAGATTTTCCTATATATTATCCAATTCCGAAACTAAATAGGATTCAATATTATCCTAACCAATAATTGAGTTTCGTATATAATACTTTATTTTATGAAACCTAACCAATAATTGAGTTTCGTAAATAGTGTAACATTTAGGGAATTTCGAAACTAAATAGGATTCAATTTTATAAAACCTAACACAATAATTGAGTTTCGTAAATAGTGTAACATTTTCAAACCGTCTTAAAAGTAGTCAACAAATCTGAACCATTGGGAGAAAGCATGCTGAAAAGAATACATTGGAACTCGTTTTTGACTGAAGGTACACGACAGGTTTTTGACTGTATATATGGACGAAGTTAGTTTTATTTTAGGTTTATATATTTTGGTTTATGATCTTTGTAGAACATGCTTATAGAGAATATTTTTTTAGAAAAACCGTAATTAGTTTAGTCAATTTAAAGGGAAATTGAATAAAATATAACATATATATTTCATAATTAGTTTAGTCAATTACCGTAATTGAATAAAATATATATACGTTTGAGATTCGCTTAAAATATTAGGGAGATAGTAGATATATAAGTATGTGGTTAGTTTAATGTATATGTGAAGTCGTGTGAATAACATAAAAAAGTTAACTCGCGGTATAACTATGATTATATTATAGTTATTCCGTTTAGGTATAAAACGGAGTAATTTGATTTATTTTAGTAGTGCTAAGATAATTGTAAAAACATTAATTCGTATTATGTATCAACAAGTTCTTTACTGGAGAAACGTATGATTTAATTGTGTTATTCGTGTTCATATCGGCTCTATTGGTGTTTATTTCAAAAAACTAGGTTATTAATATTGCATTTGTTGGTTCATGAAAAATCACAACATGTAACTTCGAAACTGTCCGATCAGAAATTTTCTAGCGTACTGAGACTAAATATTACTTTTTTTGGGTTAGACTAGGTTCTAAGTTTTTTCTTTTCTTCGCATAATACGTCGCATATTAATGTAACGGTTTAGGGAGAAGTGTGAACATGTATTTATGTAGTGCTAACGTTATTTTAAAGCTTAATTTGTCTGTGTAATTAATTCTATACTACTACAGTGTAACTAGAGATGGGAATATCTTAGTAATTTACTACTAAGTTAATGAACTGACCTTTGTTTGAGAATATCTTGACATGTATTTATTTAGGATCTGACCTTTGTTTGGGTTTATCTTAGTAATTTACTATTTGCATTTCAGTGACTTTTTTATTTAATAGAGTTCTGAACTGGAGAAAATTAATCTTCGAACTTCATTAATAAAACTTCATACTTCAAATAATACATAGAAAACAAAGTAGAAATAAGACACGACAAATTTCATCTTCTGTCTCCCTCTCTTGAACATGTCCTCCTTGTGTGGCCTCTTTCGTGACAAACACCACGTTAATGACTTAATCAACTTTCCAGATTGAGCATGCTCCAACGAATAAAGAGCATATGGGGTAAGTCATGAGTTAATTTGTGTACGGGCTTCGATGCTTGCTCTTAAGAACGACAACGTTAATTGGTCGGTCCGAAGTGGGACAAGTTGTTCATCCCCACCTTTGTAATCTGAACCCAAGAAACAACCTCCATAATTTACAGTTACACGTGTCCAGGTAGACATGTGGAAATAATTAAAAAAGAAAAAAGTATCTTAGTACTATGCAAAACCATACTCAATACTCCGTAAACAACACATAAGATAAAGCTAACATGCGGAGAGCTAAGATAATACATGAATTTAAAAAATATATTAAAAAGTAAGTATAATAATCAGTGGCGTAGCCAGGAAATCGAGCTAGTGGGGGCCAATTTACTATAATTATATAAACAATGAGAAGATAAAAAAAATAAATCATAGCATCATTTACATCACATTACAAAGCCTATCAATTCAAAACCAAGCAAAAGATTTTCATAACATTTCCCTTCTGTTCTTCATGTTTTGAAACCATCGCATAATATCTTCATTGGTAACATATACAAATACATCTCTTTCGATATAAGGCACTAAACAGTTACTCCCTCCGTCCCAAAATTCTTGTCCGCTATTCTATTTTGTGTTGTCCCAAAATTCTTGTCCACTTTCCTTTTTTAGTAAATTATTACACACAACTTTTTTGTGGGACCCACAACTTTATACCAATCTACACACAACTAACAACTCTCCTTAAAAACCGTGCAAAAAGCAAATTGGACAAGAATTTTGGGACGGAGGGAGTATTTAACAACTTGTCTCCTAGACGATTCCGCAAAGCAGTTTTAACGATCTTCATTGCTGAAAAAGCTCTCTGAACTGTAGCTGTAGCAACTGGCAAAGTTAGAGACAACTTAACTAGCAAATAGATTAAAGTAGCGTTTCATTTTTTCTGAAAAACAATAAAAAGTAGCATGTTCACAAATGCAATCCAATAATTGCAAAGAAAAAGATATCAAAGATAACAGGGAGACGGATGTAGAAAGAAATCGTGCATCTCTTGGATTTATTAACATAAAAGCACATGTGATTTAATAAACAAGCCGACAACTTCAACTAGAATAAATCAACAAAGATTAAACAGGTAATACCCAACAGGAAAAGTCAAAACCTTAACTAACAGGGGAACACAAACCAGATCTCAAATTTGGGGGAGAAAAAATAAAATCCAACACCTACCAGCCAAAATTTCTTCAGCAACGCAGCTAATATACAGGTGATAAAAAATATTACGGCAAATATAACACGCAAAGTTCAAAAGGCCCATGGAAATAACAATTTACGAGATACTCAAGCACATAAATCAAATCCATGTGAACTACGAGAAAAGGAAAGCGATAATTAGTTTCTTAGTTGATTAAGATCGGCTCTTTGAACATCAAACCGTGTGAATTGTGTAACGAATTCCGCGAAAATCAATCGGTTGTTTCTTTTGATAATCTTGAAGAAGAGGAGGGTCTATGAATTGCGACGACGGCGCCACAGGCAGTGGGTGGACTTTGTCGTACCCTCAGACCTCAGTCGTCTTCGCTGATTGCGATCAACCACAAATCTAATAGTTTTATATTGGCTAACAGTTTTTTCCAATTCTTTCCATTATGACTACTATACGGACTTCTACGTATTATTGGAAAAGAATCTTGTAATTATATAGATAAAATCTATTTATTGGGCCAAATTTAATTCAAAATTTTAATATATAAATATTTTTTCACAAAATTACTAAATTACCCCTAACAAATTTTCAAATTCCAGTGGGGGCAGTGGCCCCCACTGCCCCCTATTGCCTACGCCACTGATAATAATTTATTCCCGACTGTGTGCGTCAATTGACACTAAGTAGATGAGTCTATTTCATCTAATTTAAAAACAATATTTAAAAAGATACATTGTATTTTTCCGTTTTATTTCTCTACGAAAAGATTGGCAATTAAATTCAAATGTTAAACCTAATAATATGTACATATTTACTTAAATATGTGTGGATAATATGTAGATATTTTTAATGATTTTTGGATGTAAATTTTTGACGCGATAATACGTACATATTTTCAATGATTTCCTACAATCAAATTTTATACCTAATAATACGTAGATATTCACCCAACTAGAGATTTGCAGGGAGATTTACATGCTAATTATGTCTCTAAAATCAAGCAAAAAATATAACAAATTATGGAATAGGGTTACCTTTAAATATTGTTTCGCCCTAAACAAGCGCCCTCCACCCTCGCTCTCTCGCTCCCTCTCATTCTCTCTCTCGCGCTGTCTCGCTCTCTCGCTCCCTCTCGTTCTCTCTATCGCGTTGTCTTGCTCTCTCGCTCCCTCTTGATCTCTTTAAATTCTATTTCATGGAAGAATATAAATGTGCTGCATGTGAAGACATCTCCCTCACTAGGAAAATAATCAGATTCCTCTCCTACTTTGTGTAGAGTTATGTTCTTGTCTGCATCGCTATGTTGCATGTGACTCTGAAAAAGGTAAGTGAACATCTCTGTGTCTGCATCTCTCTTTATCTCACTCTCTCGCTCTATGTCTTTCCAGAATTTTTTTTTCTCTCTAAATAGTTCACGTTTTGCTGAACTATGATGCTTCATTAAGAAAAAATTAAAACAGCTGGACGAAAAATATTTTGTATGCTGTTGACGAAAATGCATGCATGAAGGAAGCATTCCCATGGTCAGCAGTAACGACGTATATTATCACGTCAAGGAAATATGAGAGACTAAAGTAGGATGAGAGAGAAGGAAAATTACTTACCTATTCAAGTACAAGAAAATACATTTTACTGCAAAAGTAGGAGGAGAGGGAAGGAGACTACTCACCTAGGCACCTTTATAGGTTTAAAAAGTAAAAATATATATTTTTGCATTTATGGAATGTCATGTACATTTTTGCATTTTTACTTGTTTGATATGTACATTTTTGCACATCACTCATACTAAAAATAGTTAGGTGTGGTAACTGACAAGTCGAGCTAAAATACAATCTCACTCGTAATCTTAAAATTATTACAATTATGTATTCATATGCAGTATGTATGTTTATATTAGAGATAAATTTATCAGCAATGTGTAGTTTAGTTAATATTCTCACTTCTATATAGGTAATTGATCGAATTGAAATGGTCAATCCCTATTAGAGTCAATTTAATAATAATAATAATAATAATAATAATAATAATAATAATAATAATAATAATAATAATAATATATTATGGATGAATTCTAAATTTTCTATGTGTTTTATTTTTTCTTTTATGAAATTGTAGATTTCACTCCATCTAGTTCGAAATTATAAATTTCCTCTCTTATTTCGTAATTCTATATCTATCCATGGAACGCATAACTATGAGCTATGTTCTTAATGCGGTCTAGTGGTCACATCAAATAACTCAAATTTAATGGTTCAACCAATTAAGCCGGTGAATCGACCTGGAATAATATTATAAATATTTAACAATTATATAAAAGATTTAGCAATAATAATGCTAAAAAATATCTTTTTAAAAATAATAATATAATTAATCAATAATGCACATGATTATCTAGAAGAATAGAACATAATAATTAAAACAACTAATTTTAACACAAAACGAGATTTTGTACTAACAATCAAGCTTAAACAAATTTATAAATCTATCAAGGAATGTTGATTGAAAGGTAATTTACGAATAGAAATCGATAAAATATGAAAATACAAGATAAATGGCGATCGAAATGGAAGGCTAGGATTGGAATTTGGGTGGGGGAAATTAAATAAGCAAATATTGGTATTTAAAGTTATGTTACTTTTATTAAATAAATAGTTAAAAAAATAAAAAAATTCAAGTCAACTGGGTCATCGAGTCCCGATTGAACCAATTAACCCAGCCTTGTTGCATTCGATCCATTCCAAAATGATTTTTTTCCATGCCCGACATAAATTTACCATTGAGACCAGCGGATGAAGTGGCTGAGCCTGGCCGTTTTGCAAAATATAGACTATGAGTACTATAACAAATTCCCTTTTTATCTTCTCAAAATGGGATAGTGTACATCTTTCATTTCATAACTTGCTAACAAAGTTTCAGTCGAATAAAATTTATTTCAAATTTGAGTTTTCTACTTTTTTTTCTGCATTTTAAAAGCTGACTAGTAGGGGCAAATTGCGAAAGGGCACGTATTTGCAGGGTCCAAAAAGCAATAAAGTGGCACGTTGTTAAACTCCCATGAAAGCGACGTGGCGACGTTTCATTGGATTGAGTACACCTCGAGATTAATTTATTCTACCCATTGCTCGGTTAAATACATTTTAATATAATTTTCATTCACCTTAAAAGCATATTTTCTTCGTAAAAAGCTAACAATTACTTCGCTACAACTTTCTAACCTTAAAAGTATATAATTTTTCCCAATTTCTTCTTTTATTAAAAGATGAGAATAATCCACCCTCTCATTATTCATGATCGCTATACCTGAAAATGAAAATCTCATTATTTATATTCACTATGTAAATAATGAAGCCATCCTAATCTCTCCACGGTTACTTTGATGCTGGGGGGTGAGCACTGCTCCTCCCTCCCCAGATTCTGCCACATCTGCTTCAATTACATCATCAAACCCATATTTTTCACTTTTTTAACAATTCAATGCCACATGTCAGGATCTGGGTGGGGAGCTGCAGTGCTCAACCCCCCCAGCATCAAACTTACCTCTCTCCACATGGAGAAAAGTGGGTGAATTGATTAATCACTAGAGGCTGAACAATAAATGCACAAGTCAGAACAACAGTTTCTTCATTGTGCAATAGTAGCTGCGGATTTGTCTACTAAAAAAATACTCTCCCGCTCATTAAAAAGATGTTTTATTTTGTATATTATTTAAATTTTAATTAATTAATTTATGTTCACATATTCTTTATATTTTTAAGAAATATGACAATTTTTATAGAACTATAAAATTAAAAAAGAGGACGCTTATATGACACTTTTTAAGAACTGAAAAAAATATCGTTTTAAAATAAATAAATTAAGACATTGTTAAATTTAATTTGAAGAAGGGAAGAGTCCTTTTGACTTCATTCTTGTTTAGAAACTTCGGACGTACTTTCTTTATTCCACTTTATTAGTTCATTTTTTTCTTTTCGAATTATCTCATCTTATTAATTCATTTGATTTTAAATAATTAAAATAATACTATAATATATTATAATGAACTCCACTACTTTTATTAGTACTTTGCATACAACAAATAATTTTTTAATTTTTATACCGAAAAGAAACTGAATTTATGGAATGAGACGAGGGATTATTGAATTTGCTATTCCCTCCGTCCCATTAATATTGTCTTTTATTCTTGTTCGAGTCATCCCAATAATATTTTTTTTTCCTTGTAAAGACAAAAAAACTCTACATTAAAAAAAGAGGTGGACCTCTTCTCATTACTCATTACCCACCCCCACGTTCTTATACACACATTATTCTATTTCATTACAAACTCCGAATATTATCTTTTTTAACTTTTTGAAAATTTTAGATTATTTCTTTAACAACTTAAAAAAAATCAAAAAAAATCAATTGCCTCAATTATACCTTAATAAAATTTGGATGAATTCTTATCCATTTCCACCAACCATTTATCGAAAATTGTATTAATTTCTTAATTCAATTAAAACACATAAAATATACAACTAAATCAATTTTCTTAGTCTCTGTGCCGAAAAGAAACAGGACGATGTTAATGACCAGAGGGATTATTTTCTTATAAGTTATTATTATTAATTTTTCAAACTCTAAACACTTAAGTAAGTCAATCATAGTAACACTTGAATATATGGGCAATTTTATACAAATGCATAGTGTTTTTGTCCCGCTATTAGTAACTCATTTCTTTTCGACACATTTATTAAGAAAGTTGATGATAAAATATCAAAGAAATAGTGACAAAGCAGAAGAGAGAAGATGAGTGAAATAATGAGATAGTAGATGATAAAATAGGAGAGATAAAATAAGTGAGATAATAATAACGTATATAATAAAGCAGGAGAAAAAAAATGATAAAATAAAAAAGAATATATTAAAATTTACTTAATTTAAAATGAACTACTTTTAGCGGAACGTCTTAATTAGAAAAGTGAGTCGATAATAGCGGGATGAAGGGAGTAGAAGATAAACAAAATTAAAAACAATAATGAAAAGAATTTCTTTTC
Source organism: Lavandula angustifolia (assembly GCA_028984105.1). Lineage (NCBI taxonomy): Eukaryota > Viridiplantae > Streptophyta > Magnoliopsida > Lamiales > Lamiaceae > Lavandula > Lavandula angustifolia. The sequence continues at coordinate 8,290,744 of CM054816.1, forward strand.
GGCTGGCGTGGGGCTACTTAAGCCTGTAATATGTGAGCTGGATCCAAACTCAACCTCCCAGCAAGAACTACTCCTATATACACATGTATATATATTGTGTATTGACGGAATAAATATATAAAAAATGAGTTGAATCTTGAATAAACAAAATCACCCACTAAGAAGGAAGAAGAAGAATTTCAAGAAGCTAGCACAAACCCAGAAAGTTGAATCTTGAATTTAAGATTGAGTAATGCAATCTTCAACTTTTCCTGATAGATTCTTCTCTTGATAAAATGAGTTTTTAAGTATTTTATTTTATTTTATTTTTCCATCTGGGATTGCTGTTGCACGTATATATTTATATATCTTGGTGAAATTTGAGGGAAATAATGGATTTTGGAGTGAAATCCATGTCCGTCACAAGTTCCAACGCTTCTTGGAAGTCCACCGACGTAGTTACCAGCCAGTTTCCGGCCGGTTTGAGAGTTCTTGTTGTTGATGATGACCCCACTTGCTTGAGGATCTTGGGAAAGATGCTTAGCAATTGTCAGTATGAAGGTATATATTATTCTACTCATATATGTCTGTGTTTGTGTGTGCTTTTGTGGGATTTCATCTTTAAGCATGAATTACAGATCTTACATCAGAAAGAGGGTTGTTTTTAACATGGTTGAATTATGATTTAAGGGTTTTGTATAGTCATGTTATGGACTTATGATTTCAGTTTTGAGGGATTTCATCGTTAAGCATAAATAGCAGTAGAAAGTGGGATATTTGAACATGGTTGGATTAAGATTGCATAATTATTATGACAGGATCTTGTATAATCATGTGAATGGCCATATGATTTCAGTTTTGTGGGGAGATTAGGTGAAATTGGAACAGTAAATAGTTGGATTTAGATCTTGATGCATCTGTTAGGCTTGTGTGTGGAATCTTGAGCCTATGATATGCATTATCTAGTATTCTTGTGATTACTCTGATAAAACTTGGGGAAAATTTGTAGTTAGAACATGCAATCAAGCAGTGATTGCTCTGAACTTTCTAAGAGAGAACAAAAATGGCTGTGACATTGTTATAAGCGATGTTCATATGCCGGATATGGACGGTTTCAAGCTTCTAGAACATATTGGACTTGAGATGGATCTGCCAGTTATCAGTGAGTCTTTCTCTTCTTCAATCCACCTCGATGTGGTTGTGTATATTAGTAGGCAATAAGTTGTGGTTTTACTCCTTGTTAGTGATGTCGGCGGATGATAGCAAAGATGTAGTGATGAAGGGTGTTACACATGGTGCTTGTGACTATCTCATTAAGCCCGTCCGGATTGAGGCCCTTAAGACCATATGGCAGCATGTGGTCCGCAGAAAAAAGCATGAGTGGAAGGAGAAGGAGCATTCCGGGAGTGTGGGAGAGGTGGAACGACACGAGAAGCCTCTTGAAGATGTTGATTGTTCCTCTTCAGTTAATGAAGGGAGTTGGAAAAACTCCAAGAGAAGGAAGGATGAGGAAGAGGAAGCGGAAGATAAAGATGATACATCGTCCTTGAAGAAACCACGGGTCGTTTGGTCAATTGAGCTCCATCAGCAGTTTGTAGCTGCTGTTAATCAGCTTGGAATTGACAGTACGAATCTCCTTCCCTTTTTTCCATGTTCTGCTTGGAGCTTAAGCCTGATATGTTTGTTTTCTTTGGTACAATTTGCTACAAGGAAATAACCTTGGAATCAAATGAATTCTTCTTGTGGCTCCAATTCATTACAAGTGCGGATAGTTTTGATTCATTTACATAAACCTTAAACTTAGTAAAGGCTGTCTTAAACATCATAGCTTAAAACTATGTCTGAAATTATGTGTGTATAGTTAATCTAGTGATGCCTCTGAAGTCTAAAATGGCTGAATTTAGCTCTTCCTCGACTTTTGCTCTCATATTTACTCTGCAATTATTGATATTGCAGAGGCTGTTCCTAAGAAAATCCTTGAACTAATGAATGTTCCTGGCCTTACAAGAGAAAATGTTGCAAGTCATCTTCAGGTTTGGCAACTTTAACATTTACGTGTTTTTTGTTATGTTCATCGCACGCGTCTATAATTCACTTCTTTCCATTATCCAGAAGTACCGCATCTATCTTAGAAGGCTAAGTGGTGTATCCCAACACCATAACTCATTCATGGGACCATCAGATACGCCATTTGGCTCGATTTCTTCCCTCAACGGTGTCGACCTTCAAGCTCTTGCAGCTTCCAGTCAACTGCCCCACCAAAGCTTTGCTGCTATCCAAGCAGCCGCATTCGGCCGGTCTACTTCAAAGTCTGCTTTACCTTCACCCCTTGTTGAACCAAGAAACGTTTTCGACTTTGAGAATCCGAAGCTAAGGTTCGTGGAAGGGCAGCAGCAACAGAATGGTAGCAGTAAGCACATGAGCCATTCCCAGACAAGCCAGGGCAACCCTCTGCTGATGCAAATGGTTCAACCATCAACCGTCTTGGTACGGGACGGAATCGACAACATTTGTGGTGGTCCACAGTATCCTTCTTTATCCCAGCCATCTACTTCAGCAAGCTTCTCGAGCCAGAGATCAAGAGGTTTTCTTCCTAACTACGACGTTTGTAACGACCTCAGCCAGAATCGGGCTCAAGATTGGCGCTTCGGATTGACCTTCGTGCCACCCCAACTTCCAAACATAGGAGGCGTAGATGCTTCGCCTTCTACTAACAAGGCTGCCTTCTCTTCTTCGGACAAACCGTCAAGGAATAAATCCGAAAGGCTACCGGAGATGGGCTTCAACAACGGCCTATTGTTGGGGCGTTTCGGTCAGGAGGACCTCATGAGCGCGCTTCTCAAGCAGGTCGATTTTCCTACCTCTAAACTCGATCGATATTCTTGAAGGTGTAATTGACCTAATTTCACTCTCTAACATGAGTTTCCCTCACTACAGCAACAAGGCATGGAAGGTGTTGATAGTGAGTTGGGATTTGATGGTTTCCCTTTGGACAATCTCCCTTTGTAAAGATGATGGTCTTCTATAGCTTAGTGTGAGTTTGTACATAGTTTTATTACACCTAAAGTTTAGATATTCTTGGGTGAGTTTGTACATAGTTTTATTACACCTAAAGTTTAGATATTCTTGGGCCTTCTTTCTAATATTATGTTCAAGGTAAAGAGTCGTCCGGGTCTGGTTACTACGACCCGCTTTGTGAAGAGGGCCTCGATTCTAACTTGTTAAAGAATAGTGGCGTTGAGTCTCTCACAACTCTTTTACTTACATTCTATAATTCTCAAGGGGTCATTCGGCCGTTAATTCCTCTCTCCCTTAGTAGATAATAGGAGCCTTATTTCTTGGTTTTGATAAATTAATCTATTGTAGGTTTACATTTTTAGTCATTATAGAAGAATTAAAGTGCAGGTATATTTGGGGCTCATATGTGTAAGTTGTAAGTGCTAATTGTCCTAATTAAAGATTATTATTTTTCAATTAAGAAAATTCATTTAATGACATCTTATAGTACATTCAATTGAGGTTACAAATATATATCAGTACACTTAAATGTTGTATTTTGTGTTAAGAATTAGCCCTGTTCAAGAACACTGCGAATGAAATCCGTCTAAACCGAACCGATTGAGAATATCATTTTGGTTTTCATTTTTCTAAATTCATAAAATTCAATTTTCAATCCTTACTATTCTCTTAATTTGTTTATGGTTAAATCGAACCGAACCAAACTAAAAAATAAATGTTACTTTTAAAAAATAAGCCGGCCGGTTATGCCAACCGAACCAGCCAATTTCGACCGAAAACCTAACCGATTCCTTTCTGTCGAGTATTCGGTTTCCTTTTTCGGCAAACCAAAGGCTCGCCGTTGAACAACCCTAGTTAGAATCAATGCTTTTAAAGAACCAAACTAAGAAAACATTGCACAACCGTTAATGTGTATCAGACAGACAGTATGTGAAAAAACTAACAATAGTGAGTATATTACAATGCCAATTGTCGATGTTGGCAAGGCAGAGGAACAAATATCTGATCATAACAACCAAAAGAATGAAGGAATAAGCATCTCTCGTGGCTACCGCTGTCTATCGGCTACCGCTGCAAGGAGACGACGAAGACCATGACCACCACAGCCAAAGAAACCAACACCGACGAACCAAACCTATCCGCACCGCTCGTGGGAAGCACATTAGGCAGCGAGCACTCCTCCCCATTGAAGTAAACCTTCGTCGGAAACCCATCCCCTCCCGGGATATTGATCCCGGGGGTGAGCTTCTTCGTGAAGGAGACGACAGACTGCTGCTTCCCGGGCACCCTCGGATCCTTCTTCGGATTGGCTGCGTCGCTCTCCCCAACAAGGTAGTTCAAACCCGGAAGCCCCTGCATGAAGATGGTGTTGTTCGCACCGTTTAGATCTAGTGCTGTTCCGTTGAAGGAGTAGACAGCTTCGAACCCGGGAGCTCCTTTGTCGAGCTCTATTGCGGTGAACCAGTCGATGAAGGCAGTTTCGTCCCAGTTGAAGATCGTGATTCTCGCAGACCATCCGCCTCTGTAATCGGTGAACAAGTGCCAGTTGAGGGTTACGCCGCAGTTGTCGCCGCACGGTCTAGGGTTTGGGACCGGGAAGTGGTGGAGATCGGCCCAAGCTCCGGCTAACCTAGATCGGTTTTCAAAAGGAACGAGGAGGGCTTGCGAAGGGAGGAACAAGGCCGGAGCTGTAGTGCTGCAAGTCCGGTCCGTGTTTTCCTGGCACCCACACGCACACGTTTGGCACGGGATGATGGATTCATTGTAGTAGGCCGAAAACGACACACAACAACGAGGGCTTGATCCCTTTTTCTGTGTTATGTTGCAAACCACTTGCCAGCTCGAGATTGCACTTGAACTGGGAAGTAGGGCTGCAGGGTCCGGGAACTGGCTCGGGCTAACACGGACTGGTGGTCCGCATTTGTAATCCGGATTAAGTCTTCCGGCGATGGCCCAGTTCTGAGGCGGAGTGAGGCGCGAACGGTTGAGATTCGGAGGCATCTTGAACACGTTGATCTGGAAGGCGGATTTGGACTTGCTGGGATCCATAGCAGGAGGCAAGATGGTCCCATTTCGACAGCAGAAGGGGATCATGCCGAGGTTGGTGTCGTTCGTCTTGGCTAGAGGGAGGTCGATTAGGGTCGGCCTGCGATGGCAGTTCAAGGCCGTGGAGAAGTCGAGGGACTGGTAGTACTGGCCTTGCTTGCCGAAGACGCAGTCGGAGGTGTCGACGACGGAGGGGTAAGCGCCTTTGGTGGCGAAGATGAACTCGTCCTCCATCCAGTCCCAACTCAGCTGCCAGTTGTCTAGCCGGCCGAGAGGGTTGTGGTTCTCGATCTTGACTTGAGCCCAGTAGTTGGACTCGTAGGTTCGGAGCACGTCGTACGTGATGGTGAGATCGCCGTCTTGGCGCGGGAGAAACTCTTCATCGTCAAGTGTGGTGTTGGACTTGAAGTCGGGGTCTCTGGTGCAGCAGACTTCCATTGTGCTGTTTCCTGCAAATCAAACCAATAATTCAACTTCAACTTCATCATCCTAGGATGTCTCAATAACATCGGATTTCACAAACTCTACAGATGCAAGAAGCTAAAGAATTTGACCTAAACATCGCACCAATCCACACATCAAAACATTTGAGAGTTCTCAAAATCTTCTATAAATGGCCATCGATCAAGTCATGAGAATCAACAAAGAAATCATCGAAAATCAAAGAAACTCGAATTTAGAATTTCAAAATCCACGCATTCAATAAAATCAAGAAAACTATCAAAATTCAAATATTTAATCACATTATGTTCCACTTGGAATTCTAGAAGACAACAATATATTGGCCAAAATCGAGAGAGAGAAACCTTGCATAGAGGGTTTGGGGCAAAGCCAGCCATCATTCGCCAGAGAAATATTATTGGGCATAGGCGCATTAGGCGGCGCCACACCGAATTGGGTTCCGACCAAATCGACTTGAACGCTCATCTGGGTCAAGTCACCCGCCGTCTCCACACCCGTTTTGAGATCCGGACTCGGGTACCCCGCAAAAACCGATCCATTCCCAACATTTCCCGGAAACGAATTCCCATCGGCAAGCACGGCATTCGAAGCTGAAACCAGATACTCATCGTGCTGAAACCCGACAAAAACCCGCCAGGATTTCAGCTCTTCCAAATCGTTGTTGAGTATCGTGAATGAAGATTCGAAGCGGTAGCCCTGGCGGGACGGATCGGACTTCAGAATCGGGGGGACTACTTTTCCGGTGGTATATATGTAAGAGAGGAATATTCCGATGCAGGCGTCGGACGCGGGGGGCGGGGCCGGGCTTGGGTTGCGGGTTTGGGCTCGGGCTGGGTCCAGACTGAGGAAAAAAAGCGAGAGGAGAATAATGGTGGTGGCCGCCATGTTCGCTAAATGCTGGAGCGTGTTTCAACTCAGACACATGTGTTTGTAGAGAGAGAAAGTAGATTTCAAGAAGTGTAAATTCGAGAGAGAGAGAGAGAGGTGTGTATATATATATATTTATGTAGTGTTTGTGTGAACAAGCAGTGTGAGAGGAAAGTGAGCGACGCGGAGAAGAAATGAAGTTTTTGGTGATGGAAAGACAGCTTTAAACAAGCTGTAATAAGTAGTTCTACAAGCAAGAACTTGTTTGCATTTGAATGAGTATATTATATATTTTGCACTTTTATAAACATTATCACATACATTTCTTTATTCAATATATTATTTTGGAAAAGTTTATTTTCTCAAATAGTATATACCAATATACTATTAGAATCCTCCGATTAACGATATGCAAAACTTGCAAAAATATTCAAGGACATAAATTATATGACATTAAAACTTTTTCGATTTTATTTTTAATTGGATAGACTTTCGTATTAAAGATGTCATTAAGCCCCAAATTGACTCTTGATTTGGGAAATCTTATTATTAATATAATAAAAAAGGCTTAATGGTGTGGGACATAGCAATTGGGGAACCGTTAGTTTTGAGTCGTTGAAAAGCGCTCACGAACACTTTGAATTTTGAATGTTCAAAAAATCAAGTAGCAAGAGTTGAAGCATCACAACATCACAATTTTATTTCATTAAATTCAAAATAATGGAGAACGAAATTGAGAATAATAACTAGTGAATATCTAAATGATGTAATTATGTGAATATTATCCAATCAAACTAAAACAACTACAACATAATGCGAAAATAGCATCAACTATTAAGTTTTGTAAATACTCATTAAACTTTTTACTGACGTGTAATGTGTCTCTAGACGATATTATAAGCTAAATTGTTAAGAAACCTTCAGTATAATTGTTAAGTTTCATAGGTTGCCGGAAGTTTATTAAACGCCAACAAAAAAATCAAATATAGTTTGAGATCATAAAAAATGCATTAGTTTGAAGAGTTTGACGTCATCATTTACGCTAATCTAATAATTGAGAGATTTGTTGAAATACACATTCCCACTAAAAATAGCACAATATTATCTTTATTTAAAGTTTTGCTCACTAAATACCTAACATTAATAAATTACTCTCAGATTTTCATCATTTGGACTTATATTCAAAATTTCGTTCCAATGTCTAAGGGGAGCTTATGGGTACCTATGGGTGTCTATGGAGTTGATAGAAATTTTAGACTGTGGTGTTTCGTTCCAGTGCTTAAGGGGAGTCTATGGGTGCCTATGGTGCTGATAGAAATTTTAGGCTTTCCGCAACACCCATAAGCACTTCATAAGCACTCAATCGGCACTCAAGACAGTGCACATCTGACGAAAATCAGCACTAGTGGAGCAGCATCGGCACCCGTAGGCTCTCCTTGACACTTGATGGTAGTCAAATCTAAGAGAATGCAAATGAAAAAATAAGGGTGAATTGATAAAATTAAATATTTTGTAACTTTAATTTTAATCAATAACTATTATTTTTTTTAATGGGAATAGTTATAAACATACATTTCCACTTAATAATTCCATTTAAAATATTAGCAAAGCTCAAAACTAGGTAGATTTGCCATGACCAAAAAATAATAAATAAAATAATAAAATTGATGAGTAGGGGGAGAACGTGGGCGTCTTTGTCTAGCGCACGTTGTTCCCGTCCGTTGATTATGCAAATCTTTTGCATATTCCCATGTGCTAACCTTCTACTATTATAATTACTACTATTTTAAAATAAAAAGAAACACTTTTAGGCTATCGAATTTAATTTAGTATACAGTATTCAAATGTTTATTGTGCCGTATTAATAATCCGAATTTACATTTTTATGTAGTTTTACTCTGCAACAATAAATGGAAAGCATTATGTACTACCCAATGGGCTTTAGAGAATGGGAGCCCACGGCCCAACTAATGACCAATCTGCAAGCATACAACTCCTCTCTCTCTCTCTCTCTCTCTCTCTCTCTCTCTCTCTCTCTCCCATCCATATATACACATACACACAAAAAAAGTGCAATTACAAAGTTGCTTGAATGGGGGCTTGTCAGGGTTAGTGCCAACCACCACCCAAAGAAGCGGGCCAAGTATACTACATGTTTTCTTGATTAAGATAGTTATCATAATTGCATTTTAGTCAATATTATAGATTAAAGTAGGGGTATATTTGCTGGGGTTGTAGATGAGAGTGCGACATTCTTGATTTATATTCTATGTCGTCCAAATTTTTGTAGGGATTTCTAAAAATAATTTATAATAAGACAATTTATAACATGTAGCTTATGACGTTATGCTTATGAAATTCTCATAAGGTCAAAACAATAGAGAACAATCAATATAAAAGTTCAATTTTATGTAAATAAAAGATAAAGACTATTAAAGATTAACAACCGAAAATATCTTCTATATGGTTTGCAAGTTTTTGTATAATAAAAAACAATAAAAGTTATTGTACAATAGTAAGATTTAGGCCCAGCTTAGAAGAGCTAAAAAATGACTTATTTCAATTTCTTCTAGATAATAAGTCATTTTACGTGCGTTTGTGATAACTTATCGAAACAACTTATTCTACTCTATAAATAACTTTTGACTTATTTTTATAATTTAATATTTATAACTTACAGATAACTTATAAGGAGCTTATACAGAGATCCACCATCGAATCATGACAACTACATTTTTTTACACTAGAGTTTTTATTTTTTTCATACTGTATAAGTTTTTATTAATGTGTACAACCAAACGCAAACAACTTATTGAATTTAAGAACTTTTGCCGTAATTTCTTATACGTAAGTCCTTTTGCGATAAGGACTTATTTAAGTTGTTTTCCCAAACAGGGCCTTATTCTATGCATATTTCGATAGCAGTTGTAGATTATCTTCATCATAAAAAAGCGAAAAATATTTATATGCAAATAGATGCATCTAAAAACTAAATATATATATATATATATATATATATATATATATATATATAATTGTGTTCCAAAGTAATATGCATCAATATGTAGAATCGTATGCATGAATTGGAGCTTAAATATACATGAAACTGTATGCTTAGTGATCTGAATCTAGAAAATAGATTTTTAACATTGATGGTAATTTCCATTTATATGCATAAATTTGTTGGATAGTATGCATAAATGCGCATATTCAAATGCATGAAATTGTAGCGTTTGATTTGTTGAGAAGGACATGGTTTTTTTGTTGTTATTGTTGCATTTGCTTTATATGCATGATTATGTTGGATATTATGAATGAAATTTAGTAGCAATATGTATGAAATTGAGTGACAATATGTGGTGATCGCTGTATTGCACCAAATAATCCTGCAAAATCAGAGAATTATATCAGTATAGTTCACAGGGTATCGAACACAGGGAACGGACGACTAGACACTTTATTTTTCTACTTATCTATGGGTTTTGGTTATCAACCACGCAAGATTTAGGTTTTCTATTAAACTAAGAAATTGTAAAACTGAAAGAAATTAAAAAAACTGAAAACTGAAAATAAACTGTATGAACTGGGCAATTGAAAGGCAGGTCCAGCAGAATATTCACACACATGTAATTCCAATCATCGGCACTTAATATGAATTAATCTCAAGAATCTACTAGTTATAGACCACCGTAACTTAAACTGCGTGATCCTCACTCCCACTTACTTAGTCGGTAATCGCTATGTTGGGCATCGAAACGACTACTTCTCTAACCTAGCTACAACCTACGTTGTTGGGCAATCAATAGATTTAATAGCTAGACAGCTTTATCGAACTAAGGGAGCCTAGTATAGGAGCCTACTCGTATGTTGGACATCTAATAGTCTCCTATCGGTTTAATCCAATTACTCTTACGAATAATTTCGCTACACGAGAAACGATGGAAGTACTAAGTTAGCTACAGACTGCGCAACCTAGGGTGATCAAGCCTAAATTACTAGCCAGATTAATTAATTCAGAATTATCTCGAAACCATTTTGATTAATTATGAGCACCTAAGCCTCATGTACTGTTCACGTGTGCATTCACATTCTACCGGACCCTAAAAAGTTTAGCTACTCATGCTGACGCTTCGGTTGGGCAACTGGGACAGTTTACAGAACAGAAACATAAACATAAACACGAATAACCCTATCTAGCATGAACGAAATTTAAATTAACTAAGGCACGAAATAACAGAATATGTAAACCTACGAAATTAAACTAGAACTTGAATTAAAATAGCAAATGATGTTCGAAAGTAAATATTAAGATCCTAGAAAACGATTAACTATGAAACGGAATTAAAACTAGAATTAAAACTTCGGAATTAAGAACATAAAAAAATGGAAATGAAAAGATGTTTTGCTTCTTCAACTAATCTACGAAATTTGGTCGGAAGTGGTTCGGTGGTTGTCTTCGGCTTCGGCGGTCAGCGGCGGTGATGGTTCGGCGGCGGTCGGCGGATCGGAGGGAGTCGGGGGTGGGAGTAACGTAGCGGTAGAGGTGGTGATCAAGGCTTCGAATGGTGTGTAGATCGTGTATAGAGTTTGGTTTCAAGCTTTTGTGAAAGCTCCATATCGCTTGCGCTCTCTCGCTTTCAATAAATTTTGACAAATTTGTCCCCACTTATTTTGTATAATTCCAAAATTCCCTTGATATAAAATAATGTTATTTCTTTCTCTTTGTTCACTTTCTCGTAGTTATATTTATATAATGATTTATATAATATGATGTAATATATTTATATAATATTTATAAATATATTTTAAAAAATATTTATATTATATTTTAAAATATAATGATTTTTTAAATACGTGGCATTAAAAAAAAAAAAAAAAATAAAAAAAAAAAAATTTCTCAAGTTATACAAAAAAAAAATTAAAATAAATATAAACATTAGGGAAAAAAGGATTTTTATTTAAAAGTAAAATAAGTACATTCAAACACTATATAAAAACATTTTAAAAAATTCAAACTTATTTTCCAAACACTTCCAAACTTATTAAAAAAAAAATTTCGTAGCAAATTTTCAAAAGTTATCGATAAGCCAAACAAAGGGGGACAAGGCTTCGAATGGTGTGAGATCGTGTATAGAGGTTCAAAGTTTTTAATTTCGTCCCCCTTCAAGTCTCTATATACTCCTTTTCTTCCTCTCCAAGTTAGGTCAAATCTTTGATAAGGGAAAATATTTGGATAAATAAGGAAACAAGATCTTCCCTTAACCACCACAAAATATCTTCTTGATTATTTTCCTTCTCCACAAATCCGCGCCCACGTCATCAATTCCGTGCCTTTTCTTCATCAAAATTCGCCAAATAATATCCTCGTCATCATGCCACGTCAGCACCTAAAACCTGCATTTTTCGCCACGCGCATCGCACGGTTGGCCATCGCACTTTTCGGCCCCGAAATTACTAAGTACGAAAACGACTCATCAAATATCCCTACACTTGATTTATACTCGCCCTCGAGTATAAGGAGAGAAAAAGATAAGTACTTAGTTATTTCGGCCAATCCCCAAGACTCAAAACAAAAATACTTAGTTGTTTGGTGGAAGAGAAAGAGAAAAGAAACATGAGAGAAAAAAATGGTGTTATATATGAAAAGACAAAAAATATCCTTAAATAAAAATAGAAAAGTAAAATATTATAAAAGTTAAAATGGTTATTGTCTTCATATAACGTCGTTGGATTGTCCAAAATTCGTGCGGATTAGCTTCTTCAAAGGACAATCCAACGACGTTATATGAAGACAATGCCGCTTGTATCACGCAACTGAGGGGAGGTTACATCAAAGGCGATCGGACAAAGCATATTTCTCCCAAGTTTTTCTTCACACATGAACTTCAACAGAATTGCGATATCGACGTTCAACAAATACGTTCGAGTGATAATCTAGCAGACTTATTTACGAAGGCACTACCGACGTCAACATTCGGGAAGTTGGTACACAAGATTGGCATGCGTCGATTCAAGTATTTACAATGATTATTTTGAGGGGGAGCAGCTGTACTCTTTTTCCTTCGACCATTTTTTTTTCTTGAGAGCTCCTTCGTGCTGATAACGTGTTATAAACTAAATAGAACAAGAGAATAATAGAGAGAATGAGAAATAGATGTGTATTACTATGAGGGTGGAGACCTCTATTTATAGAGTACAAGATGAGTTTTTGGGCCAACACAAGATGGGCTAATGAGTTGCTAGTGTTTACATATGGTCAATCTATATACGGTAAATATTGTTTACAACAATTAAAACATTATTTTGAATAGTAAAATTTCCATTTTTTTGAGAAATAATGGTAGTAGGTTCATTACTCATTATATTTCATTTATACTATAATAGGATACTAATTGCTAGTATGGAAAAGCTTTATTTTGTCGGTGATTGAAATTTGTCAAAAGTCCTTTTTAGTAATAAATTTTTTAATCCTAAAAACTTACCCTGTCATAAAAGAAGAATGTTTTAAAATTGGGCCTTTTTTAGTTTATATGTGTTAGTAGGAAGTAATATCATCAAAATGTACATAGCTAATACTCCTGTCTCAAAACAATTAACTCATAATTTATTTTGTTGTTCCATTAAAAGTTAAAACAGTATATATTTAAAATAATACTTTAATCTATTTTAATAGGACCGAGGGTATTTTTATCTATTATAAACTTATTCTGAATAATTTTATATTTGAGTACTAACATCACTTGATCTCCAAGCATTAGACTATTGTTGTTAGTACTTTTTATTTATTTATTTATTTAAGCTTGAATTATTTTTGGAAAATAGAGAAAACTAATGTTTTACTTTGACATATTGTTTATGGATTTGGGTTTGTAAACGTTACCGTGTGAAGACTTTTTTCATTGGTCCACGTGTGAAATGTTTTTATAGAAGCTAGGCCGCCAAGCTGGCCAGCATGAAATTAAAACATGGAGAATAATCAAGGAAAATATTATAGTATATATAAATGGAATAAAAATGCATTTTTCCAAGATCAAATAAATTTAATTTTCGATTATTAGTTGTATATTTCTAGAACACGATTACTATAATAATAATTAAACAATAATTACCGTTTCAATGATGAAATTGACAAAAGTGTCCTCCATTATTATGAGGAGGAGCCACTGAAAGTAAAATAGTAAAGCTGTCGGTGCCGACCTTTTTCCCAATTTCAAAAGTGCCACATCAAATTAAAAATGTTGGGATTCTCATTAACAAAAACAATTTATTTTAATGTGAGGAGTGAAATTCGTAATTATTATTAAAATACATATTGAATAAATTCGATTCATGAATAACACTCCCAAAGAAATCGAGAAAGTGAATAAAGGGACATATTAGCCACTACATTCCACTTTATTTAGCCTCTTTTCTAACCTTGCTTAATGCAGTCATAAAGGCACGTTATAGTCTAGCTTCAAAGATAAGAGACTCAACTATAACATTCTCACTCATCACAAGACTCTCTCTCTCCTCTATTGTTCATTTTCCATTTCATCAAATTTTCCGTTCAATTCCAATCAAATCCCACATCTCCAGTTTTCTTCATCTATCAAGAAATGGTGAAAATTTATCATCACAAACTCAAATTATTATTCCTAGCAATTCTATTTCTTGAATCAAGAATTGTGACAGCCAAGAATGCAAAATGGGAGGGATCCAAATACCAAATTGAATGCACAATGTGCTCAGCTTGTGACAACCCATGCCACACCCCATCGCCGCCGCCGGTGCCGCCGTCTCCGCCGCCTCCATCGCCCACCAACATTTGCCCTCCACCACCATCTCCACCTACTCCCAGCTCCGGCGGAAACTACTACAACTCTCCACCACCACCAACGCCGCCCACATCATACTCATACAACCAACCGCCGCCGTCCGGCGGCTTCTACAAGCCTCCGCCGCAGTTCACCGGCCCTACGCCGCCTCCGCCGAACCCCATTGTCCCTTACTTTCCATATTACTACTACAACCCTCCACCATCTTCTCTCTCATCGTCATCCTTACCACCGTTCAAGAAGCTTCCCTTAGCTTTCTCTCTCATCACTCTCCTTTTCACTAGCTTCTTTTACTAAACAAAACTATAAAATCTTTTCGCATCTTACCTTCCTTTTTAGGGAAAAAAATAAGGATTTTTATAATATATTTCAGACTCGCAGATCTTCAATCTTGCTAAGCTGTTATGGAGAGAAGAACAATGGGTGTTCGATTATTCGTTAAGATCGAAGCGGATTTCGAGAAGAGTTGAATTCTTGATCTTCAAATCTGATGGGAATCGGACAATTTTATGGAATTTGACCACCCTCTGCCAACGCTGACACGAAGAACTATGGAGGGCTTTTCCGGAAGAGAACAGAGTGAAAGCAGAGAAGTCATCTCTAAATTCTTGACAATTTTAATTTAGCACTAATGATTTTGTTACTTTTCTTTAGTTATTATTACAGTTTAATAGGTTTTTTGTAAGAAAATCAGTCAGTTTTTACATTAATCATAACGGCTTCTTTATCTTTGTATTGCTCTTTATAATGTGAATCTTGCACTTGCACATCCATGTAAGTTGTGCGGAGCTGCACTAATGATAGAAGTGACGAGTCTAAGATGATGAAAGAGCGAGTCAAATCTGTAATTTTTGATAGAGAATGGAAAATATTTTAAAAAAAATATATACATAAAAATTAAATTTCAAACATAATAATAATTTATGGGCACTATAAGCCTATAATATCTGTTAAATTTAATTTCTGGCCGAGTCACTACAAATGTGCAATTGCTTCAATGGATGCCCTTAATAAATAATTTCAACTATAAGCCAACCAACAACCATTCAATTCTAACATGCTTGCTGTCATAATAAAAGCACGATGTTTCATTGCACTGTGCAATTTTCGTCTATAGTAGGTTAAGAACATATATTTTATTTCGCATTTTACAATTTGACAAGTGTCTTTTTTTTATTTAAAAAATTTATTTTTTTATATTAAGATGACATATGTCATATGCTGGGGTGGGAGGTGCACTGCCCTCACCCCCAGCATCAAACCAACCGTTGTCAACGAACATATAATATAATTAGTATTTCCACTTCTGCATAAATAGTTAATCTAAAATTGATCTAGTGTTATCCAGATTAGAATTGATTTAAATTACTAGTAATGATATGATAACATTATTTAAGATTAATATTTTTTTCAATTCTTTTCACTTCCGTATAAGTAGTTAATCTAATATTTAATCCCCATTAAATTTGGTTTAAATTACTAATATTTGATACGAATGACATGAACTTGTACTAGTATTTGACACGAATGATATGATAGCATTATTGAAGACTAATATTACTTTCAATTCTTCCCACTTATACATAAGTAATCGATCTAGTATTAGTATATTAGAGTCCATCTAATAATGTTAGGTCCCGTTTGATTGTACTTAAGGAATGGAATCAGGAATCAAATTAAAGGAATGATTCCATTTCACATGTTTGGTTCGTAAAATTCTCGAAAGGAATGGAATCACATACCCCTCCCCATCCCCCTTTTGGGGACTTTACTCAAACCCCTCCAAATCGAGGGGTTGAGAAAATGATTCCCCCCTCTTCTCCCTCCATTTCATCCGCCTAATTTCCCGTCTCCTCTTCTCCCTCCATCCCAAATCCTCTTCTCCTCTTCTCCCTCCATTTCGCTCGCCCTCGCTCGCCGTCGCTGTCGCTGACACTCTTCCCCCTCGCCCGCTCGCCGCCTCGCCCGCTCGCTCGCCGCCTCGCCTCGCCGCCTCGCCCGCCTCGCCTCCTCGCCGTAGCTCCGGTGGTAAGTTTTCTCAATTTTGAGTTTCTTCAGGATTTTGTTGTTCACTTGATGTTCTGGTTGTCATTCTTAATTTTATGACTCTCGTTCACAAAATTAACCCTAATTTTCGCTTGATGTTCTGGTTGCTCTGGTTGTCATTCTTGTGTGAAATACTTGCTAGCTTGTCGTAAGACATCTGCCGTGGTTGCTGGATTTTGAGCTTCTGGTTGCTGGATTTTGTCGTAATACTTGCTCTGGTTGCTGGATTTTGTCTTAATTTTGAGCTTCTGGTTGCTGGATTTTGTCGTAATACTTGCTCTGGTTGCTTGATTTTGTCTTAATTTTGAGCTTCTCGATCCACCCTTAATTTTGAGCTTCTGTATTGTGTTGTTGCTCTGAATTATGTAGACGCTTTGGTTTATTGTTGCTTTTCGATTTTGAGCTTCTTGATTTTGTTCATATTGTTGCTCTGGTGTTATTGTTCATATTCTGCCTATATTCTGCTTTTCTGGATTTTTCTGGAGTATGATCTCTGGATTTTTCTGGAGTATGGAGTATGGTCTCTGGATATTCTTGTAATATTGTGCAAATTTGGTAGATGGATTCACGAAGTGGAAGAGGAAAAAATAAACGGTTTTGGAAAAAAGAAGACGAGGAGAGTATGCTTAATTGTTTGATGGAAATAAGTTTAGACCCACGTTGGAAAGGAGAAGGGGGATTTAAGGATGGATTCACCGGACAGATTGGAAAAATGATGAAGGAAAGAGATCCCGGTTGTGATTTGCTAGCAAATCCTCATATAGACTCTTTTGATCCTTCAACTTGATCCTTTTGAGTTTTTATTTTAATATGTATGCTATGCATAACATTATATTATGTTTCTAAGACAATTTTTTATATTTATGTTATTGGTTTATTTAATGTTTAAATGTTAAATTAGTATATAAAAAAATATCTTTTATTTTTTTAAATAATATCAAATGAAATATACATTTTTTTTTTAAAATAAAACTATATTTAATTGAAAAAAATAATTGATTCCATTCCTTTCGTTAAGCCAAACAGGGAATGATATCAAGTTCATTCCTTCAGCAAACCAAACAGGTTTTTCAGGAATCATTCCTTTCATTCCATTCCCCCTGATTTGATTCCTGATTCCGATTCCATTCCTTTCTGTCAACCAAACGGGGCCTTATTACTTTCAGTTCAACCAATCTAATAACGCAACCATCCAACTTGCTCTCTAATGTTCAATTATTTTCCCTCTTCCGCATAACTAATAGTAATACTCTTAATTCAACCATATCTATTTTTGATAGTTTATCAACGTCTAATCCAATCATTCAAGATTCAACCACGACATTATTTATAATTTTTTTATTATTTTAATTAAGAATGAGAATAATTGCAACAAAAATAAATTCAAGTTACAGCAAAATGCGTAATAACTCGAAAATCACAAACCTAATAAATATTGTAAAAAAGTATGACAAACCAAGAAAATCAAGTATTCCCTCCATCCCATAAATGTTGTCCTATTTTCCTTTTCGGGACGTCCTACAGATGTTGTCCCATTTCAAAATGGTTAAGCTTATAAGTTAAGTACCTATTTTTCTATTCTAATTTATACTCCCTAATTAAATCCTACATTACATCTAATAACCCTAGTCCTATCTCACACTCTTTTGACCTACTCTCATTTCTCTCGAACCCTAGATCGAGAGCGGCGCCTCCATCGTTCTTCATCTTCTTCTTCTGCTCCAACCCTAGATCTTGTTGATTCTCCCCTGTCGCAAGGACGGAATCCGCGTTCTGTTTCATAACCTGAGCGGCTGCTTCGTCGATGGCTCTGACCTCGCAAGGATGGAATCCTACCCCATATCTGAGTTCACCCATACGGAAATCAACCCATATCTGCCGCGAAGGATGTGTTCTACAGATACTACGCTTAGCCGTGGAGAATCAGCTGAATCCGCCACTTTTCTGAGCGGGACGGAGTCACCCGTTGGCGGCGGTGGAGAGATCGGGGCAGGGTGGAACAAAATATCGAACTTTTTGGTGGATTTTCCATATTTGTGGGCTTGCAGACCAGAGGTTGAAAGCAAGTTTTCCGCCTTCGAAGTGTCTTGCCCTAATAGGGCGTATTTCAACGACGGATATGATCCCTTATGGGATTTTTCTTCAGATCCCTACCCTTCTGAAATCGATGGTGAAGCCAACGGCTTTGAAGAGTCCACCCCTAAAGGGACTTACTACGATGCCGGATTTACTGAAATTGTAGAGGACTCTCATATGAGGAAGTTCAAGGTGAGGGATTTGAAGAGTCCAATCCTCAGGAGGCTTACTTCGATGCCGGATTTGCTGGACATGTTGAAATATTCGACGACTGTAGCCAGCCATAAGGGGCCTTCTTCGGTGATATCTATCCCTTGTTCTAATTGTTTTGTAAATTCAGTTGCACACCTTCGTTCTTTGATTGTTGCATGTTGTGATAGATGGGGTTTCGTGGTCTAAAATGATAATACCATGCTTACTCTAGGTAACATTGAACATATCCTTGAAATTGTTCAGTTCTTGAATTGAATTTGAGATATGTTGTTTAGGTATGGGGGATCTTCTTCATTGCTTTAAAATCTTGCTGATTCATTTGCTGATTGTTGCTGATTCTTGGTTCTTGTTGATTTCATTGTCGTAAATTCATTTGCTGATTGTTGCTGATTCTTGGTTCAATTGATTACTAGTATGATTCTTGATGATTCTTGGTTCATTTAGTGATTTTTATTTGCTTCTAAAATCTCATACTAGATTAGGTATTACAAACTGAAATTTTGTTATGGAAATGTATTTATGCTTTTGCTTGTGGTTTTGAAATGTGAAAATGGGAAATAACAATTTGTTTTATGTGCTTGCTATGAACTGGAAACCTTAATGAAAGTGTGAATAATAAACTTGCATCTATGTAAGATATGTTGGTCTTAATAAAGGTAATGGCAAGCATATCTGGTTGTGGTTCTGATATATGAACTATGCAGTTGCATTAAACAAAAATAAACTAAATTTTAGATCAAACTAGATCTGTTTCATAGATAGATTATATAACAAAATATCCTAAATCTATTTCATGTACAGATTGCTATACAAAACATAATAAATATGAAACTTCATAGATTCTGAAACAAAGATGCTAAATCTGTCTTATACACATATTTGCTATACTGATTGTTACTAAATTTATGTTGTTATTTACTTGAAGTCCTTTTCAAAAGCATATTATAAACGAAGGCCTTTCCACACCTCCTCTAACCCTCCCTCAATTCCATTCTCCACCCAATAGGTTATGTTTTCCCTTACCAATTCTGGAGAGACTTCCAAGTCTGTAGGAAGTTCATTTTGCCTTAGTAAGGCATCTTTACTCATATAAGGAATCTTATAATTATTCTGCCACTTCACTTTCATTATCTCCACCATACAAGCTTGCAAGCTTAAAAATACCTTATTTAAGGTAATAGGGGATAATTATGCATATGCACAACACACTGCGTTCACTAATTCATCAACATTCATGCAATTAGACTCTATTTGTATACTCTGGATGGCCCTAAAAAATCCAAGATCATCAGCATTGGTGTCGGGTGAATTTTGTGATTGGTGGACAAGTCTTATGTCAAAACCCTCATCTGTGGTTGCAATTCTGGATCACTATCTTTTATGTGTGGTCGAGCATTATACCGGCAACATTTAGTGTAGTTGGTATTCTCACTTCTGCGTAAGTGGTTGATCTAGAGTTGATCTAGTGTTCGATATTAAACAAAAATAAACAAAAGCTCACAATTTCAGCTAGTTTGTTTATCAAGCAAATTGTGTTATATGTACCTCATTTTTTGACTGAATATATTTATGGCTATAATTTGTTAAGGATTCAGATTCTATGCAGAATCTGGCAATGAATTCTGATGCCATCTTTGGCATATGAGATAAATTATTTCATATCCAAAGATGCTAATTACTTAAAACATTCTGGTTCAAAAGAAATGGCAAAATTTGAATTTTCCTTCAGATTCTGTTACATTATTTCAATTAAGTTTAAGTAATTATATTGTGTTACCAAACTAATCTGAATTGTGCTTCATATTCTGACTCATACCATGTGTAAATACACTTCTGAATCCTAAATTCACCTTAGATGTTTGTAGATAACTTGAAAAATGAGTATGTCTCCATACCCGAGTAATCAAACACTCCTTGATCTCCTATTTTGCTATGGATTCGATAGAATTGGTCTCCAATGTCCCTTTGGGTCTATTTTTGCTTGCTCTGATTGCTACAACTTTATGTGTGAAGGGAAATATCCCAATTTTCCCATCAAATATCATTGTCCCATCTTCACCAAATATAGGCCTTGCTACGGCACACATGAACATCACTTTATTAATGAATTTCTTGCTTTGGCAATACTGTTGGGATTTTGTATACTGGAAGCAGGTTTTATGCTTGTATACGATGTGTTTTTGTCCCTACCACTATTTTATTCTCCTATCTGATAAATAAAAATATTTGCACATGTTATCCTTTATCTTGTATAAAAGTTAGATTTGTGTGGTGTGTCGGGTATCACAGAAGACAACACAAATTGGTTGAACTGACAAAATATAAACAGTTATCACAGTTGAGACAACTTCAGGATAAGTTGTCGGTTTAAGTTGCAGTTTAGATAAGAAGTGGCTTGTCTTAGCTGCTTGTCTTTACTGGTACACTGAAGGTGGTGTATTGACGGATCACAGTGAGATGTGTTCTCCTAACTGACCTTAGTGGAGAACCAAGATCTCGGTGACTTAGTTGGTCTTAAGCTTGGTAAGACTTCAGCTGAGTGCATTTAGCTATCTATCACTTTGATCGACTATGGTGAACGTCATGGCGACTAGATCTACGTATCTTGGGTGTTAGTAGTTATTTGTGGCTCAGGCTGGTTGTCTGTATCTTGTAGCCGTATTCTAGTAAAATGGATTGATAATATCCCCCGAGGAACTCGAAAGGATTAGCACACTAAACCCGACCGGTTGATTAAGTTCAGGTGTGTTAATAAGGTCGAGTGGTACTACTCAGGAATATAAGATGTTAATTAATTTAAGCTGTCAGTGAGCTTAACTAATTAACGGATATTTCTATCTTAAACACGGAGATCGATTAAGTCTAAAATACAAGTCCTTGCTCAATTTGGGATAAAGGGGTAAGTCAGCACGAATTCTCTACTGGAATGAATATATGTTTATTAATTAATTTTGCTCTGGGCTGAGCATAGATAATTAATTAATTTGAGGCCCAACTTTATTTATTGTAATAGATCTCTGATCTGGCACAATTAGTTGCCTAGTTATTTATTGTCTCTCAAAAATCATTATTAATGGATTAATGTATTTTTACATTATTTAATAATATTATTTATCTAGAATTAATTGGCTAGGCCAATTAATTGATAAATATTAGTAGCCCAGTGGATTAATTAATTATATTATGGGCTAATTATGTGGAAGCCCATTAGAAATATAATTAAATTAATGAGCTACAAATATATTAATATTATATTGGCTTTTGAAGCCTATATATATTAGTATTCTGTTCAAAAACAGAACACACATATTCACAAATTCCGAGACGCATGCGTGAGTACGTAGAGAGACAAAATCTTAATTTTCTTCAGTTCTCTGACCACCCAGAGAAAGAAAAAGGCCGGGACACAGATCAGAAGATCTGACACATGAGCAACAATCAAAGCCGCGACAACATACGAATGAGGAAGGTATCGTTTCTAACCTTATATTTCCTTCAAATACCTATGTGGCTCAACCTCAGTAGGAGTTAGATATAATCTGTGTGAAGCCTTCACTACTACAAAAATGCTCATAGACAACGGTTATTAACCGTTTTCATAGTAAAACTTCACTGTTGCGGAAGGTCCCGTTGTCGTAGATAGGCGCTCATAAACAACGGTTAATAACCGTTGTCTATTATCACTACAACAACGGTTATAAACCGTTGTTCTAGGTTCGTTCTAAGTGTTGTGAAATGTCCCGTTGTCGTAGATAAGCAATAATAGACAACGGTTATAAACCATTGTCTTATCTTTCTATTACAACGGCTAAAAACCGTTGTCATATGTAAATCCCCAACTGTTGCGGAAGGTCTCGTTGTCGTATATAGGAGCTATAGACAACGCTTGTTAAACGTTGTCGTAGACAGTTTACACATCAGCTTTTAACCGTTGTCGAATGTATTTTTCATCGTTTTGTAACCGTTATCTTTTCTATCCTGGACAACGATTTTAGATACATAGACAACGATCATATAAACTTTCGACAACACTTATTGAGTAAAAACTACATTTTTAAGCATAATAAATATTAACCACACCGATTTTAATTCATAAATATCCTAGCAATAAAATGACATCCGTGTCCAGAAAGAGTGCTACAATAACCAAACTAGAAACAAACTACTATTTCAGAAAGTAAATACAAAATCCTGAACAAGGTTTCAATGTGTGTGCACCAACAAGAAAACATAGACGGAGGTTTCAATCGTTGATTCAGAAGAATTACTTGTTGGTCTGTACACTTCCAATTGCTTCCAAAACCAAAATACCTTATTTCCAGCATCTACAATAATCTCCATCTTCAAAAATTTCTGCTAAATTATTTGCAGCCAGTCAAACAAGTTGTATGATGATTAAACATACAATATATGAAGGTGTCATTCACAGAGCATTTGGAAATGATTATCATGGTAATGGCTCGATTAGAGAAGAAACAAATTTAAATATAAGAAGTAAGTTACGCAGCAAGTTATGTGTACTTAATGAATCATGGTATCCATACTTAATATAATGCACATAATACAACTCCATCTAAGCAGATTTACGAACACAAACCCTCGAGTCCTCTCATTCATTACATAACGCATTTACAAAAGCAGAATAAAAAGATATGCATAGCTAAATTGCCAAAAAAATAGAAAAAAGCTAACAGATTTTCATTCCAATAAACAAAACAACATCAACGTATCAACAAAAGAGACATTAAAAGTAGTAAACAGATTGGGTTGGATGCTTACTGAATCGAGAATATTGATCCCTACAAATCCGAGTTAAATTGCATGAAATTAAGAAATAATTGCAGTAACATAAGCAGAATACAACACCAAAATTGATAAAGATCCAAGACTGCACCCTTGACAAATTAATCAAAACTAATATTGTTATTTAGCATACTAAAGTAATTGCATTGCAGTTACAAAGAATGTTTTCCATCCCAAGTTTATACAATTCGGACGATTATTGATAAATTGGAGTATCTACCATGTGCGAGCAAACTCATAATAACATTAAAGAAAGGACTAGCCTCATGCTTCAATATACTATCATAAATTCCCATCCGAGACCGTTTATTTCCATTCAACCAATTTTTGAAAAGATGTGCTTTGGCTTTTAATAAAAAGATCTAATGAGAGATACAACAAGATCTAAAATAGAACTTAAATTTGGATATGCGAACCACTGAAGGGATGGAAAGAAAAAATATTTTGATCATTCTAGGGTGAAAACATAAGGGAAGCTGTAAATCTACAATCAATAGTCGTAATAATAGCATAGAGGCAATTTGAATTTAATTGTAATCAAAATGTGCGGATACAAATGAAATCAATATTATACCTCTTACAACATGGATAACTTCTGCAGTTCTAGGGTTCCAAATTCTCATAGTTGCATCATCAGAACCCCTACAAATTGTTATACCTTTAGAAGCAAAAGTAACAAACTATGAAACTGCAAAATTAATACAAAATCATACAGAAAGGGTTGGTCAAGAGTTTTTTCATGATAAAAAGTAAATATGATTAGTGTAAAATCTCCACAGGTTACATTACCCTCATGAAATGAGAAAACATTGAGATAAACAGCATTCACGGATGCCATCTGACCCACTGCATAATTTACTGCAAATATAGCATAAAAAAGTAAATCACATTATATTTCACCAACGTAAATTCTAAAATATCACCTCAAGGCCTTCAAGCGTGCATTTCAAATCTTTGTTTGCCATGTCCCACACTTTAACAATGCCATCCAAGCTTCTAGATCCAACTCCTTGGAGTTCGATCTTCACAATAACAAGTTTATATTTTTCTGTCATGATAGTTGATGGCTTTCTAGTCTCATACACATTTAATCACATCAAAACGAGTAGTCATTAGTCGCCAGAATGTTATATCTTTAGAATCATCCAAGAGAAAACTAACAACTCCAAACTCAAAATAGGAACTTCTTTTTTCTGATCTCGACTATTATTTTAAATAGATACAGTTTAATTAAGATAACAAGAAATTAACATAAGCACGTGTCAGAAAATTTTAAAAAGAAATAAGCATCAAAGTGGAAAGTTAGGCTTAGACAAGGCTTTCTCATATCAACTAGTAGAAGATTCATCAAATCCATAAATAAAAAAGACAAAAATATAATTTTCTCAGCAGATTATCATAGAGTCTTGAAGCCATGGTTATCAGTTGGGAAGCCAGAAATTCAGCTTATTGCAACTGGTTAAGTGGTCTAAGGAATAAAAGAACTCATCTGAACAAAATAAAAGACATTGCACAAATCTATTGATTTGAATCTCATGTGAGTGACATTTACTAGAAAAATATCAGAAATTTAAAGCTAAAATATATAATTGAATCTATCACCGTATATGAAAATAGGGCAGGTGAGTTGTCGCCAATCACGATGAAGGCAGGAGAAACCGTATCACCAGAGATGAGAATTCGGTGGGGGAGTTATCGCCGGACATGGAAATTCTGCATTGGAGTTGTCGCGGAGATAGGAGTAGGATTGGTGGGTAGTTTTGATTTTGAGGATGCAACGTGTTTTAGGAGATTTAAAAAAAAACTAAGTACAAATAAAAACAACATAGAAACAACAACGTAAGCGAACCGTTGTAAAAATAGTTGAAAATTGACAATGACAACGGAGTACCAGCAACGTTACGCAAAAACTTTTGTCAAAATATTTGAAAATTAATTACAACAACGGATAAACGACGACGATTTTAATAACCGTTGTCTATTAGTGCATTTTTAACTAAGACAACAGATAAACAACAATTGTTACATAGACTGTTGTCTATGAGCGCACTTTTGAACTTTCGACAACGGGTAAACGACAACGACGCTATAAAAGCGTTGTCTATGAGCGCATTTTTAATTATGACAACGGATAAACAACAATGGTTACATAGACCGTTGTCTATGAGCGCACTTTTGGACTTTCGACAACGGATAAACGACAACGGCCCTATAAAAACGTTGTCTATGAGCCTACTTTTGGACTTACGACAACGCTTTTATCTACGACAACGCTTTTTGATAATACGACAACGTTTTTTCATCAAAATCGTTGTCTATTAACTGTTGTTGAAGGCCAAATTTCTTGTAGTACTTAGTTAGGTAGAACAATTTTTCATCTATATGCACCATGTTTTGCATGCTCTTGAACTGAATCCTTTGCATGACTGAATCGAACTCTAGTGACTGCAATGAAAACTGTAACCTCTCTAATTTATTTGGGGTAGTGCGGAATGACTTAATTGCACTAGAGTGAGCTTTGATTAGACCTTGTTGAACCCATCTCTACACTGTTGTTTTGCTGCAATTGATACCCTTTGCTAGCTTCATTATAATGCATCTTTTCTGCACACAGACTTTCTATCAAAGATAAATCTATGAGAACCCTCTTCTTATGGACTGCATTCTTCTTGGACTGTAGAAACATGGCTCTGCCCTCATTTGTCTGTTTTTTTGCTGCAGCCCAGATACGTCCAACTGTCTTCCGGCAACACTAAAACTTCTCAACTGTTTTTTGCTGCAGCCCAGATACGTAGATTTTTCCTCTTGACGGCTTCCCATTTTTCATATTTTGAAGAAGGAACTGAAGAACTATATTTCTCTCATCTAAAGAGAGCTTTTCTTCTCATTTTGAATTCAAGAAAGTGGAAGTTTGAATGCTTTTAGAAAGAGTCTTGTGTATTTAGAAAGAGGCGCGACGGCGCAAAAAGACGGAAAAGGGCGAAACCCTAGTTTCAGGCAGAACACGGCCGTCGTCTTCATGAGGCGCGTGGGGGCGCGTGCGAACACATATTTCCGATCCGTTCAGATGGTTTTGTTCAGAATTATGATAACACACTGTTTTGATCTGCAACAATTTGTAGCCTCTCAAAATTATGAAATTTAGCACTTTGCAGTAAAGTGTTTGTGTATGTTAAAGAAGAAAAAAATTAAAAAGATACACGTACGTACAAGAAATAAAAGAGAAGAGAGTTAGAGACACAAAAAAGAAGAGAGAGAATAGAAGAGAGAAAAACTTAATTATCATACTAAATGGAATGGAACCCAAACATCTATTATAATTAACACCTCTCTTTAAATTTCGTACCCAATGTTTTGGAACAATATCTATGGGGGCGGAGGGAGTAGAAGATGAGAGAATTGCACGTCTAACTTGGCAATATTGCGTGTATCTTCAAATAAAATCTGACAAACGAATCATTTTATGTCAAGTGTCATAAAAATATTGTACTCCTACTTAATTTTTCTCTCTGAATTTAAAAAAAAAAAAAAGATGCAATGCATCCCTTTTCTCAATAATTTCGACTTATGTTCAAATGGTATACTGCTAAAAGCTTCCAGAAGGACCAGAACTAATATAGGAAGCACATTAATTTTTCATTATAACTTTAATGATTTCATTGATTTGGAAAGAATCTTAAATTTTAATCTATAATTGGTATCCACTATATTCAAAATTAAAATTGTATATTATAAGGTTGGTAGGTAGCACATTTAAATTTAATTTTCTTGAAATGGAACTCCATTAATCAATTTAAAATAATAATAATATCTGAACAAAAAATGATACTAAATTAAATGTGTCTCAACAACAATTATTTTAGAAAAATTTAGAGGTCAAATTATAAAATAAACATATAAAGGGTGGATACACAACATTGACAATGTCATATCATGATAGAGTTCAAAACATGCGTTCGATACAATAATTGAGGTTTTTCACAGCCTAAGTGCTTTCTTAATATATAGATTGTTCATTTGTTCCACATACAAACTCTCTCCTCCAATTATTATTATCTTACTTTCTTAATTGTTTGTCCCATTATTATTGTTATCTTTCCTAAAATGACAAAAAATAATTCTTAAACTTAAAATGAAGTGGATCTCTTTTTACTCCAGTATTCACTCCCACATTCTTTTACTCTTTCTCTTTAAAAATCTTTGCTTCACATGATTCTATACCAATCCGAACTTAGAAATTCATGATTTATAACTTTTGGAATTTTTAGATTATTTCTTGTATTACAACATGAAAAAATAAGAAAAAAAACAATGGCTTTAACTATGTCTTACAAAAATTTGATTGAATTCTCATTTATTCCAACCAACTCCTCGAAAACTTTATCGATTTCTTAATTTAAAACTCACTTAATATAATTTAAATAAAATTTCGTAAATCTCCGTGCCAAAAAGAAAGGAGACAGTAATACCGATACAGAGGGAGTAGTAATTATCAATATTATGTGGAGAGTACGTATACTTTTTCTTTTAGTCGATGTTTTTAGTTGTATTTGTTGGGAAATTCAGAGGGTTATATTTATTTTTTATCCAATCATTTATCTTTAGTGTTATATCTGAATATTCAGATATTATAGACTAATAAAAAAATATAGTATTGATCTAAAATATAATTGGTGGAGGCAAGAATTGAGATCACATTTGTGAGGACCAAAATGTTTTCCCACTTCACCAAAAATCTTCCCTCCTATCTTGCTAGTAGATAAAGAACAGAAATTTGGCACCTCATAAAAAATTCAGAATTTGTATCCAATGGTCCTCGCATGCTTTATCAATTTGAACTTTTTTTTACAAATGAAATAAATACATTATTCACAACGAATTTATTTCAATTCTTGATTGATTAACCAATACATAATCTCTATTAACTAATAATCTTGGAACAATTTGGTGTAATTAAATTGGAACAAATTTCATTTATGCTCTCAATGTTTAAATTCCAAAAAGATAAAGACATCATAAGGTGCAAAATCAACGCTAAGCATAAACAGAGCCACAAGACAAAGCCATCAAAAGAAACGCAGCTTGCTCTTCCTCCCCCATTTTCCGTCTCCGGTTCGAATTTGATCGACGTCTCTGCAGCACTACATCTCTACCAAAAGACAACAAATTCTTCTTGAATGAATACGAAATGGTACTATCACCACTGCTGCTGGTACTACTGTGGCTGTGATTGCTGATTAAATTTTTTGAAATAGCCGATTTCTTTGTTTTCTTTTCTTCTTTAATCAACCCCATCAAAGCCCTCCTTTTCTTTCTGCTCCGAATCCCACATGCATTGCAAAGTGACTGCATAAAAAAGACAAATATTATTGACTCGTTGGACCAAAAATTAAATCTTTGTCACACTAAGGGGTGTTTGCAATACTAAACTTTTTTTAAGTGCTTAAATTAAGGAGAAGTTGGTAAAAGAAGTTTATTAGAGAATTTAGGATGCATTTACAAAAACTAATTAAAAGAAGAAAAAATTAAAAAAATAGTGTTTGCAAAATTTATACTATAGTAGCTTATTTTATGATTTATAAGTAAAATATCAAATCATAGCTTATCCAAAATTACAAAAATGTCATTAAGTTGGAGAAATTGGTAAAAATCAACTTAACCAACATCAACTTATTAAACTTAAATCTATTGAAAACACCCAAAAACAATTTTTCCTTAAATTAAGCTACAAGTTCAATAATTTAAACTTTTGCAAACACCTTAAACTTTTATAAGTGATTAAACTAAGGAAAAGTTGGTAAAAGTGGCTTATTAGAAAATTTAGAATGTGTTTGCAAAAAATGCTTAAAATAAGAAAAAATTAAAAAAATAGTGTTTGCAAAATTTATACTGTAGTAACTTATTTTGTAATTTATAAGTAAAATGTAAAATCATAACTTATCCGAATTACAAATATGTCATTAAGTTGGAGAAGTTGGTAAAAACCAACTTAACCAACTTCAACTTAAATGTAGAAAATTTTTCCGAATTTAAAAAGTTGAAAACACCCAAAAACAAATTTTCCTTAAATTAAACTATAAATTGAATAATTTAAGCTTAGGCTAAGATGGAGTAAGAAGATGTCCAAAATAGTGGTGTACAGAAACATGTGGATCACGTGACGTACAACATAGATGCGCCCACAATCACGTGGGACTGGAAGTAAATATCATAATTAACAGAGAAAAATTAATCAACTGAAATAAATATATACCTTGGGTCCAGCTGGACCGCCTCTCCACAGAGGTGTTCTGGAGGTGCCGCAATCAACACAAGTTTTCACATTTGAGCCGTCGGATGAAACCCTATCTGGAGTAGTAGTTGTTTGGCTACTCATTTCTTCACACTCCGATCCCTGCAACAACGCCCAAAATCAGAAATCAGAAATCAGAAACCTAATAGAGCATATCCTTTGGTTACAAGTCGATCGCAAATCAAAATTAAAAAAAAAAATTATGCCGATCACTTACTTTATCGCTCAGATCCATCATGTGATCGGCGTTATCTGAATGATCCATCGGACAAATGAAATCAAAACTCTTCGCAGAAGAAAACTCCTGATCAAACTAGGAAAAAACTGAGATCACGCCGCGGAAACGCTAGAGAAACTGAAGAAGTAGAGGTTTTAACTTGAGGCTTTCCTGAACTGAGATAAAAATACTGAACGGGAAGTGTGTGGGATCAAAATGAACTATTCAAGCTTGGTACTGTAGATGCAGAGGGAGGAAGGGGAAGTAGGGTTTATCGAGAGTGAGGAAATGAGCTGCGATTGGGATGACAAGAGAAAATTGTAGAGATAGAAAGAGCGGGATGGGGGCGATTGTGAAAAGGAATATTAGTGTTGGGATCTTTATATAAAGTATGTGAAAACCCTAAGGCGCGCAGAAGTGTGAAATGACGAGAAGGGGCTCCAGTTCCGAACATTTCATGTCCCCGCCTAGTTATTGCGAAACAAAAGGTTCCGTCAGAATTTCCTTGTCTTTAGGAGTAGGGTGTTTTTGGGTAATTGGTTGGGAATATTTTGTTGTTTGCCGCCATACCGAAATTTTGTAGGGTTTTGCGGACACGCGCACACACTTTAGTGTGTGAAAAAACTCGAACAATCGTCTGAGAAAGAACGGTTTCTTGCTGTCTACTTCTTACCTATGATTTGTTATACTAGTTCCAATTCTTATTTGGAATATATAATAATTAACAATAACATTAATTACGACAAAAAAATAAAAATGAAATTGAGTCCTAAAACCTATATATTTCACAAATCTTTTCGACCTTTGGGGTTTTGTTTCTCTTTTTAATACCCTCCGTCTAATAGAATGTGTCTCATTTACTTTTAATACGATTATTAAATAAAATTATTAATTATTTACATAATTATGAATCTTATAAATAAAGTATTTATAATAATTTGACAAAATTACTAATTGAACACATTCTCACCCTGAAATGGAAAGTGGGAATGTGAGAGTGAGACACCTTCTACAGAGACCAAAGGAGTAGTAAATTTATAACTTGTTTATGAGTTCCCAAATATTTTTAATGATCTGTATTCATGGGTTTTTTTAATTGGATCAAGTCCACAATTTAAGTTGTTGACCATATGATCTAAATATTTTACACATAGTAACAAAAATGTAATGGACTATTCAAATGCATTAATTCAAACCTATTTCAGTCATGCAATTGAACATCGTCTAAAGAAATTCCAAAATGCATATCTAGATTAAAACTCATATTCAATATTTTAGATTTTGAGACCAAAATTTGCAATTACGAAAAAGAAAATCTATACTTTTAAAAGTTGGGCAGTCGATTTTCCTCGTACGGTCTATAACTAAGTGCAGCCTATCAGTAGATCAATGTAGCACTGAGTCTTCTTTCTGAGTCGGCTGAAAATGATCTTATACTGAATGTAGTCAGCTTCTGACTCGAAGACAATCAACGGAACTCTTCACTTGCTAGATTATTAGAAATGAAAAGTGTAATTTTATTCATTGAATACCAGATATATATATACACAGCGGAAGTGTGAGGATAAGATGCTGATGTCATCATCTAACTGCAAATTAATTCCTAACCGTTTCTTAACCACCTAACTTCTTTCTTAACTTCCAAACTACTTCTCTTAACAATTTTCTAATCTTGTTAACAACTCATAACAGTTAACAAATTATAGTTTAATATTCCCTGGAGTATCTCCGTCCTTCTTCTACCCTGGTGATGCAAGAGGAAGTTGTTGTATGAGATCTTGAAACCGTTGAATTGGTAGTGACTTTGTCAGCACATCAGCAAGTTGATCCTTTGTAGGGACATATCGAACATCTAGTTCCTTCTGTAGAATCTTGTCTCGAACAAAATGAACATATATTGCAATGTGTTTCGTTCGGGCATGATAAACTGGGTTTGATGCCATTGCTGCTGCACTCTGGTTGTCACACCAGAGTATTGGCTAAGAGGCAAGTTTGAACCCCAGTTCATCTAGTAGGGACTTTATCCAAAGTAGCTCAACTGTTGCATCTGCAAGCGCCCTATACTCTGATTCCGCACTGCTTCTTGACACAACTTTCTACTTTCTGGATGACCAGGAGACTAGATTCTGTCCCATAAAGATACAAAAACCACCTGTGGATCTTCTATCATCTGAGCAACTAGCCCAGTCTGCATCTGAAAATCCTGAAAGTTGAAGATGAGATGAACTAGTGAATACTAAGCCTCTGTCTTGTGTTCCTTTGAGGAATCTTAGTACTCTTTTGCAGGCCCTCCAATGCTTCTCAGTAGGGGCTTTGAGGAACTGACTCAACCTGTTTACAATGAAGGATATATCTGGTCTAGTGAGTGTTAAGTACTGTAGTCCACCAATTATGTTGCGATATAGAGTGGGATCAGAGAATAGTGGACTATCAAGTTGATGTAGCTTTTGTCCTGAATCAAACGGTGAGGGAACTTGATTGCTTTCCTTCAGATTAGCTTTGTGGAGTAGTTCCCTTATATATTTGGACTGATAGAGAGTAGCAGAGGAAGTAGTTCTCTGGACTTGAATTCCCAAGAAGTAGCTAACCTCCCCCAAGGTTTTGAGGGCAAATTATGTAGCTAGGCTTGTAATGAACTCCTTGATCATCTTTGGATCCTCTCCTGTAACTAAGATATCATCAACATAGATAAGTAGCATGAGTAGTTTTCCCTTTACCCGTGTGTGAAACAAGGAATGGTCTGAGCTGCATCTACTAAAACCTTGCATCTTGAGATGATTTCTCAGTCTTTCATACCATGCCCTTGGAACCTGCTTAAGACCATATAATGATTTGTTTAGTTTGTAGACATGATGTGGTTTAGTAGAGTCCACAAAACCGACTGGTTGCTGCATATAAACTGGCTCAGTGAGAACTCCATTTAAGAAGGCATTGTTGATGTCAATGTGATGAATAGGCCAGTTGTGTGTGAGGGCTAATGAAAACATTAGTCTGACTGATACTGGTTTGACAACAGGACTAAATATTTCTTGAAAGTCTACCCCAGCCCTTTGTTGAAAGCCTTTTGCCACTAACCTGGCTTTTAGCCTATCCACTGTTCCATCAGCACACGTTTTTACTTTGTACAACCACTTACATTGAATGAGATTCATATCCTCTGTAGCTGGAACTAGTTCCCACGTCTGGTTTCTGATTAAAGCAAAGTACTCTTCTTTCAAAGCTTGAGTCCAGGCCGGACTCTCTAAGGCTTCATTGTCTGATGTTGGTTCTTCTATCCTTTCTACCACTGAGGTGTAGGCTTTTGGTTTATGAATGCCTCTTTTAGCACGAGTAAGCATGGGATGAGTATTGTTGAGGGGATTTTGGGTTTGGTTGGAGTTTTGTTGTGCAGTTGAGGTAGAAGGAGTTTCAGAGACAGTTGGAGCAAGAGTGGGAAGACTGGGGGGCAGTAGGGGAATAGTAATGGAAGGGTTTATAGCTGTATTTTGATAGGGAGATAGTTGTGGTTCAGATTTGGAGTAGGGGTCAGAGGTGGGAAATAGTTTAGTAAAGGGAAATTCCTTTCCATTGAATAGGACAGATCTTGAGATGTAGACTCTGCCTGAAGGGTGGAGACATTTATACCCTTTGTGGGAAGGGCTATATCTTAGGAATATACATTTAGAAGATCTGAACTGTAGTTTTACAGTGTTATATGGTCTGAGGAGGGGAAAGCAGCTGCAGCCAAACACTTTTAGGAATGTGTAGGTGGGGTTTTTGTTGAAGAGAAGCTGGAATGGGGATATATAGTTTAGAGAGGCAGAGGGAAGTCTGTTTATCAAGTATGTGGCTGTGCTAAACGAATCCCACCAATACTCATAGGGTAAGTTTGACTGAGCTAACAGAGTCAGGCCTAGCTCAGTTATGTGTTGATGTTTTCTTTCTGCACTGCCCTGCTGCTGGTGAGTATGAGGGCAAGGATATCTGAACTGTACTCATATGGCATTGAAGTAGGGCTACAGAGGTCTGTATTCACCTCCCCAATCACTCTGAAACGCTCTAATCTATCTTCCAAATTGTCTTTCCACAAAAGTGAAGAATCTTTTAACAATCTCTTTTGTTTCAGACTTTGCAGTCACTGGATAAATCCATGTAAGCCTTGTTGCATCATCAACAAAAATTATGTAATATGCATATCCTTCTGTAGATACAGTAGCACTAGGTCCCCATAGATCACTATAAATCAAATCAAAGGGTTGAGAAGATCTATCATGAGTAGAATTAAAAGGAACTTGATGTATTTTTCCCATAGCACAGTGCTCGCAGAATTCAGTTTCTCTTAGCTTTACAGTAGCTTTATGTAGAGTTTTCAACACATTATTCAAAGTACTAAGACATGGATGGCCTAGTCTTTTATGCCATAAGTTGGCTTCACTCACTTCAGTAGAGAGACACTCCAAGTTTGTTGATGGTTTCATAGCAGTTCTACTCTGCAAATCCAGTTGATATAGGCCATTCTCAACCGTGCCCTCCAAAAGTACCTTGTGGGTGTTTTCATCCTTGACAAGACAGTAGGTGTTATGTAGTTCCACATAAACTTGATTATCATCAGCTAGCTTAGACACACTAATCAGATTTTTTGCAATTTTTGGAACTCTGAGTATATTCTGAAGAAGTAAGTTCTTGTAGTTTGTACTAGGTAATATAGCTGTACCTATATGAGATATAGGAAGTTGAGAGCCATTACCTACTATCACTTGATCACTTCCATGATAAGGGGTGGCTTGTTGAAGCTGGTTCAGTTCAGCTGTGACATGAGCAGATGCTCCACTGTCCAGAAACCATTCCCCGTTGGTATTATCTGTTGCAGCATGAAAGACGCTGTTAGCTGTAGGCAGAGTAGAATATGTAGGATTAAACTGTGTTCCAGAGGGCATAGTGGACTGGTTTCCATAAGTTGCTTGAGGTCCACTGTTGTGAGGGATTGATCCTTGATGATTTCCATAGGGAGAAGCTTCTTGGACAGTAGTGAAGTGTGCTTGAGAGGGAGGAACTGAGGTTGTGTCTGGTCCAGGGTAGTGAATGTCAAATCGCTTGAAACATTTTGAGGCTACATGTCCAAGTTTTCCACATAGTTGACAACTTGGCTTGTTCTGATTATTTCTGCCTCCAGTTCTACCTCCCCTGTATTGTCCTCTAAAACCACTGCGCCCTCTGCCTCTGTTATAGGAGTAATGAGTTCCTTGATCACCTTGAGAGAAGGCCACATTTGCAGTATGTGTGTAGTTGATAGTAGAGGATTGAGCCATCAGTCTTATCTCATGATTTTGCAGGTGAGTTTGAAGCTCATTGATGCTCAGTGTACCAGCTTGTGCAGTCAGATGCACACATATGGACTCATATTCTGGTCCTAGTCCTCCAAGAATGAAGAGCACCAATTCTGACTCAGCAATAGCCTTTGCCTTCGATGTGGTTTGGAAGAAATGTTCAAATCTTTCCATAATTGTGCTGCTGTTGAACATCTTCCAATATAGGCTAGCATAGAGGGATATATTGAAGATAACAACCAGCTAAACAAATATTGATCTCTTCTTAGCCATATCAGATAGAGGGGATTGACACTAGGTTGAGTAGCAGGCAGTATTGGTTGTATAAACTGCTCAGGATGATTTAACTCCAACAATATATCTTCAAAGCAGTAAGCCCTAACGTTGGCTAACACTTGAGTCTTCCAGAAAATGTAATTTGATTTGTCCAGTTTTATGGACAGAGGATGGATATTAGGCAACACTACTGAATTTGCATCGGTTGCCATGATTGATTTTGAAGATTTTGATGATAGATCTACTTCTTAGACTTTAACACAGAGAGTAATGGAGTAAGAGAGAGAGAACTTATCGGATCAGAGTTACCGTTGCCAGAGAATTCTTGCTTTGAGATGACGCCGTTGAAAGGAAAAACAATGAAACAGTAGATCTGTAGTTACTGCTTATTTACCAACTCTTTCCATGGATCAGATCTGCCATGTTTGATTTCTAAGGATTTTCATGGAGTAGATCTGATTGTTTTTGGCTCTGATACCATGCTAGATTATTAGAAATGAAAAGTGTAATTTTATTCATGTAATACCAGATATATATATACACAGCGGAAGTGTGAGGATAAGATGTTGATGTCATCATCTAACTGCAAACTAATTCCTAACCGTTTCTTAACCACCTAACTTCTTTCTTAACTTCCAAACTACTACTTCTCTTAACAATTTTCTAATCTTGTTAACAACTCATAACAATTAACAAATTATAGTTTAATATTACTCAATCAGTAAATCAAGGATCATACTTGAGTCTTATTTCAAAGTCTGCTGAAGAGAATCTTCTACTTAGTGCTGTCAGCTTCTGACTCTGAAGACTACTGAGTTAAACTGAACCAATAACTTTTTATCATTTAATTTATTTTCTTACCGTGAGGAAAACTGACAACCTTTATTGATTAAATTATCCATAAAACTATGTAAGAAAGGTAGATCAAAGCTTAATTTTTTTTAATTAACTTGAAATGTTGATATGAATAGATTACTGACATAAATGATCGATAGAGAGTCCAAAACTCATTTGGGGTAAATAAATATCCAAAGGGGTTCCACAATTTATTGCACAACTTTTTTGTTAGATTTTCCCTTGTAGATTGTAATGTGACGCTGAAAATCGTAAATAATAATCTATATTAGATAAAATTAATTGGGGCGAGCATCTTTTATTGATATACGATATTATTATGACAGCAAATGATAGTGGACAGGTGAGAAACCATTTTGTTTGTTTGGGAGAGGGACAAAAAAGTATGAGGACCACTGCTTTCTAATGTCCAACTCACTCATGCATAGGCATAGCTCTATTTCATACTAACAAAGGTAAAGAGGTTAAATATTTATGCAAGATTTTGTTAATTTTTTCTTATATTATTTCTTCCTTTTTTATTTTATTATGAGAAAAACCCCTAATAATACTAACAATTTTTTTTTTAAAAAAAATGTTAAATATTTATGCAAAATTTTGTTCTTTTTTAATTATATTAGTAATTATTTGTTTTTCTTCCATTTTATTACGGAAAAAACACACAATTTACTTATACCGACAAAGATAAAAAGGTTAAATATTTATGCAAAAATATTGTTAATTTTTTTATTATAAGTAATTTTTTATTCTTTTTTCATTTTATTACGAGAAAAAATTACCTACAGTAGTTATTTTTGGTTGACAATAGTTATTTTTGGTTGACAAAAGAAACTTTAAAGCGTGGTCGGCAGGATTCGAACCTGCGCGGGCAAAGCCCACATGATTTCTAGTCATGCCCGATAACCACTCCGGCACGACCACCTTTTGTTTAAGAGTTTATGATAAGAGTATTCTCCTGATCAGTTTATTATCATAGCATATTCCACGTTCTGCAAATTTATATTATTTTTTAATATTTTAGGTGTGTTTGAAAATGATTACTATAAAACACTTTTTGTTTACTTAAGTATATAAAATTTGTTTAAACCAAAAGTAAGGATTTTTTTTGGAATTAATATAAAAATTTAATACTTTTAGTAGTTTAAAAAATTATGATGCTTTAAACTCTAAAAATATCGTAATAAATGCTTTAAAA
Organism: Lavandula angustifolia; assembly: GCA_028984105.1. Taxonomy (NCBI): domain Eukaryota; kingdom Viridiplantae; phylum Streptophyta; class Magnoliopsida; order Lamiales; family Lamiaceae; genus Lavandula; species Lavandula angustifolia. The sequence continues at coordinate 8,328,212 of CM054816.1, forward strand.
AAATGCTTAATAAAACGATTTATCTGCTAAATTTTAAAGAAACTAACACATAAATCATGTTTCGCTAACACTTAAAAACTGTGTGTACGGTTAGGAAACTGGTAAGTGCTTAATTAGAGTTGTTAAAAACGAATGAAGAAACAATGTTGTACAAAAAAAGAAAATTTAATACAAACCAAAAGAGCAGAGTAGCCATGTGCCATGCACATATCATATCACACCCACCATTTGACAATTCATTTAAATCTCTTTTTATGGGGGCCCATTTATAAAAGAGAAATCATATCAACATTATAACTTTAGAGACAAACTCATTCAACCATTCAATTATTTTTTAAACGCCACCCTACCAACAACTTAATGATTGAAATAAAGTAAGCATTTTCATTTCAAAATTAGGAATTAATCTTTTCAAGAAGAAAAAAATACCACAAATACCCAAAAGAATCACTCAAAACACATGAAGAAGCCACATGACACAACAAATAGAGACGGATCCAATACTAAAAAATAGACAACTAAACTATAATAAAATATACAGAAAATTTGAGATTTTACACCATTTGAATCCGCTCTTATCACAAAACCTCGGTCACATCTTAAGTTTCTTGTCGTGATGTCCGAATCTCGAGAAGAAATCCGCGAGCGCTGCGAAGAACGAAGCAATGAAGCTCATTATCCAGGACAAGATCATGATAATCCAATCCTTAAATTTCTTCTTTGGTAGATGAGATCTGTCTGATTGTAGTAGAGCCCTATAAACAGCTTCGGTTATTGCAAATGCAGTGACCGGGTCACATTCCTCGGCAAGAATCCCTTGCTCGGTCAGGCAGGGCACGTCGTAGGCCCCACTCGCCTCTGGTATGCCCAAGTAGTCACAAATCTTGACCCTCCCTTTGATCCTGTCTTCGGCGCTTAGGGCGTCTCCATGCGTTAGAATCAAGATTGGATTCTCATCTATCAAACAAATTCAAAAATATTAAATAAAATATTAAGAACTTCAATAAAAAAATGTAATAAATTTAGGGAGTGCGTTTAAAAGCTAGTGAATTAATATAAATTGTAAAGCTACTTTTGTAAAAATATAGTTTTTAATTACTTTATAATTTTTTCTACAATTGCACTCATAATTGTCTCTTTTTCCATGGATGACTGATAATTCATAGATTTACAGAGGGTATTTCCATCAATTCATTACAAAAATAAAAATAAAACTTCTTTTTCATAAATGTAGTTAAAAAAATCATATACTAAGGAAAAGACTAGTTTTGCATAAGTGGGAACATAAAAATAATCATTTAGCTCACTTATAAAAGTATAAGTTTTGTATTGAGATATATAGTGAAGTGTCGAAGATACTCTTCTATTAACTACCACTTATTTGTAGTGTTTAGTAGGGTCGATGAGCGTACAATAGTAAAATAAAACTTAGAAAATGATTTTAAAACTATACTTGAGAAAAAAGTCTGTAAAACTTGTGCATTTTTCCAAGTGGGTTAAATTGATACCTCTTCATACCTGAAAATATTAAATTAAATATGTAAAAGAATTAACAACATTTTGCATAGTAATTTAGAGGAGATGAAGGAAGAAACTCACTCGAATTCTTGATGCATTCCAAATGAAAGAGGGCTCTTAATGCTTCAATAGATTTCAAATCACCGGATTTGAAGGCCTTATGAATCTTCGCTAAATCAGCCACAACCATCACACAATTGACCTCCCTCTTAACATATCTCGAATGATTCTTCACCCTTGATCCTTTAAAATCATGAATAAAATCTCCTGATCTATAGCAAGGTTGGTTGTGTCGAACGCCCTCCGACATCCACGACGAAACCTCGTCTATTCCTTCATCCATACGAATCTGGTCCACACCTCGAGTGTCGTAGACACACAATCCGCTCCTAGGAGATCTTAAAACATTATGCTCTTCTAGGTACATTGTTGTGTAGCTTGATGTTTCACCTGGTCACATCACATTACAAATATTCGTAAGCAACTATCGATAACAACTTATTCTGTGAAAAAAAAACTACTCTGTCTCGTGATTTGTGGTATACATTGTTTAACTTTTTATTTATTTATTGAGACGTAACACTGTAATCCATCATGTTTGTAACAAAATCCGAATTTTTTAAGAATTTAACTGAAAAGTTAATGCACTAATGAACTCTCTATATAGGTAGAAAAATATAAAAGTTCTAATTAAATAAGAAATCATAATATTACTCAAACCAAAAATTCTAATGCCACTCAAACTAGATATCCTAATTAAACAAAAAATCATAATATCAATCAAAGACTATAATCAAATACAAACTCAAAATCTATTTTCTTCTAAAAAATGGGTTAAACGATCAGAGTTTTCTTCGAACTAATCTTATTTACTAGACTATAGCTAATTAATTTACGTTACTTATAAGGCTTAAACAATTTAAAATATATGCATAATTAAAATTGATTCTGGTTAAGGTGTAGCATCGACGAGATTACCTGATGTTTGAGCAAAAGGGATGAGGCCGGATCTTCCAAGAACGCTATACATGATATTAATTAAAGAGCTTCTGCCGGAGCCGACGAGGCCTACCAACAGAATTGTGATGGTAGGTGGAATATCCATTTCTTCTTTCTTGATTCCACCAACCGGCAACCAGAAATCCCCAGCTCTGTAACTCAACAGTTTGTGTCTGAAATCATCCAATCCTTCGAGGGAGACGAAGGCCAATCTCTCCATTTCCCGCAGGACTTTGATTCTCGGAGTTAACTTGGAGATGTCGGAAATCTCAACCTTAAAATCCCCATTCTCGTCAAATTCTTCGAGGGCTCTCCACCAGCAGAAATATGGCTTTGGCGCTCCGTTTTGATCATTGTTTTCCAGAAAGAGATGGCTTTTCTTCATCTGTCGATTGACAGTTTCTTGGATGGGGTTTGTGGGCGTTTTTTGGTTGAATTTGTTTTTATATTTTAGCTAATTGACATTTTATTTTTATATAAATATATTTTATTATTATTGCTGTTAATGTAATTTATTGTGATGTGGGTGAGGAGGTAAGAGTATTAAATTGTGGTATGAGTATGACTTAGTGGCAAAACATAGCGACAGCCAGTTTTCCAGATCTACAAGCATTGATGTTTGAACATGGATTTTAGTCAACTTATTATATTATATTATATTATATTATATATTATATATATATGAACAAGCTATTGCTTAAGCTTCACAATATATACTGGTTTAATGCGGTCACATACAACTAAGCTTTACGTAAAATTTTATTAAAGCTTAAATATTTTCTTTTATGCTTTCGAAGTGTCCGATGTTGTTTTGAAGAATTGTACCCAAAAAAATTATGAATAGTCATTATTGAATTACACTTTGTTATCTCATTATTTATGTTAATAGATTGGACACGTAAGTTATGATAGTAGTTGTAAATATATAAAGTGATGGAGTAGTGAGGTCCATTTATTTACATTGATTATGATATACTCATTTGTATCCATTTTAAAAATGTAACATTAATAGCAGAACAATCTAAAACAGTAAATGGGACATTAATAATACGGTTAAGGGAGCACAATTTAACAAGTACTTTTAATACTGCCTATGTATATGCTATCAACATTATAGGAGAAGATAGACCTCCAGTCCCAAAATCCCTATCCCACAATAAAATTATCTGTAAAATCAAAAGGGCGAACGACAATATATTCTTCTCAGTATAACTATTCGGTTTCATAGTTGTGAATAAAGTTTGGGCCAGAATAATGGGAATATGAGATATGCTTACCAACATTACAGACTAGATGCTTCAAGTAACATAGAGTAAATTGTTTATCATTCAGAGACAATGACCTTTATTCATTGGATATATTTTTATGAGGGTTGACTTAGGCAGTGTTTGGAACAATTTGAATAAGTTATTTTTGAGCTTTTTTATCATTGAGACACTTTTTTAATATTGGGATGCATGCTTCTATTTCTTTTGAGCTTAAAATAAGCCCGAATAAGCAAAGCCTATAAGTTGGTCATGAAGTGTTTTTCAAAAGCAGAAGCCAAAAAATTTGAAAAATAGCTTATGAGAGTGTTTGAAATACGTTTTTCTCAAAATTAAGCTATTTTTTCTTCCCAATATTACAAACACTAACAAATTTTGCTTAAAAGAAAATTTAAGACACTTTAAACATAAGTATGTAAAACTGCTTATAAAAGCTATTCCAAACAGTACCTTATTGTATTCATTATGAATTTTAAATTAATAAATATTTTTTTGATTAATTAAAATCTCTATAATATAACAAAATCTAATAATGTAAAGAGGGTAAAATTGTAGAGTTTCTAATAGGGAATGTATCATATAAAAAGATTTCTTAAAATAAGAAATAATAATTAATCTGGACACGCTATGTGTGAGCCTGTCACCCTTTCACATTAATGGTGGTTTAACTCTTCTGTGTGGTTTGCAGGCTATTGCACAGAAGCGAGGTTTACCCTGTGCGCACCAAAGGTAGCGGTTGCGGGTTCCTCGTCAAAAAAAAAAAAAAATAATAATAATAATTATAATAATTAATTTGCACCGTTCATTTTATTATTCGATGGTTTAGATTGAATGTGTTATAATATATCTTATGCATAATCCATATATGTTTTCATAAAGGCAAAAGTGTAAAAGTTACGAGGTCTATACATAAAAAAAAAAAAAAAAAATTATGCATACTTCCTGTCTCTTATATAACTCTGCCATCGTACCAGATCTATACCCATTTTAATATAAGCTTTAATCTGTTGAATACAAGCTGCTATTACAAAACAAAGGTAAGTTGGAAAACGATACAAAAACAAAGTTGAACAAAATACATCGAGTGTAGGAGGCCTCTCTCCGCAAGACAAAGTACGCCCCGATAGTGCTCTCGATTCTGGCGTATCATCTCCAAAAATGAAATGACGTTCGTCTCGAAGATAGTAGCACCACAAATCGTCGAGCTCCAGTGAGGACAAAACTACTAGACAACTAAAAACTATGTGATTTAGAGAAAAAGCTTGAGATGTTGTGTGGAGAAATGAAATGCTGAACTGCCTAGTTATAGGCTTCTTCCGCCATTGTGAAGGAGTGCTACCCAATAAATCATGAAGATCATGGGGGAGTGCAGAGGTGGAGAATTAATAGTGGAAGAGACTGTCTCTAACAAGATCCGGTATAGTAGGGGTACCATACACAAAAGATTGGGCCAACCCACAAACCAGCCCACCAAGCCCAGCGACTGAGACCCAACAACTAATCCCACATACAAATTGCCAAGATTTAAGGCTACGACTGAGGCGGTCGGCGAAAAGGCTTGTGCGCATGAGCTGAAGGAAATTATTGGGTTAGGAACGATTACCTTCCTCCTTCGTATGTTGTTGCAGCTCTGATTGTTGCTCGTGTGTCAGATCTTCTGATCTGTGTTCCGGCCTTTTTCTCCCTTTGGGTGGTCAGAGAACTGGAGAAAATAAGATTTCTATCTCTCAATACTCACGCGCGTGCGTGTATGATTATGTGTGTCTGTGTTATCTGTTTATGAACAGAATACTAATATATATAGACTTCCAAAGCTAATATAATATTAATATATTTGTAGCCCATTAATTTAATTATATTTCTAATGTACTTCCACATAATTAGCCCATAATATAATTAATTAACCCATTGTGCTATTAATATTTATCAATTAATTGGCCCAGCCAATTAATTCCAGATAAATAACATTATTAAATAATGTAAAAATACATTAAGCCATTAATAATAATTTCCGAGAGACAATAAATAACTAGGCAACTAATTGGGTCAGATCAGGGATCTAATACAAGAAATAAAGCAGGGCCTCAAATTAATTAATTATCTATGTTCAGCCAGAGCAAAATTAACTAATAAACACAGATCCATTCCACTAGATAATCCGTGCTGACTTACCCATTTATCCCAAATTGAGCAAGGACTTGTATTTTAGACTTAATCGATCACCGTATTTAAGAAAGAAATATCCGTTAATTAATTAAGCTCACTGGCAGCTTAAATTAATTAACATCTTATATTCCTGAGTAGTACCACTCGACCTTATTAACACACCTGAACTTAATCAACCGGCCGGGTTTAGTGTGTTAATCCTTTCGAGTTCCTCAGGGGATATTATCATCCCATTTTACTAGGATACCAGCTTGAGCCACAAATGACTACTAGCACCCAAGATACGTAGATCCGATCGCGATGACGTTCACCATAGTAGGTCAAAGTGATAGATAGCCAAATGCACTCAGCTGAAGTCTTACCAAGCTTAAGACCAGCTAAGTCACCGAGATCTTGGTTCTCCACTAAGGTCAGTTAGGAGAACACATCTCATTGTGATCCATCAATACTGTTGGGTGATGATTCAATCCTCAGCATGATCATACTTGTGGGAAATGATTCTATCTTCTATACTGAATCACGCTTAGTAGCCTCGTGCTCTGACTGTTGAGAAGATTTGAAGATCCCAAAACCCTATCTGATTGGTGAACCATTCCTTTGTATTCGTATTTGTCTCTGAGGTTTCAGACTCAGTAGACACTCTGCTCTGGTCAAGGCGCTCAGTAGCTCATCAGCCTCAGCACCAGTGTAGAAGACTCAGTAAATACTGGACTCAGCAGGAGCAGTATACTGAGAGAGTCAGTTGAACTGAACTCAGCAGGAGTAGTTCACTGGACTCGGAGCTGATTTTCAGTAGACCCTTCTCAGCTGTCTATCTACTGAATACAAAATCGACTCGAGATCGGGCGACGACGCTTTCCGAACTGTCCCGAATCTTTTGATAAGCTATCAGTGTTGTCAAGTACGAGGAAGAGAGAAGTCAACTTCAGTTGCCTCGAAGTTTGTTCTGTCTCAACCACCACATCCACCTCGACAAATGACAAGCATACACGTGTCGTCTCACCTACTAAAGCTACAGTCAACATATTTCCGTAAAAGGAGGGAAAGGACACTGTACCTACTACACAAAAGAGTCGTTTGCTACCACAAAAGAGAGAGAGAGAAGAAGATCGTCTCCAACGGATCTATTTCAATCTCTGCTCTATAAATAGAGGGATCATTCAAGATTTGAAGCGCACAGACACTAACACGCGACGCCTAGAACACAAGAGAGCGCGAAAAAGAGCGAATTCCAAAGAACAAAGTCTTAGCAAGAACTTGAAGAACAATCTCCGGCGAAAGACTACATTCTAGCTCATAGGGAATCAAGCTATACCGACATATAAAGCCTCTAGTATCCAAATCGACGTTACACGAACTCAAAGCTTACCTTCAGTTGTTCGTCGATCTAGAAGCTACTCTCATATTCCCTATCCCTCTAACCCTAAGCTCAACCGTTCTTATCTATAGCTTAGACGAAGGAGTTCACATTTGAACCCAGTCCTTATTGTATAAGGACTCCTTCATTGTTGGAGAAGTTTGTCAAACACTTAAAGTTTGATAGAATTGTAAACCGGGACTTGCTCGAAGATAATCCCCAAGCCACGGCTTTGTCCAATGTACAAGCTGACTGAGACTAACTCAGTATAATAAATAGCCTCCTGATCTATCGGGACAGTGGACGTAGGATTGTTGATATCCGAACCACTTTAAAAATATCTGTGTCGTTTACTTACTGTTTCATTGGTTTTACTGTGCATACTGAACATCATATTTAAAATCGATTTAACTGTCTCAGTATTCTGAACTTCTTATCTACTGAACTGAGACTTGCATAAAACGTTTTCCTCATTAAAACTGATTTGGGCCTACACAATTCCGCACACTGAACTCTCACTGATCGATACTGAATTATGACCTAGTCAGTTAGCAGATCTCACCTGAGTCAGTACTCTTTTAGCCTTTAACACGATTCGAAACGGTTATGCAGTGCTTGCCGAACTATTTCAGTACGGCACCTTCCTGAATAGGACTGTTCGTGTTCGAAAGTTGAGAAATTTGGATTCAGGTGTATTCACCCCCCCCCTCTACACCTGAACTCACTCACGGGACCAACAAATACACCACCTTCAGTGTACCAGTAAAGACAAGCAGCTAAGACAAGCCACTTCTTATCTAAACTGCAGCTTAAACCGACAACTTATCATGAAGTTGTCTCAGCTGTGATAACTGTTTATATCTTGTCAGTTCAACCAATTTGTGTTGTCTTCTGTGATACCCGACACACCACACAAATCTAACTTTTATACAAGATATATGATAACATGTGCAAATATATTTATTTATCAAATAGGAGAATAAAATAGTGATAGTGACAAAACACATTGTATACAAGCATAAAATTTGCTTCAAGTATACAAAATCCCAACATGAGCATGTGTGGGCTTAAGCCCACCACAACTGTTTGTTCTTACTGGTCGCATCAGAAGTTGCTTGCTTCATACTCCCAATTAAAACGGGTGACTCTTCATCTTCGAATTGAGTTTTTGGAACTTTACACAACCCAGTTCTGACCTCCGAGAAGATCTGGATGGTTTATTTGTTGATAGTGGAGTAGAAAATTCAAACATTTGTGAATGATTGTGAGTGAAATTCGGCATATGGTTGGATGAAAAATTCAAAATATTATGTGGATTGGATGAAATATTCGGAATATTTGGTAGATTAAAGGTGAAATGTAGATAATTAGACATAATTCAATAGTTTCCAAAATTTTGGGAATATGGATAATTGAGTTAATAAAATTGTGTTGGGTGGTAGAATTGAGGTTACGATAAATTGGAGGGATTTGAGAATTTTGAAGAGATTCATTTGCATCGTTAATTATTATAATTTGGATGATTGAAGTGGTAATTTTTATCCATTTAAGATAAAAATTAGAAAATTATGATAATTTTGATTATTGAGTAATTTTTTCCTTCTTAAAGATTGGAAAATTGTAAAATGTGATGAAGTGTGCACTCTATTTATAAGAAAAAATTGAGCAAGTAACGGCTCTTTGCATGGAAGAAATTCATCAACAGGATCAACAAGATTAAATTTCATCAATGACAATTCTTGAATATAAATTTGTAACGTCTCTATTTTCAGTCCGTATTTGCACACAAATCAATAATCAAGTTGCAACAATTAAAGAATCATGGTCCACTTGCTTTTCACCCCTACCACACTTATTTGATTTTCTCTCTCCATGTAACTTGTTGGATCCATCTCACTCTCTCTATATCCATATTATCTCCCGTGTCCACATTGGTCACCCCATCCAGTATAGTTATGGATAGCTTTAAACTTGCCAATGTGGATTCTCTTAGTGGTATATACTTATATACCAAATCAATGTTAATAATTCAATCTGTGACATTAGTTAGTTCAATAAATGACCAACCCTCCGAACCCACATTAGGTAAGTTACACATTTAATTTAGTTTGCGCGACCACCATTTTTTCTCACTCACCGAAAATTAAATCGAGAAATTAAATGCACTACAATCATCTACTCGTAACATAGTTAGATGTTTTATAATTCATTTCGAAACCGAATAGGTTTCGGAGCCCAAAATCACTATAAAAGTTGACTGTTCATGCAAGTCAACTACTGCATTAAATGCACATTTTATTTCCTTTATTTCCCAAACGATTTTCCAACATAATCAAAGACGAAAATAGAGTTTTTGGTCAAAATAGCACCATAAAAAAGTATCTATCGATATAATATTCTTGAAAAATTATTTGTCATATTAATACTCTATTGCCTATTAGGATGCCACATATAACTTTTGTTCAATTCTCTCTCCTTTCATTACGGTAAAAAATAAAAAACTTACATACTAGTAATACTTATTTAATCCAAAACCTCCAAAATTCAAAACCCTAAATCTCTTAATCTTATTCAACTCCGGTAGAGAATCTATGAGTTGTTGACCAATTTTCTAGCAAACATGTGTTTGATTTATTTGTAACTTGTAGTTCTAGTTGCACTAGTGTTTAAGAAATCTGTTCCTTCTCTGCTTTTGGCCAGTTCTTAAATTCTATGTCGTCCGAAAATTTTGACGTCTGCCGCTTTTCTATCGATAAATCTGGTGAAAGTGTATTCTGGAGGTGATCGCTTGTTTTGATTGGATTTTTAACGTGAAGGGGTCTTCACGTTACCCACATGGCCACATCTCATCTTTCATATTTTACTTTTGATTTTTATGAATATTAAATTCATCTAATCTGCAACATTTCAATTCTTATTGTTGTCTTTCTTAAAAGTCAACGTGGAAAGAAAAACTTGTCTATGCAGTGGAGTTCAATTGAGTTTATGCTTCAGCCAAAAGTATAACAATCCTCTGCTTCGGTTTATTTTCTTATATTTTATTTTTTTTCCTTTTCAGTCGGGATGTCTCAAGAAACCATAACAATTTTATGCTATTGGAATGGAAGGATTACATTAGGTTCTCATGAAATTGTATATAAAGGTGCTACAGCAAAGCCTATCAAAGTTAGCAAAAGAATAAGTTACAATGATTTGGTGGACAAGATGTACAACATCACGCGTTTCGAGAGGCAACATGTGCTTATTAAGCTTATTAAGCTTACTTGTAGGTATCCAAGTAATTTTCAAGAGTATATGACTCTACTAATTGAAGATAATAACACTATAAGTATTGTTTTTGATGTTATGAAACGACCTGAAATCAGTTGCTTAGAGTTTTATTTGGAAGTGAAACCTCTGTCAACACAATTTCCGAGTGATATCATTTACACAACTACTCACCCAAGAGAATGAAACTTGCAATGAAGTGAATACTACCGATAATGGTAGTTTGATCAGTGATACTTGCAGAATTATGGAGGAAATTATTGCAAGTGAAGGGACCCGATTTGTTGTAGATGGAGCACAAATCAATAATAACTTGTTGGATGATGAGTTAGAGGATGCACAAGAAGGCATGACCGAGGAAGATGTACAAATGACTCATGAAGAAGCACCAGGCCAAGAATTTACAGAAATCGAAAAAAGAATTAACGATGTTGTGATTGATCTATCAGTTCGTGCCCAAGTATCTTCTCAAACAAATGCCAACGGGGAATTACATGTGGGCCAGAGATTTTCTTCTAAAGATGAGTTGCAGAATGCTGTTAAGTTGTACTCACTAAAAGTACATCAACAATATAGCGTCTCACATTCAACTCCTACTCTTTGGTTGTTGAAATGTAAACTAACACTTGAATGTCATTGGAGATTGCGTGCATCTACATATCATGGTGAATTATTTTTTGAGATAAAAAAGTATGGCGGCCCTCATACATTTGTTAATCCAATCTTGAATAGAGATCACGCGCAACTTGATTTTGATTTTGTGTCGAGTCAGATAAATTCATTAGCGAAGGCCCAACTCTTAGTCACACTGACATCAATTCAAGCATTGATTTCTGATGAATTTGGTTATGATATTTCAAAGACAAAAGCTTGGAAAGCAAACAAAAGGTTATTGTAGAGCTTTTTGGTGATTGGATTGAATCTTACAAGGTGTTGCCAAGATATATGGATGTGCTACAACGAGAAAATCTCAATACAATTGTTCATAGGGACAAAGAAAGTGCAGAGAGAAATTTCAAGTATGAAATTTTAAAGCGTGTTTTTTGGTCTTTTGCAGCTTCTATCGAAGGTTTTAAACATTGTCGTCCTGTCATTAGCATTGATGATACACGTCTTTATGGAAAATATAAAGGTGTCTTGCTCATTGCAGTTTCTTGTGATGCTAACAATCAATTATTTCCACTAGCCTTTGCAATTATGGAAGGAGAAAATAATGATAGTTGGAGTTGGTTTATGGCTTGTATCAGACATTTTGTGACACAAAGAGACGGTATTTGTGTTATATCTGATCGTCATATCGGAATTAGAAATGCAATGAGCATAGATGGTCTAGGATGGACTGAGCCACATGCTTATCATCGATTTTGCATTTGCTATTTAGCTAGCAATTTCAACACCAAGTTTCACGATAAAAGATTGAAGAACCTTGCGTGGCGGGCTGCAAATGAGAACCAAATTCGCAAATTTGATATGCGAATGGAGACAATTGGAAGAATCAATGAAGAAGCGCGAAAGTGACTAGAAGAAATCCCTTTGGAGAAATGGGCTTTAGCACATGATAAAAGTCATCGGTATGGCATAATGACAACCAACTCATCTGAAGTTTTTAATAGTGTATTAAAAGGAGCTCGATGCTTGCCTATTACGGCTCTAGTGCAACTGACATGTTATCGAGTAAATAGCTATTTTGCTATGAGACGACAACTAGGAGCCGAGAGAGTTGCAAGTGGTTGAAACTTTACTCCTTTCGTTGATGCAAAGTTAAGTTCAAATGGATTAAAGGCTAGCAGACATGAAGTTATTATCTTCAACAGGGCAGCTGAGACTTTTAGTGTTAGGACAGGTCGTTCAATCATAAGCATAAAGAAAGGAAATATTGTACAAGTTGTGAAATTGATCGAGAAGTCTTGCACTTGTCACAAATGGGAAATATTTGGCTTTCCTTGTTCACATGTTATTGCAGCTTGTCAAAGTTGTAGTTTGGAATATAACACTTTTGTCTAGAAATGGTACTCTATTTTCACATACGAGATGACATGGGCACCTACATTTAATCCACTTCCAGATCAAGCTTATTGGCCTCCGTTAAGAGGAATGATACTTGTTCCTTCTGATTCTATGAAAAGGGCCTCTAAAGGTCGTCCTAAATCTACATGTTTGCACAATGAGATGGATGTAAGGGAAGGTTGTGGAACTTTAAGATGCAGTACTTGCAAACAAGAAGGACATAACAAACAAAAGTGTCACAATAAAAGAACTACCCATGTATACTAGTCAGCTTTGCTGGTTTTTTTTTATTTGTTTGAGTTCATTTATACTTTTCTTGCTTTGTGCCACAGTCTGCATAATGTATATGGAGGCAAGTTTCATTTTGAAGTTTGTAATGAGCATAACTTAGTAAGTTTGTAGTTCATCTCACTAATTTAATCAGTTTACATAGATGAATTTTAATAAACGATATATTTGCTTATGAAGACTTGCATTTTTTATGTTTATGATTCAGTTTTGTCGAAGAAAAAGAGAAGTGTTCACGAGGGGTTCCACATGCATATAGTTGCTTCACCATAATTTTGGTTGGTCCGTTTAGATTGCTGTTGTTAGCTTTATATATGTTTTCGCTTCACCAGAATTTTGGTTGATCCGTTTTGTGCGGTATTTGATATAAGGAGACATGTCCTTGTAAAATTAATTTTATGCAGCTGAATGGTATTGTTTAAGAAATCACTTTCTTATATAATTGCTGCCAGTGTATTAGAATCGCATGTCTTTTGTATGTTTCAATTTACTCTCAAATACGTCATATATTGCAAATAATATATATATGTTACTTATTATAAAATATAGTATTTAAATTATTTATTTAAATTTATTTGAGAATATTTAATTTACAATCTTGTATTGTTATTAATTATTTTTAAAATTTAACACCATTAATTATTAAATATGATGGTTTCCATCCCAATAATTTCTCATTCATATGAATAATCATTTTTAATATTTCTCGGTTATTGCTATTTATATGAATTATTATTTTAAGAATATAACAATCTTTTTATAATCCAGATTATGAGAATTCTACCATGTGATGAAATGAGAGAGAATATGAACAAAAGTTACATGTGGCATCTTAGTTGACAATAGAGTGTTAATTTGATAAATATTTTTTCGAAGAATGTTATATTGACAAATACTTTTTTTCATAATGCTATTTTGACCAAAAACTCACGAAAACAAGTCGAGTTCGAATAGTTTGAAAATTGACACTAAATTTTAATTACCGCGCTGGGGGTGGAAAATATTAAGGAAGGAAAATATTAATCACAAACTCCCCAAAACGGTATTCAAGGATTCGTAATCTTTTTTCTGCAACGATTCATCTGTCACAACTCATTACTAATGACACGATTAATTAATGTCTTTGGATTGAGATTTCCTTCTAAATGTATACACACATGTGAAAAGTGATATAATAGAGTAATTAAAACAAAAATAATTAGATATTAATTTGTTATTCTTAAATTGACCATAGTTTTATTGTCCAATAACACTTTGAGCACTATCTCAAAGTGACTATTCTTCTACTAATTAAATTCGTGGATAAAATCAAATTTTTAGTATCCTATATAGGACCAAAATAAAATTTTCACCCAAAACTTTCTCATTCGCTCACTCATGTACTTTCTCTCTCTAGATCTATAAATACTTGCCATGTATATAACATCCTATACCCATATATACGGTTGATTTCTAGTGTACGTACATTGCAAAAATTGTGTACCTGCTTCCGAGGAGTCTTAACCATTATTTTCTTTTGAGTTTTGGTGTTAAAAGGTCAGAAATATTGCCTTTTTTCATAGTTTTATCTTTCTAGTCTTGATCATTTGATTATTATTCAACGCACTCAAACACATACTTATATACATACATTATAAAAATCATAAATCTTTTCAGTTTCTACTGTTGTGTAGGTTGAGTTTGTTGTGTTTGTGTAGCAGAACTACAATAATACTATCCTTCAATTTTTAATATTCTGGCTCATTTTTTTTAAGCAATTATTAAGAAGAGTTGTTCTAATTGGGACTTGTGTTAGAGGCCCACTTATAACAAATAAAATTTAATTTATTTATTTTAAGAATTGGCATCCCCTTTTGTTCAGATAAATAAATATGGATATCCAAACAACGGTGGAACTGTTACTCTGTGTGGTGTTCTTGATGACCAGCACTCAAGGATGCAGTCAAAGAGATGAGATAAATATCAACGTTACATTGATTAAAAATGCTAAGGCAAAAGGGGCAGGTACAAATAATTAATTAAATAATAATAATAATGAAAGATTAAATAAATTATTTCTTGATCAATTTTTTATTTCTTAAAGTTTGTCTGGATGGAAGTTCGGGGGCTTACTATTTTTCCAAGGGATCTGGAGATGGGATTAACAATTGGATGGTTTATCTTGAGGTGCTCTGTTTTTTTTTTTTTTTTTTTTTTTGCAATTAATTATCTTCTAGTGCCACTAATTTTCCTTGTTAAACTAAAAAGAAAGAATTATAATATTGTAGTATTTATTTTAGGGTGGTGCATGGTGTTTCAATGATGCACAGTGCTTCATTAGATCTAAAACTAGACTTGGAAGCACCAACTTTTCATCATATTATACTTGTGAAGGCATACTAAGTCCCAACCCCAACATTAATCCAGGTATTATCTGTCTACTTTCACGGACATATCTAATTGAAATTTATTATTTATTATAATTCATGGGACAAATAATAATGGCTCCCACACGTAGCCTTTTATCTGCCGTAATTAATTATTTTCCTTTCAGATTTTTTCAACTGGAATAAAGTTGCGATACACTATTGTGATGGTGCATCCTTTTTGGCGGATGTCGAAACAACGGCTCATGTAAGTGTTATTTAATCTGAGAGACGAATATATATTAATTTACCTACTTGAGAAATACAAAAAAAAAAAAAAAAATCATCACCAGTTTCAAGTCATTGGAGGGGAAGGAATTGTTTTATCCTTATTATGAGTCACATTTATAGTTTAATGGGACCAATCTCTATCGACGGGGACGAAGGATCTTTACTAGTGTGATCGAGGAGCTTCTACAACATAAAGGAATGAAACATGCCAATAACGTAGGGTGTTTTATTTAACGAATTTTATTCAGTAAAGTTATTATTTCATAAATATGTAATGTCTAAATTTATAATTTAATATTTCCAGGTTGTTCTTGCCGGATCTTCATCTGGTGGGATGGCAACAATCTTGCATTGCGATTTTTTCCGGTCATTTTTCCATAAAGTTGATAGATTAAAATGTATTTCAGATGCCGGATTCTTTATCCATGCGTAAGTTTTTTATTACATTTCTTTGAGTAGCGGTTGTCAGTTTAAATCACATATTTTTTTTTTTATTCCTTAATTTATGATAGGAAAGATCTCTATAAAGCTGCTAGATTTAGAGGTAACTCACGTGCTCTGTTAGCCAATTTTCATGTAAGTATTTTACGTTTGTAAATGATAATTTTTATTTAGAGATATATACAATAATTTGAGATAAAATACGTTGTTTATTCTAGGACTTGGACAGAATGTTACCAAAATCGTGCACATCAAGAAATAACGCAAGTTTGGTAAGTGGAATTGCCTTAATTATAGTATTACACATGAATTAAATTCTCTTGTTCAAAAATATATACGTGAAATACTAACAAAGTTTACTCAGTGCCTCTTTCCGGAATATGTGATTGACGATATCAAAACGCCACTCTTCATATTAAATTCGGATTTTGACAATAATCAGGTAATTTATTGTTGTTGTTGTATTAATACTTATAATTAAAATCATGATTAACTAACTTGTCTAATGCTTCAGTTAGCCTACAGTTTTAATCCTTACCACCCTAGTGACGAGCCAGGTTGGAAAACTTGTGCAAATCATATTCAGAGGTGCACAGCCAATCAATTACGAGTCGTAGAGGGTAATTTAACTTTGTTAATTACTATTATTATTACTCTTATTATTATTACTATTATTATTATTATTATTATTATGATTATTTATTATTATTATTATTATTATTATTATTTTGATATTTAATTAAAACTTTGAATTTAGATTTTCGGACAGCATTTCTGAAGACAATCGAGGGACTTCAAGACAATGCATCGAGAGGATATTTCATTACCTCGTGCCACAGTCATTTTCTGGCTCTTAATAACAAGAATTGGCAAGGAATTCCAACCTTAAAAAACAAGGTAAGTTTTCATATATCTTTGGATCTGCATTCATATATTTATACAATTCCATATGGAATGTAAAGTAGATATAGATATATATGAGTATCGTATGACGGATTTTGATCCGTTAGATGGTCTGATGCATGTTTATATATATATATATATATATATATCAATACATGATTGGTCTATTTAATATTCATAATGCTCAATGTTCATTTTTACTTTACAGACAATTGCACAAGCTATTGGTGATTGGTACTTCGACAAGAGCAACGTTAAATTGATAGACACAAAAAATATCTATCCGTTAAATTGCAAGGCTTGAGTTGGAAACTCTCGATTCGTGATTCTACACTTGAATAAATTGTCACCGTTAATCTTATCGTGAACGTTAATTTAAGAGATAAATTTTTTATCTCTTAAATTCTTAGAATAGTCGATGTCTTGATTGTATTATCTATTTTTGATTAAACGAATATTCACAACATCAATATGATTTCATGTATGACTCATTTCATCTAGCAGTGTTCTTAAAATGTTACATGACCAAAAACGGACGTGGCCGGATAAACAGAACAAAAAATGAGCCAAGACACATTATATGACTTAAATCGAAAAGTGACTACAAAACAGAAAATAAAAGAAGAAAAAAGATAGAGAAGAAGAAACCTAAAGGGAAAAAGAGAGAAGGAAACTATAAGAAAAAGAGAGAGAAAAAGAAAAAAAGGGATTCAATCACATCTAGTTGAACCACGACTTATAAAAATTATCAAACTACCCTACCACTGGATTAAAGTTTAATTCATAATAGAAAATCACAGTTAAATATCTCAAACTCAGTGAGGACAGTGACCCCGTCCCACCCCTGCCTACGCTACTGTGTATAGTTATATATAAATTATCAAACTACCTTACCACTGGACGTATGCATAATTTTAACTACTGGTGTATGTGATAAGATTATATAAAAAAGCAAAAAATATTATTATTTTTTTTTAGTTTTTCAATGTTTCATCAATTTGAAATTATAATAATTCTATAATTTAAGTGTTTTCGCTGAATTTTAAGATTACTAGATAGATATCATAGTCGCACTTAAAATTTTCTGGACGAAGAAATTTTGCAAAATGAAGCCACATTTGGTGATTCATCTTCTACATTTTTACGAATTCACGTCAAATATAAAACTCTAAACTGAAGACCAAAGAAGTTAATATTCAAGCAAAGGGGAAAAGAAACAATTGACTACATGTTTTCCTACAAGATCTCCTTCTCCAACCATTAAACTTTCTGATTTATTTGCAATTTGTTGGTAGTAATGTTCATACACAGGATCTAATATCCAAGCACAATTTCTGCTATGGAATGAGAATGAATTTTTTTCAATCAACATGCAAGGGTGTTCTAGTAATTTCGAGTAACAACCACGGGTCCGTTTATATAATTATACACTGGCTAATTGCTTCCTACCGTGCGATTTCTCTCACTAGAACCAACAGGCGCCTCAATAATAGTACGGGGCTAGCATGTCACACCTATCCAAACACGAAGACGACAATTTGAGAAGTGATCCACAGTAGGATCACAAGAACAACTCAAGTCATGGTGAAATAAATGGGCAGACAAACAGTGCGTTTTATAGGCAGCAATATTTCACTTTGTGATCGAACCTACCACCTTAAAAGTGAGCTCGGTCTTATCCTACATCTACGATCCAAAACCTATACAAGCAAGGGTCGAAATCTGCAATTTTAAGGTGTAATTTTACAATTTTAGGAAATTGGATGAAATTATAAATTTCAACATGAACAAATATACAATTTTGACTGAGCGAAATAGCAAAATATTAAAAAAAAATTCTAAGATTAGCACACTACTTAAGAGATGGCCGGTGGCCCACATACGCCCTTCTTGAATCCACCTGGAAAAATTTTATCGTAGAGGGAGGAACAATGTCCTCCTACCTTAAAATATCTAAAATAACTATAATTCGATAGAATTATCAACTAGAATTTAATTATAAAAATAATTAAAAAAATTGAACCAACTAGAATATAAATGTAAAAAAAAATTTAAAAAATCAAAAGATGAAAACAACTATATTTATATGCGGAATAAACACCTATAAAAGATTAGCCAAATTGTTAAACCTAGAAGGGCGAAAAATTCGCTGAACAATGGACAAAAGATGAAAACAACTTCAAATTCATTGTGACCATGATTGCGGTCACAAGAAATCCAACCACGGCCAAATTTTGCCTAGAACCCGTTTTATAACATAATCAAATTATTCCACGTACTCAATAGAATAATTAGGGCTACCTCGTGGTAGACTCAAGTTGACCGCACTTCCCGGCAAGGAAATCAAGTACCAATAAACTGATCTGACTAGATGCTTAGGTGGACCATCACTTTGATTCCGCAATCTTATGATGTAATCGCAAACGTGCTGACAAAATCAACATTACAGAAGATATTCCTCCACTAATCCCTAGCAAGATCCTTTGCTACAGCATAAATCTTGTACCTAGGGATGTCAATGGATCGGATTTTGACCGAATCCTCCTCGGTCCATATTCAGATTCGGAATTTTTTACTTCGATCCAAATTCGGTCCAGATTCATTGGATCTCAAAAAATGAGATCCAAATTCAGATCCATTGGATCCACGGGGTCTCGGGTCTAGACCCGAATCCATAAGTTTGTTTTTAACTAAAATTAAAAAATTTCTAAATCAATTAAAAATTAATTAAGTTAATTAATTCTTCGATGACACGATAATCTATAAGAGCATTACTATCATTAAAAAAGTCAAAATACTCATGATATTATAAAAAAATTATAATCATCTATAAAACCACGATCTTTTCTCTAAAAAAAACTTTCAAATTCGTGGATAGTGGGTACTCAATGTCCTCCCTCTTTTCTATTTATTAGATTACTAGTAAAGTATTTCAAGCACAACAAATAATGTAATGTGATATTTTAAGTATAATAATATAAATATAATATTTTAGATATGATAATAAAATAATATTTTAATTATAAAAATTGGCGGATCTGGACCGGATCCGGATCTCAGATCGTAAAGTCAAGATCCAGATCCGTAATTTCTAAAATGGATCCAGATCTGATCAATGGGTCTAATTTTTTAAGATCCAGATCCAGGAAAATGGATCTGAATCCACGGATCTGGATCGGGTCCAAGATCCATTGTCATCCCTATTTGTACCATGAAATGGGACCAACGCCTCATCTCAGAAGTTCGATCATGACAGAGAAGTTACAAGGGCCTCTCTCTAGACTCGATACATATATCCACATTTGTACCGACGAATTAGCGACGGAATTTAATGGTAGGAGATGACAGTCTCTTGTTAAACTATAGTCGACGGAACTATCCATTGCCACGCTATATATTCACAATGAAAAAACACGACGTAGTTTTCAGACGGTCGTTTAGTGCCCATTCCGTCATTAAATCACCGACGGAGGGAAAATTCCATCAATAAATATTTACTGACCGATTTATTCTAACACAATTATTTTATCTCTAATCCATCGCTAATGCATTTTATCGACGAAATATCACTACATGTTATTTTGCAACTCCTTCATGTTAGTAACGGAATATTTGTCACTATTCCGCGTGTTTCCTGTAGTGTCTCTCTTCCCCCATCGAGCCAAGCCAATCCAATATAATGCATTTAGACTATACTCCTTAAGGAGAGAGGATCTTCTGCCCCACTGCAAGTCCCACTACATGTTCCACCAATAAAGTGAGAACATTTATCGTGTGATTATAAAAACATGGCCCACCAATACACGCGTGACACCGCATGATTGGTGGGCCACCAAATGGACACCACATTATGGGACAGAGGATCCCTTCCACTCCTTAAGTGTAGTTCGGACTGTAGTTGTTGAAGAGGATAGAGGTGGGAGCACTAGGAGGAGAGAGAGAGAGAGGGAGTGATGATGAGTGATGAATGGCAGTGGTTCGTCAACCTTACAGTCACGTCGAATACAGTATTCCTCGGATTAGGCCGTTTGCCACAAGTCTCTGTCTGTGTTTCGTCGCATGCAAGCAAGAAATGTCGTCTTGTCGACACACCTGATGTGCCATCATATCCGTCACGCTAAAACAATATGCCTCTAACCTCAGTGGGACAACATCTACTTACTCACAATAGCTAAAAAAGAGAGAGGAACTGGGTCGCAAAAAAGGAAAGAGAAAATGTGTTGGGAGAATTCTATTTTGTACTTTTTTGACAACATTAAAAAATATTGTACCACAAAAATTAGGTTTTCAAGCCACAGAAGAAGGTATAATGCACCTGTATTTTGGTATCAGCCCACACGGACGACAACACGACGTGGTCCGACCCCATTCGCTCTCATGCTTTAGAAAAAGAGACTCTTACTATTCAAGCATTTGCCATCATCACACCTCAAGATAATGTGATTTTTAGTTCAAGGGTTGCACCATTCCTTTTGCTCTCAACGAATTCAACAAATCGAAAAATTCAAGTTAGCCTAGGAAGGCTAACTGCAAAGCCTCAACCATGCATTTTTAGTAGTCTATTTTATTTTATTTTATTTTTTTTATGAACTTCTGTATTCACACTACTTCATGAGAATCCAATCAATGACTGATGGATTCTTTTATGAATATCAGCTTTTCTCCTTTGGAAGCATAGATGAGAGATCTAGAGAGAGAGAGAGAGAATAAAGTCTAAACACTTGGATATTGCAGTAGATATGGTCATCATCAACCGTGGACATGATAGGGCCAATTGCATGTTTAGTGTTTTTACTCTTGGCTTTTGAAGGTTGATTATATACACAAACATTTTTACAGCAGCAAATAAATTTAACCTCTCTAGATATTCTCAATAATTAATCAATCAAATCTCAATTACCTTCTTTTTACTGGTAATTTAGGCCTTGATTCTTAATTCTTGATCATACTAACTTTTTACAATGTGTGTGCTTTTCTTTTTCATGTAGGGCTAATAGTGTCTGTCCCATTCTACTATATATACACACTTCTGTCTCTCTCTCTCTCTTCACATATATACACCACTCCTCCAAGATTATGCATCAAACTTTTTTCACCTCACATAATAAATCTTGATGGAAGAAAATTCATCCTCTGCAGCGGATGCATGCGAGCCAGATCAGCAAGACTACACACCACCACCATCCGTGATGAAGATCTTCGGTTTTCCGGTCAAGAACTTCGAAAAGGTCCAGCTGGACTTGGACAGCAAGAGGTTCGAGTGCCAGCATTGCCAAAAAAAATTCGCCAACTCTCAAGCATTAGGCGGCCATCAAAATGCACACAAGAAGGAACGGCAGAGGGCGAAGCGGGCCCACTTCGTGGCCGATCATCGACGGCTGGGAGCCGCGGTGCACATGATCAGTCCGCACGGGGCTCGGTCGGGTGTGCCTAGTGGTGGATATGGTACTCATGGTGCGAGGTTCCTCCTCCCACCATCTGAGCATCAGAGTGTTGTACCTCATGTTCTGTCAGGTGTACCTTTGAGGTACCCCGGAGGTGGACAAGTTGCAGTGCCACGTCAGGCTGCGTACGCCGGCCGGGATGATGTGGGCCTGTGGAAGCCGACAGATGGCAGTGAGGGATTGGATGTTGATCTACATCTGTAGTGATTTGTATCAGATGTAATGCTTTTTAATGAGTTGGTTGCGATTGAGTTTAATGATCTAATTTGGTTTTTACAATTTTTTTTAAGAGAAAAACTTCAGCACTTCAGTTCGTATCATATCAATTATCAAACTCAAATACCCTTGACCAAGAGCATATATATAACCCCTAATTAGTTGCTTATTTTATTAGTTCGTTAAGATGTATTTAAATATTAATTAATTAATATAGAAACATATTAGTTCTAGGCTCTCATATATGACAACTATGGTCCACCCCACACTAAATTTTGGACATCATCAATATAGAATGTTCTTATCCTAACATTGCTCATCATGTCACATTCGGAACTACTTATTGTTATAACACTATAAGTGCTTAGGGTAAGATACTGACATACCGTTCCTCATAAGTTATTAGGGACGACACGTCCCAAAATTATGTATAATATCGAATTTTGTGATTTTTTTTTCTTTTTAAGAGTTTTGTCCTTGTATTTTAATTGCAGATTTGCACAATAAATTGGATAAAGTCCGAAAAAACAAAAATTGCAGATTTGCACAATAAATTGTGCACAATAAATTGTAGATTTGCACACAATAAATTGCAGATTTGCACACAAAAATTGTAAATTTTAAAACATAATATTTGAATTCCATATCCATCCTTGTTCCTTATACATGCATATAGATTGAACACATATTTAGGACGAGAAATTAAAGGATGTCCACTCCAACATTAGAAATATTTAGATTAATATTTTATTCTATTCTGATTTCTAAACTCGTTGAACAATACTACTAAAATTAATCCACCTATCAAGAATTCAACATATTAACCAGCCAAAAATGCGCACTTCTAATTCAAAATTGCAAAAACACATTTTCTTCTTCCCCTCGCCCCATCTCTCTCATCATCCATAGAAACGATCATTCGATACGAATATATGATGAGAGAGATGGAGGGCCATCGATCAACCATTGGTGTGCAATATATTTCGGATCAACGATCCCGACCCGCCGGACTCACCGTCGTTACAACTTCCGGCCTTACGACCACCGTCAACTTCGTTCACCGTCGTCGCATCATTTATCGTCCGACGATGTACATGTTATCGACGGGAGAATACGTTAGAATCTCGGAAAAGAAGAAGAAAGAAAGGATTAAGTCGTATAATTCATATGCTTCCGAAGGCAAAATGAAGGGCTCGGTTCGTGGCACCTTTCAATGGGTCAAGAACAAGTTTGTGCATGGCTAGTAATGTTAATTTACGTACCCCTTGTTTAGAAAGTTGTACCTATTTGAAGTATATGCCCTCACTTCAGGTTCTTTCCTTTTTCTACCCATATATATTTGATTGTTTATATATATCTTTATTTATGGAGCCTTTATATTTTCATAGTACACAATTTTCCTCATTCAACAATTTATGGTTTATTTTGCTATTTAGGCAGCAATAATTTGAAAGAATATAATCGACCACTTGAATTATGTCTTAGAAGTTGGAACAAGAAATAAATAGGCTTTTTTTAGTTAACTTTTCAATCAGAATTCCATTTGATTATTATTTATAGTAAAAAACAATGAATAAAAAATATCTTTCAGGTTTAGTAATAATAATGGGACCGGATCCATTGTTCTAAAATCTATGTCTCAATGTGGTCCCACTGTGTAATTAATTATAACTATAAAACCGAGCGACTTTGTGATTTATATACTAATACATTGTAAAGCCAGACGATCTGATGTAAGAATAAATTCACATAATTAGTGCCCAATCAAACTCGGTTGTATCCTAAACATACTATCTCTATGCCGATAAACCGAGAACTAATCTAAATTTAGCAGAAGCATACCATGATTAATCCATTAATCTTGTTCTAGAAGTGAATCTCGTGAATGGTTTTGGTTCTTCCAAACGACCGGTTAGCCTTAGATTTCTTTTGGAATTCGGTAGAATGAATATAAATTCTGATTGTGTGTCTGTATAGTATCTATACAATAGATATTCCTTTATTTTTTATGACGAATAACCCGCAACCGATATTTTTGGTACGCACAAGTTAAACTCACACACAGACTAAACACCTTAACCGCTATGTCATCTAAATGAAACAACATCTATACACACTTAATTGAACATATATTAGTCCAAATTAAATTGCCTTATAGTTAGAATTGTACAGGAACAACATTGAAACAGATTTTGGAACAAGGGATCCGATTTCATAATAAAAACCCATTTTCATTTTATCTAGGAAACCTACTTACTAATGGAGAAAAGCTGAACTTTCATCAAAGAGTCAGAATTTCAATTTGCTGAAGTAATTTTCTGTTTCTTGAGGAAGGTTCTAAAAAATGTTAAGTTGTGATTATATGATGTGATTTTTTTAGTGTCTTTGTTTAGTTTAAGAAGGAAAAAGAAGAACGGTTTGATGTGATTAATTATTTTAGATGATACCCGACCTGCTTAATTTCAATATGTCACTATGAGATCATAGATTTAAATTTCATATATACTTATAAATCGAACATGTATATAACTAGACTAATATATAAAGTGATTTGCAGGTTGCGCACCTCAACTAATAGTTGTAATTACCTTATCAAATTAAAAATAAACAAACAAAAAAATTCAATATTATACATGAGTTGGATCTACTCAAATACTTCGAGTAGTGATGGATAATTATACTTACACAAAGATTAGTTTCCACTTATACACTCATATATCAATACAAAGTTTTTCCCGAAAATCATATTAATAAGACCCATATATGTCAAACACAATCTATTATTTAATTTAATGTGTATATAATAAAGTACACGTTTTAATCAGTTGGCTAAAAGTCGTTTTCAATTAATCTTAAAGGTATACTTCATATGGTTGAACATGCATATCTTCTCATAAAAGAATTTTGCTTGCTCACTTGTACACTACGTTTTAATTCCAACTTTTATATTTTCAATTTTTCCAATATTAATTTTTGAACAATAAATTCTACAACGAATCAATTTTTTCTAAGAGAAAAAAAAAACATAAATCATATATTTAGAAACTGAAGTGTTTGTAAGAAATTTCTTGAAGCAATTAAGTGATTAATGAATGGTAATTAATTAATTATCGTACACCGCTAAACACCCGAACAAAACCGTCGACCCCAGAGTGGGCCCCTTCCACTTCTGTTTGGAATTTGAAATCTCTCCCTCTCACCAAAGAGACGTTACGATCCTTTTTTAACCGTTTCTGTGAATTAAGTTTTGGTTGCTTTTCCGCAAAAGCATTTTTCAATAATTTAAAAAACGAAACTTTCTACACAAATCAACGT
Organism: Lavandula angustifolia; assembly: GCA_028984105.1. NCBI lineage: Eukaryota > Viridiplantae > Streptophyta > Magnoliopsida > Lamiales > Lamiaceae > Lavandula > Lavandula angustifolia. The sequence continues at coordinate 8,354,034 of CM054816.1, forward strand.
ATAAATAAAATATTTTTGTGTTTACTTTTCTTTAAAATCACTCCAAAATACAGTTCCCCCACTGTTGTCGCATTTATTGCTGCTTAAGTGTGTTGTACCACTCAAAATACTTGACGATATTTCTATCTGAAACTCCCAAAGTCGCAAGAATTTCAACTTTCTTGCGTAAGGGTCGCATTTTCCTGCGAAAGAAAAGGATTTTGGGTCATAAAGATTTTTGTTTTAGCAAAGAGGGAGCTCAAACGACTTTTGTTCCAACCGAACTGCGTGAGTTTTATTGAATTTTAACGTCTCTTGCGGCTATTAACTAGATTACGAGAAGGGTCTTTTCCGTTTTGGGTTATCATAATCCGTAGAAATTCCGAATTTGTGAGTTGAATTCTTTCTCTTGTTGTGTTTATAGTTTCAGTTGATGTTGCTGTATGATGAATGGGCGAGTCATGGTGATCGTTCACATGATTTTGTTATTTTGTACACAAAGTGGAGAGTAAAATAACCGTTTATATTTGGAATAATGATGAGAGAGAGAGAGAGCTGGGAAATGGAGAAATGAAAACAAAAATCTTGAGAAACTGCATGAGAGATGAAATTCTACTGGTTCTTTGAATTTTGTATGCAGCTGAGCTGAATTCTAATTAGTGGGTGGTTCCAGATGCGCTTGTCCTTTTTTTTATTTTTCTCAAGAATCATAACTGGATATGGAATTGTATACTTTTCAGAGATGTGGCGTTTAGAGCAAAATTCATGGGTTTGAAATTGAAGTTCTCATAGGATATGGAATTGTATATCTGCACAATTTTTTGCTATAAATCATTGTCTAGTGCTGAATTCTGATTTACATGAAAATGGTGTTTAGGTAAAGATCTTTCTAGGAGGCTGTTGTGTTGATGCATGGATATACTGGCTCTCTATTTTGCAATTGCAGAGGTAATTTTGTGTGTGTAACTTGATGAGGAATAATGGTTTGGATGATGCTAAATCATTTCTGGTTCCATGATGCAAGTTTGTAGTTTATGGTATGTTGCATTATGAGTTTGAGAACATATGATGCAAGTATAATGATTTGCTTCCATTCTTGATTTGTAGTTGCAATAGTCCTCTAATTGCACTACTTTTTCGTGTGGGTTTTCGTCTTTGTAGAATACAAACTTTTGATATCATATGACCCGGTGCACGGTTGCAGATGCAGAATATGAAATGCCATGTCTTCCTCTAAGTTGTAAAAGTTGATTTTGGAGTGGAATTCGATTGCAAGTATGGGAATCGATAAGCAGAGCTCCAATAGTGGAAATTATGTTGGCGGCTTCCTCCAGGTCTTCGATTGGAATGCAAAATCGCGAAAGAAGTTGTTCTCAAGCAAGTCCGATTTGCCTGGTATGAAAAATCACTATTCATATATGCTAGTGTTGTTTCATTTCAGTTATCATTTGCAATTATGATGTTTTAAACAAGTGTACTTTCTTCACCTTATAATGTGTAGAGAAACACAAGCAGAAGAAGAGATTTTATGGAAACTTGCCAACAACGTGCCTTCAAATGGTAAGGCCTTTTCTCAAAACAACAAGCTTCTTCAGCTTCTACCAACTTGCAAACTATATCATTCCTTCTTTGATTCTTTCTATGTCTAGATGGATGAGGATGAAATTGCAGCTCAGTCAAGTACGAAAGCAAGTAGTGATTATAGTTATGCTTCATCACTAACCGATGAGGATTTGCATGGAAGTCGGGGCCCAGGAGTCGTTGCAAGGCTTATGGGGTTGGATTCTTTGCCAAGATTCAACGCCTCCGATTCCTACTCTGCTCCACAGTCCCTTCCCGGTTCCTATTACCAATCCAAAAATCTTGATTATCGCCAAGACCCTCAAATCATGCATTCAAGAAGGCTGCAGCAGCTAAGTCTTCAACCCGATATGGAGACTAAGTATCAGAAGGTAATACAAAGGCCTATTGAGAAGTTCCAAACTGAAGTGTTGCCTCCAAAATCAGCTAAACCGATCCCATTAACTCATCACAAGCTTCTATCTCCTATCAAAAGCACGTCTTTCATCCCACCTAAGGATGCTGCTCATATAATGGAAGCAGCTGCCCGGATTATTGAGCCGGGGCCACAATTTAGAAAGCCGGTTCTTGCTTTGGTTGGTTCGTCTTCAGCGCCTCTAAGAGTAAAGGATTTGAAAGAGAAGGCACAAAAACTTTCAAAGCCTTCTGAATTGAGAGGTGTGAAGCATGTGAGGGGAAATGCTATGAATAAGAGCTCGAATAATGGTTTAGTAGATTCAATGTCAATAAGGAGTTTTCAAGATTCTGAAGAAGTTTCTTCTGGCGTGAGAAGTAAAGGAAAATCGATTTCACTTGCTCTACAAGCGAAGGCCAATGTCCAGAAACGAGAAGCTCTAAACTCATCTAGCAGCAAGGGAGAAACAAATGAGTCCAGTCCAAACATGTTGTTCACTAGCAAGTCCAGGCCACAGAAGACTACAACTAAGAAAACATCGACACAGAAAAGTTCTAGCGTGCTTCGACAGAATAATCAGAAGCAGAATTGTATTGTTGATAGGGGGAAGCTTCCTTCAAAGTCCAACTCACAAGGAGGGAAAGCAGTTAGTAGTGATCTTTCTTCTTCAAAGCGACGTAATTCTAGCAGACTCGTAGGCAACTCAAAAGTAAGTTCTAAGAAGTTGGGTTCGGATTTTAAAGATGAAGAAAGCAATGCATCGTCTTGCAGCACAGAGAGAGTTACGCGTAAGAAGAGGTCCATTGAAGGGAGTTACCACTCTGATTACAACCAATCACCTAACAACTTGAGGAGGTATAAAAATGGGAAAGTTATCCAGTCTACAGCTATAATGGATACGCGAAGTAGTTGGGATCTGGATAATGGAAAGGAAGGAGCAGATGTTATTTCTTTTACTTTCACTTCTCCAATGAGGTCAGCGGATTTTCAAGAAAACTGTAAGAACTTCCCAGTAGATTCTCCTAGTAAAAGAATGATGCTTAATTCAGATGGTATGATTGCTTCAAAGTTCTCTTTCTTGGTCCATAGCATTAGAGGAAGTGATTCGTTAAGCACATTCCTTGAGCTACAACTCAAAGAATTGGCTCATGAGGCAGAGTTCTGCCAACAGAAATCGGGGGATGTTTCTCTGAAAAGCTCAAGCAAGCTCCAAGATCACAAAATGGAAGACTTTGAGGTATACAGTTTTCCAATCTTACTCTTTAAACTATATATGGTTTCTTGGATATATTACTAGCCGATTTGATAATGATGCAATATAGATGAATTCATTGAGACCTTCTATGATGGCAAAAGAATAGCAAGAAATAATTCATGACTGAACTTTTCCATTTGTCATTACCTATATCTTCAGAGGGTTTGTTTAGATTTTCGATTACTTTCTGAACTAATCAAATGAATTTGTTTTAGGCCATGTTGCTACAAAAAGGCATGAGTGGACAGAACATAACAGAAGATCGAAGATTCCTTAGTTACCGGCTTCCAAGTCCGGTTTCTGTTCTTGAACACTCTTCCTTCACAGAGAGCTGCAACTCATCAGATACTGCAGACAGTAACCATGGTGCAGGAGGTAAGATACATGCTTTTTCGACATTTCTTATTCTCTTTGAAGTATAAACTATTGACAGATAAATGAACTGGACTATTACTAACCACAGGTAGTAATAAGTGTTCATCACTTCAATTTGAAGGGGATGCTGAGCTACTAGACTCAGTTTCTTCAACTTCTGCTGGTACTATGGCAAAAAGGCATGAGGCCAGGTTAACCTTGTACCAGTATGAAAAGCCAAGAAGCTGGGAACACGAGTATGTAACCGAGATTCTCAACAACATCGAGGTTATGTTCAAGGACTACGCAACGGGAAGTGCTAGTGACATCATCAACCCACATCTCTTTGATCAACTGGAAAGCTCTAAAAAGTGCTTCACGGGCTCTAAGCTAATCTCAAGCACCAGTAGAAGGCTAGTGTTCGACTGTGTCAGCGAATGCATGGACATGAGATGCAGACGGTATGCTGCAGGAGGATACGAGGTGTGGGCTAAGGGTGTGCAGGTGGTGAAGAGGAAGGACAAGTTGGTTGAATATGTTAATAAAGAGATCTCGAGTTGGAGTGGCATGGGAGACTTCATGGTCGATGAGCTCGTGGATAGCGACATGAGCAGCGGTCCGAGTGGGAGATGGCTCGACTATGAGATCGAAGGATTTGAAGTAGGGATACGGATTGAGTCGTGCGTTCTTAATTCTTTGATAGATGAAGTAGTTGCTGATATCTTGCTTCTTTGATCACCTGTACACAAATCATATAGTTTGGTTTACATTTTGATTTGTAGTCTAGAGTCGGTATCTCTGGAAATCTTTGTATCTTTAGAGGCATTCAATAATTTTTTACAAGTCTTAAATTCTATTTAAATTATGTTTGTCACCATATGGTGTTTTTAAATTATTGTATAGCAGAGATGCAACACAGAGAGCAGAAGATACCATTGAATCCCATATGGATGAAAAGAAGATTTCAACTAGAAGTGCATCCACTGCTTCTTTTTCACCTGGTCTGAGCTGGAAGAGCATTGTGGTGGGATTTGATGAAGATTTGATGCAATTGAAGGATCGGCTGACATGAAGTTACAAATCGTGCTTGGGTCACTATTTCACAAGACTATATTGTCCGAGAAATTCTATTAGGCCATGTTGGTAGCATAACAAGTTAAGTGATGAACTAATTGAAGAGGAAGATGACGAACTAGAACTTATGTTGTACCAAATTGAAGATTGTAGATGAACTAATATGAGGAGGTGGTTTCTGAACTGCAATAATGAGAGTCGGATCGTGCTAACCACTACGGGAATCTGATTTGGCAAACTACGTTGACTTGGAGGGTCTGCAACATCATATGCAATTGTTAAATGAGTCAGAAAGTTATCATCTATTTCATCAAGAAGTGTTTGGTGATGAAGATTCCCCTGATATATGGAGGGCTTCCTCTTGCTATACATGCAATTGGAGGTCTCTTGTATGAGGCCGAAAAATCAAAGAGGTGCTTGGGAGAATATTTCAAACAGTGTAAGATCAACAATTGCTGAAATAGAGAAGCAGTTCTCTAATATATTCACTTTAAGTTACAATCACTTGCCAAATAACTTGAAATTATGCTTCGTGTATATGGGAACATTCCGGGAAGATCATGAGATCAGAACCTCCAGACTCATCCATTTATGGGTATTCGAAGGATTTTTAAAATCCAATAGAGATAAAAGTATGGAGGAAGAGGCGGAGGATTACCTAAATGCTCTCTCTCATTGGACGGAATATACTTTTGGTTACGCAAATCCAATAGATACATGAGATATGCCAGCTGATATATGGGTGATGTCTGAGTTAAGACTATCAAGTTGAAGTCTTCCCACATTCAGATTGAAGATAGCTACAAGAAGAAGTTTGTCCAGGGAAGTTGCAGACGCGAAGCTAAGTAATTTAATTAGCTGTGGTTTCTTTGAAACCATCACAAATATAAAAAAGTTGGGAATCAGTTGTGATGCGTTACCGCCCAATGAGGTTGATCTTCGCCATCTCCACAAACTCGAAACATTAAGTTGCTCATTGAATTTCAGGTGTGACACCCAGAGTTTCCCTGATTTGCTCAAAGTTCCTTCTAGTTTAAGAAAATTGAACCTGTGGGGATTTGCAATATCACAGCCATTCTTGACGACTCTGTTTGCAGTACCGAGTCTGGAAGTTCTCAAAATATCCTATTGCATTTTCACAAGTTAGGAGATGGAGGCAAAAGATGAAGAGTCAGAGTCTAATGATGAAGAAAAGGATGGAGTGTGGGAGGCGGAAGAAGAAGATGTGTTCGGGTCACTGCATTTTCTTTCTGCTGCTAGAAAACTTGAATTTGGTTGCGGTGGACAACCGATGAAACCAACTTTTCTAGACTCCGGCATCTTGCTATCTGAGATTGCTCTGAGCTGGAGGAAATCCCCAGCAGCGTTAGAGAAATTACAACTCTCCAATTAATCGAGTTGGAAGAATCCAACTCTTCTGTAGTGGCCTCAGCGAAAGAGATCCAGAAGGTGCAACAATTTGAGTCCAACATCGTATATCTCTATAATGCAGATATAAATGCTCAAGTCCTAACAATTATACCTCTCTTCTCGATTTTGAACTATGGTTATTCTATTGCATTTTTCTTTTCCTTGTAACAGGTCAAAATTTTGGCAAGTTTAAAATTCCGAATCTGGGTTCTCGACGGAGTTCTTATCTTTGATTTAAAAAAAAAGTTCACAATTCTTCTTCTCTTATTCATTCTTCTGTCTGTTGGTTGTAAGTTTGTAAAGAATGCAATTTCTGTTGGTTGTAAGTTTCTAAGGAATACAATTTCACTGGTTGACCTTGAATCTCTCCTTTTGTCAGTACTTCTTGACCTCATCATTTTGACTATACTATGTTTTTTCTATCTTTGATGTCACCTGCATAATCACCATATGTTTAGGCATCTCATTCACAAGTATAAGGCTAATGTTCTATTGTGTTAGCAAATGCTTAGACATGAAATGCAGAGGATGTTGGAAAATTGTGTATAAAAGGGAAATTGTAATTAGCATTTATTGCTAAAGTTGACTTTTTGTGAGCAGTCTGCTTTGACCATGAATTTGAGTACCGATGCATATTCGGTTTTCGAAATAGAAATATAGCGTTGAACTACGTTCCGAGGAGATGATCGTAGTGTATTTGATTTCTCAATTTCGGCTTTCAATGAGTGAGAAATACCGGGTCAAAATTTGTGAGACAAAACTAAATTGTTACCTAATGTGGGTGTAACTTACCTTATTCAGATTTTTAGAGTGTTGACCAACTTGTGCATTAATCAATATCCCACCTTGATTAATGAGTGTAGTTTAATGTGGTACTTAAATCTCTACCACTTAGCAGAAGATAACAAAGTTACATATGGTGGGCTTCGGCCACACATACTCATGCGCACGAGCCTTTTCGCCAACCCCACGTCGTGCCTGGCTCCGAGCCCGTGGACTTGGACTTGGACTTGGATCTTGATAATTGGTCATTTGGGTGGTCCGTGGGTTTGTCCGCTGGGCCTTGGTAGTCGGGCCTCGTCATTGGGCTTAGTTGGCTGATTCTGGGCCGGCCTAGCTCTTGGTGTAGTGCTCATACTGCACTAGATTATTTCCTTTTTTGAAGGTGCTGGAAGAAGTCTCTTCAGCAGTCTGTCCACTTCTCCACTCCATGCCCCACTATCTAGCTGCCATAATTGGCCACTATATGGTTTCCATAATATGCAGTGTTAATTATGCCTAACTAGTTATTTTGATGATAGTTGTATATGCCCCTTATAAGGGATGGCCTTTAATGATGGAAGTCAATTTGGTATTGCATTAAAGAAAACTAAATCTCAACTTCTTTGTTCTCACTATTTACAATTGGGAAACATAAGAACAATACATCTTCGGTTCCTTTGGAGCCACAACATCCGCAAACTCGTAGCTAGAGCGCTACCTCACATCAGTGGACCCCATCGAGTTAAATGATTTAGTCTCGAACGTTGTTTTAGAAAACATCCCAAATATAAGAAGCTTGGGAATCAGTTGTTGCCAAATAGATTTTTCCTAGTTTATAGCGTGTTTAGGTGTCGATTTTAGATGGAAAATCATGTTTGGAACAAGTATTTGGATTGAATTTGCTTAATCTTGTGGAATGTGATACTTATTTGCCTTTTTGTTGAAATTGCTGAAAAATGGGTAAAAATCATGGTGCTTGAACATAATGGATTTAAAGTGCAGCTCGATACGAGTAAATGGACGAAGACGGCTCGAGATTTGGATTTGAAACGAGTGAGAACGAGTCAAAAGAAGTTGGAGCTGTAAGCTTTGACGACCCAGATGCGACTGCGTGAGGGTCATCACAGTGGAGATTAAAGACAGCAGGACGCGACCCAGACGCAACCGCGTCTGGGGCATTACAGAATGGACGAAAAAGACGTGTCTGCTACCCCGTTGCGACCGCGCCGGGGTCGTTTTCGGCTGCTGTTTTATTCTGCGGGAACTACATAAAAGCCCTTACTTAGGGCTAAGATTTGGAAGCTATATAACTCCCAAGGGGGCGCCGCTAAGAGGGATTTTTTTTCATAATATTTACTTTCAAACATCCTACAACCTTGGAGAGCTCTTGAAGAGAAGAGAGGAAGGAAGAAGATCAAGAAATTCAAGTTCAACACGATCAAGACTCTATTTTTCTTCTACGGTTTCTTTTGCCTGCAAACATGAATTCTTGTGATTTTGTTGGTTTTGTTACTTTGTGTATGAGTAGCTAAATCTCTTTATTATAGGGTTAGAAAGTAGGTGGATGATTTAATTACGGATCTTTTGCAAATCAATTACGCTATTTATTCCTCCTTCTTGTGTTCATGTTTTGATTGCTTGTTTAGTTGCTTGATCAGCAATTAAACATAATTTGTTGTGTTAGTTCGAGATTCGAGAGAGGAGAATTAATGCTTGATCTAGGATACAAGACATGTTAATTAGTCAACGCCCAAAAGGTTTGATGTTAATATGAGAACAATAGATCCTAGGAGCTTTTAGGAGTAACAGGTTAGTAATTACTTGGAGACAATTTTACAAGCATGTTATCTACGGTCTAGGTACGCCCAAAGGGTTATTTAGGCTAAATTGTGATTGTTTTAGGAGAGAATAAGTCTTGTTAGTAATTTATTGGCTAAAGTGAAGTTTGATAAATCGTCTACTAAAATCGAATCCCTAGAATAAGTTTCCCCCTATTTTCTTCTAAGCTCATTTATTTAATTATTTAAATTGTTGTTTTTAGGTTTAGAAACTCATCAATTTTTGAAGTATAAATAGAGGATAACAATAAGAATTAGTATTCACTAGTTTAATTAGTCTCTGTGGGATCGACCTTGCTTCTCTATCTACAATTGCACCCGTACACTTGCGGCGTGTTAATAAATTAGCGAACAGTTGTGATATGTTACCATTCAATGATGTTGATCTTCGCCATCTCCACATACTCGAAACACTAAAATGCTCATCATATTGGGGTGAAACTCCTGATTTCCTCAAGGTCCTCAGTTTCCTTCTTCTTTAAGAAAGTTGAGTCCGAGGAAAAAATGTTTCATAACGCAAAAATTCTTGACGACCTTGTGCGGACTACCAAATCTGGAAGTGCTCAAAATACGCGAATGCAAGTTCATAAGCGAGGCTGAAGATGAAGAGTGGGAGGCAACAGAAGAAGATGAGTTCCGATCGCTGCAGCTTCTGTTTCTCGAAAGCTTGAATCTGGTCCGCTGGACAGCCGATGATACCAACTTCCCGAGACTCCAGCATCTGGTTATCCGAGATTGCTTTGGGCTGAAGGAAATCCCCAGCGGCATTGTAGAAATCACAAATCTCCAATTAATCGAGCTAGAAAACTACGGGCCTTCCGATGTGGCGTCCGTAAAAGAGATTCAAGAGGTGCAGTAATCTGAGTACGATAATTACGGACTAAGAAGCACGGATACGTTTGGGAAGGAGGGATATCCGTATCCGAGGCGTTTCCAATACGGATACGCCCGGGATACGGCGTGGATACGGACCAAAATGTTTTTGTAACGTATCGCGTTTCCAATTTATTTATTTTATTAAATTTTAAATTTTGGATACGGGAAAAATACTTGCCGGATACAGATATCAAATTAAACACCTACATGACCTAATCTTCACTCACGCAATTCAATTCACAACCTTCCTCTCCCAACCCGTCGATGTTCCGCCGTCGACCTCGCTGCTGCAATCCCAATCAACACCGTCGTTGTCCCGCCCTAGCCGCCGCTGTTCCACCCTCGCCCAGGCTGCTGTCGACCTCGCCGCCATTGCCTAGGCCGCCTCAACCTCGCCGATGTCGCCCAATCGACCTTCTCAACATTCACTAGAATGCAGAATAGATTGTTGGGACTTGGGGTATTCTCGGTTGTTTTGGAATTGAATGTTGTTGGGCATTTGGACTTTTTTAATTAGTAAATGATATTAAAAATAAAAAATAAAAATCGTATTCCAAACGTATCTGTATTCTGCTTTTTTGAAAAATAGCATATCTCCGTATCCGTATCCTAATGTATTCGTATCCCCGTATCCGTTTCCGTGCTTCTTAGATTACGGACTTCAGCTTCGTGTATCTTAGACGTTAAAAGGTATCCACATACAATTTCTTTTGCCCTTCTCTCGATAATCAAAATATACATTTTTCATTTCTTCTTGATTTTGCGCAGTGGTTATGGGCTCCAGCCTATACAGAGGCAGGTTGGAGCTAAACTAAGGGCCTCAAAGTTGTTATCTTTTATTTCAGCACTGTTCTTGATGTTTATGCTTTTGTTTTTTGGTTGTAACAGACAATTTCAGCTACTTCTTTCTCTTGTTTATTCCTAAATTGTATACAGCTGAGCTGACAACTTATAAGAATCCACCTAAATCATATCCTTTTTAGATAATATTCAATTTCCATTTTCACAACAGTGTATACATAAATCTTTTCATATCATGAAAAATCAACATTCTAGATCCATCCCCATTTTTCACACCAGCAGTCTCCGCAGAGCAATAATCACCACTGACAAGTAAACCACTTTCCACACCTTTCTCTCGCCACCAGCATTATTAGCTTGAACATGCTCAACCACATCAAAATTCCCTGCAACAACTCAGAACAATTACTTCTCAAAAATCAAAAGAAAGAAACATGTTATACACTCACCTCTTTTAGGGCCATAGCCACATCCAGCCTCGAGCGTATCACGCACATTCTCAAGCGTGGCCTTATTCAAGAACACGAACCCTTTCAAGATCTCATTCATGCAGTCCAGCACGTGTTTCGTCTCCTCCACACACGGCCCTTTGCAGTACTCGTCCGCACTCTCAGGTGGAACGTGCAGCTCCCCATTCTCCCTCAATCTCTGCCCTTCTTCGCAATGGCTATAGATCTATACACACCAGCAATCTCAAGAATATATCTAACTTGAAAGAACTACATCATTATGAATTATGATCACTCACATAGTTATCCTTAAGGCAACCCAGAGCTTTGTTGAATATGCGAGCAGGATTGATGCCTATGATCCCGGCTTGTGGAAAATACTCATCTCCCTCTCCTTCTCCTTCCGCTTTAGGCAAATACTCGTCTGCAATCACACCTGCGGCGCCTAGATGGGGATAATCATATGCAGCTCCTGCAACACAAACCAAGAAACTATCTATCTGCAAATGCTTATTACAACAACTTATTTATTTTTGCTTAAAATCGAAAAAATGGTATTGAAGGAGAATTAGGGGGTTTTTTGTAAATCAATATTAAAAAGCAGATTTTTTATTTATTCATTTTGTATATCCCAAGATTATGGTGCTTTAATCACCTAAAGCATCTTAATCGTGTTTACAGATTAAGCATTTTTGCTACTTCATTTTAGAGGAGCTACCGCATATAAGCACTTCAAAAAAGCAATTGAAAACACACCGTACGTTCTTGAAAATATATTATTAACCTGACTACGATTATACCTAATCTGCAACTGCAAACGAAGATGTGAAGAAGAACTGCAACTAGAAGCCTACTAGCAATGTATGAAGAGAGAGCCATTTGAAAAATAAACAAGCTTGAAAACACTTAAGGTGAAGTGTATATATATATATAGTTTAAGACAACTATTAATTTTCTAATTGCCACAACTACTAAAACACATGTACATATCAAACAAGATAACTTCCAATTTGGGTGTCAATATTGTCAAGTAATGGATTGTCTGAAGGGGGAAAATATAGATCTAATGAGAAAAGAGTGAAGTATGGGTAATCTGCTGCTGTAATGGTTGTACGTTGAGAGGAGGATGGTTGGACAGTTTAAACCAACTTTGACACACTTTATGTTGGAGGGCAAGAAATCAAACCTGCACACAAAAACATTGTAGCACAAGTAATGATCTAAACCAGTAGTATTTACATGTTTAGAACCAGAAAATGATTATAGAAATTAATATTGAAAATTAGCTGAGCTCATCTCTTAGATCACATCATTATCAGGTAGATTGTAGATTCCAATCACTGTCTTCATCAAGCCTACTTGATAGGAGAAAAAAGGACTCAATTCTGTTTTTCTTTTTTATGAATAGTTTCTTATTGCTTTTCTATTGCTATAAAGTAAAATATTTATTATACTATTATTAAACAAATATGCATGTCCTATATTATATTCCTAATTTGCCTCATAAGGGAAGTGGTTGGTTTTGTGAAAATGAATGGATCCCTTAGAAAAAATAATTAAAAATAATATAAAATTCGAGTTTGTGTAGTAATTATTCCTTTATTAAAAATGAAACAAGTGAAGTGAAACTGTTTGAAAAGAAAAATAAAATAACTCAGGAAGAAAATATTTAACGTTTCATGCGTAGATATTGTAAACTACGAAGCTGTGGTGGTTGAATACTTGCATTTTTTTATTTTTTATTTTACATCTCCTTAAGAAGATTTTTGAGAAAGAAAAGATTTGCAATTGGAATTCATGTCTTAAAGCGTTATCATTAATATCATAAATGTGTTTCGTTCTCAACTTGTTTTTCACGTTGGTTAATTAATCATTTCAATAAGCCATTTTAGCACGTGTGTTGTTTGGGTATAAGGAATATGATTATTTGACGTCATTAACACTTTTCTTCAGTTTATCACCGGCGGCCTACATATATAACACAATAAGAAGCTAAAATAAAGGTTTATATATTGAATTAAATATACAATTTTCGAATATAATATTAGAAAACTCTAAAAGAACAAGCAGATACTCAAAAAGGCCCCTCAAAGTTTGATAAATAAGAAAAGAGCCCCAAGAATTATGCAAATTGTGACTAGATAATGTTTTAGGAACATAATATATAGTGAGTAAGATGTGTAGAAATATAGAAGAATCAAGATGTACAAGCTGGCCTTCGAGGAGGCAATTGCTGATGAGTAGTTCTCTGCAAAAAACAAAAGAGAGTAAATTGGGTTGGAAAAAATTTAAGTTAAATGGTAAAAATATAATAAATTTTTAAAAACTTCGGATGAATCCCACAATTGTTTTTCCTCATAATAGTTATAAGCTGCAATGTTCATTTTATGATGTTTCTAATCACTTGAAAATAAATTTCAAAGTACATCACGCAAATTTGCTAAATTAAGTGAATTTAGAATTCAAATATTTGAATATTTGACTATGGATAAATTTTCAGTTGAAGAGAAAATAATACCTGCAATTTGGGTCGTAATGTCTCTATAGCAATTGTTGACTTTTGATCAACTCCTGCACCTTGCTGCTAATTTACATTCAAAATTTAAGAAAATCATCAAATATGAAATGGTTATATTCCAATATAATAAAAAAATGAAAATCAGTAACATTATTTTATTAAATTATCTCATACAATTCTTTTATCTTTCAGTAAATTACCTTGCATAGAGCCCAATCAGCCGAGTCGAAAAAGGCCCTCTCATGATCCTAAATTTAGGAAAACAATTATAAACAAAAATAAATAATCTATATTTCAAAATTTTCTAAAACTAGTCGACAAGAAATTGAATTATTCAAGATATCTACAGTAGTCAAAGCAATAAAAAGAAAACAATGATTTCAATAATTTAAAATAATAGTACTAGCATTTACAACGAATAATAATTCTACATCATAAATAAAAAATAGAAAAACAAAATACTTGCCTTGGAGATTAGTGGCTTCTTTTTCGGTACAAGTCCACCATACCTTTTATCAATCGGTGCAGTCTGTATTAAAATTTGAAGAATAAATTATTATATTTCACGTGACCAAACTACTTACCAATTTTCAACCAACTCAAAAAAATCGTGGAAGCAACCTAAACATTGATAAAATAAAAAACCTAACAACCTAAATTGGAAGAATAAATTTAATTATAGGGGTTACGTGTCAATTGAGTTTCAACGTCGTGCCTAACTTAATTTGACTACCGTTTTTAGAAGGGAAAAGTAAGAATATTCCACTTGATTTCAAGTATATTACCAAATGTGATGGCTTTCTAATATTTTTAAACAAGAAATAAATCCAAAACCATTTGTAACTTAGTGCAGAAATCAAATTAAATACCCAATTATAATACTATCGAGATATCTCCAATCCAGTTATTTTGCATTTATATATAACGAATAGTACCGTAATATATGTTGTCGATATGACAAATAATACATGAGAAAATTCAAAAATAGCTTGCAAACTTATTGACGGGCCAACTACCATTAAATTTATCAAATACAGCTGATTCATGCCGACATATACTTTCAAAGTAAATATATTACACTTTACGAACTACACTTAAAGACAAATGTACTGCAATATGTTTGCCTTTAAATTGCAGTATATGTCTTTAAAGTGCAATGTTCACACGTTCACATGATAAGAGGATGTTCACATTTGAACCTCTTCATTATATATATATTCTATTTCAATTTAAATCTTGAAGTGTGAGTGGCTAAGACATGCTATCTTTTAACAATCAAATAACTCAAGAATTGAACTATAGTTTGATGGACCACATTGCACGTGAACGCCTCCAAAAGGAAGAAAGAAAGAAAAATATATCAACATTTATTCCATTTTATTTCTCACTATTCGAAAAGAATCAATTTTTATAAACTTCTGTAATATTCTAACACGTAAATTGCTGCAATTTCCAATGCATGTAATCTTGGGGGTCTTCCCTATATGATTTACTCCGAGTACATGTTACATCAATTCTAGATTTTGGCCTAAACATAAATTATACTCCCTCCGTCCCGTCCGACATGGCTTCTTTCCTCTTTTTCCTTGTCCCACTTGACTTGGCTACTAACTAAAATAATACTCTAATAAATTCTAATGGGTCCCACCACTTTATACCACTTTACACACAACTACCCACTTTCTTAATAATCGTATCCAAAGCCTATTAAGCCATGTCGGGCGGGACGGAGGGAGTATTATATATAATTAATAATAAATCAGCTGGATAAAATCGGATTGTGTTAATTACTCATTGCCAGTTTTGTGCCTTTTTCTCTCTTTATATCGAAAATCGCATTCACGTAATTCTTGCATTTTCTATTTCTTCTCTAGTTTTTTTTGAGATTTTGGTGATCAAATGAAAAATAATGAGATTTAGAAAAAATAGAGTTACCTCATGATGTTGGGAAGAAGAATTATACTCTTCACTTATCTTGCAGCCCTCCATGAAACTGCCTGCAGTTACATTAATCAATATTCATAAACCATCTACAAAGATAAATTAGTTTAAGAGAGAGAGAGAGAGAGAGAGTTACAGGCAAAAACAATACAGAAACAGAGGCTCTGAGAAATGAATTTGGGAGGGGATGAAATATTTAATAGACCGATTCTTATTTTATTTTTTATATTAGAAAAAGGAAAAAGAATCAATTACACCAGGAAAAATCCAAACATACAGTAAATAAAAAAGATTATTGTTATGAATAAAATAAAAAAATCTGAGAAAGAAGAATAGAATCGACATACCTTTTTTTTTTTTTGTTGACAAGGAACCCGCAGCCGCTACCTTTGGTGCGCACAGGGTGCAATAGCCTGCAAACCACACAGAAGAGTTAAACCACCCTTAATGTGACAGGGTGACAGGCTCACACATAACGTGTCCAGTGGGAATTGAACCCATGACCTATCGGTCCCGGGCCACCCACCTTCACCGCTATGCCATCCCATGGGGACTAGAATCGACATACCTTGATGTGGAGGAAAGGAGAGAAGCAAGGCAGGTGAGAGAAACTGAAGGACGATGGAAATTAAGAAAAGGTGTAGTATATATATATATGAATGGTATTTTTAAACACGTAGTAAGACGTGCAAGTGTGTGTAAGTAAAATTTATTGTATAAGAATGTTGGGAGTTGGCTAGTTTTGATTAGGGTAAAAATTTAGGGTATAGTTAGGGTGTTAGGACATCAACATCAACATCAATTGGAGGCTTGGAGAATTGGAACAACACGAACCCTACAATTGTTGGACAATCTAATCGTCACGGAATCAACATACAATTTATTTTCATTTAATTGAAAATCACAAGTTAATAGTATGCCAAGCACATATATTTCGTCTAATCAACTTTCAGTTAATTAATATCTTTACATGTATGGTGATATTTGGACACAAGATATGCACAAAATTAATACCTTGATTGGAATTATGACTCCGTATAAAATCTAATTAGATTGTGTTTTATTTTTATATCGAGATTCAATGCATTAGCGGCTTTATCTAGTAAAAAATTGATTACTTTTATGAGCATCTTTATAAAGAGTCGAACACCTATCCTAATACAGTAAGACGCCTGAATTATTATTATTGTTGTTAATTTAAATACATAAGAGATCTTCTAGAATTGAAATAAATAAGAACACATCTTCTATACATTTCATTTTGTCCAATCTATGATTCATATTAAAATATTTATTCAATGTATTATTTTCTCTAAAATAGTTAATAAGGTTAATACTGTAATTATATTTATAACGGCGGGTATTCCTTTAACTATATACTCCCTCCTATTTTCATTCTATGACTTTCTACCATTTTGCACACTAACTAATAAAAAAGTTAAAAAATTAAAAACTTATTCCTAAATAACCTTAATTAATGACGAACAAATGAGCAAGAGATAAACCATACAATCTATTTAACAATGAAATAAAGAGAAATTATTAAATGAATAAGGGTAAATAAGGTAATAAATTATAAAACATCATACATTCTACAACATGTTAAAAATCTAAAACATTTTACATTAAAATAGGAGGGAGTATGTTGTTATGGAAAAGATAAGAAAACGATTTGCATACATAATATTTCTTATGGATTAGTACGTAGGAGGAGGTTTAAATGTGAACATTCTATTATCGTATGAACGCGTGAACATGCATTTTAAAAATAAATGTACTCTCTTCATCCCATAGAAAGTGTCTTGTTTTCATTTTCGAGTCGTCATCTGGATCAAAAATAACAAGTCAAAAAGTCAAACTATATATACCACACAATCTTATTTTCTTAATCTCAGTGCCCTATAGAAAGGATACATTTTCTATGGGACGGAGGGACTATTATATTTTATAGATGATAATATTGCAATTTAAGTAGTGCAATTTCCAATGATCAGACTGCACTTAAGGGACTTTTTTTAATCTAAAAAATACAAGTGTGTTATATTTGTCTTGAAAGTACAATACATTTATCTTGAAATTACAGTGTTCACACTTTCAAATATAAGGAATGTTTTTATCAGAACCTATCCCATGGCATGTATATGTATATGCATTAGTTGTCGTGTATGTTTAGATGCATTAGTATGTAGCCGATGAATCTTAAATTATGGTTCTATGTTATGAAAATAGATTAATACGGTTCTGCATTAGTATATATAGACCAGATGCATTAGTTATTTATTTGTATGCTTTAGTTGGTATAAGTTACAAATTTGAGATCCCAATGCATAATATGGAGTAAATTTCCAAACTAATACTTTTTGAAACTTTAATTCCCAAAATAATACAATCTTAACATTAATTTCCAAACTAATACATTTTTTTGCCACATAGATGCCACTTGGAAAATCTAATTGTATTTTTTTTATTGTTGGCCACATAGATAGCCATTTGTATAAGTTATTTATTATAAATAATATTACTAATTAATAATAATATTTGTTTCAATTACTACCATTTCTCGGCAATGATAAAATAATAACTTTATTTATATGTTCAAGTGCAATTTGTTAATTGTTTATTATATAGATGACTCATTTATATGAATTTTTTTATTCTTTTACTAAGCAGTCTCTTATTTAAGTAATTAAGTGTTTGATTTATCACCAAGTAAAAGTTTTTTATGATGTTTTATAAAAATATTGTCAAAAATATCTTACCCTCAAAAATAATTTTATAGGATATAATAATTAATAGATTAACAGAGAATAATTAAAAGGTTGACTAACTTAATTTTGAAGCACAATGATACTATTATGTAAAACTTTTCTCACTGCTCATACTTTACCACATAATAAATAGTTGAGACTAACGTAATTCTGATGGAGAATGATAGTATGATATTAACGTTTTATCATGCACCAATTATAACCACTAATCATAGGACCAACTGACCACTAATCATGGAAACAAAGACATATGCAGGACAAAAAAAAAGTTGAATGCTTCTCGGGTCACAAAATATCCAATAGCGTTAACACATTTAGAACATAAAACAACATTGAAAACAAATAGAAGCAACACCAACTAAAAGATCCAATACCGTCAAGAAAGTAAGAACGTAGACAACATTGAAAATAAATAAAATCAACATGAATTAAAAGATCCAATAATGTCAAAAAAGTAAGGACATAGATAACACTGAAAACATATAGAAGCAACACCAGTTAACAGATTATGTTCTTTTTCAACCCAATGCCCTACAAAATGAAAATGACAATCTAAATTAATTTCATGCATAAGAAGACAAAAAGAAAAGGAGAGAAACACTAGATTTTACACATAATAGTTTACCTAGAAGCTCCTTTATCCGGACAAGTTTTTTTGGTATGACCCTCTTTTCTGCAATTACTACATCTTTTAGTTGCACGACCTTCTCTCGCATCCATCTCATTATGCAAACGTGTAGATTTAGGACGACCTTTAGTTGATCGTTTCATGAAACTTGAAGGAATGAGTACTGTTGTGCTTGCAGGAGGCCAATAAGCTTGGTGAGGAATAGGATGCATAAGTGGTGCCCATGTCATGCGATACATGCTAATAGAAAACCAATTCTTGATATAACTAGTGTAATCCAAGCTACATTTTTGGCATGCAGCCATAACATGGGAACAAGGAAAACCATATATTTGTCATTTCTGACAAGAACAAGTTTTTTCACTTAGCTTCACCACTTGGATGTTGCCCCCTTTTCGGTTTCCTGCACTTGATCGACTTGTCTTTATACTAAATACTCCTGCCAATCTGTTGAACATTTCAACTTCATGTCCACTCGCTTTTATTCCATTTGAACTAATTTTTGCATTGACAAAAGGAGTATTTTGCCCACTATGTGCTCCCATTTGCCGTCGAATAGCAAAATAGCTATTTACCCGATAAAATGTAAGTTGGACTAAAGCAGTAATAGGCAAACAACGAGCACCTTTAAGTACACTATTGAACACTTCAGATAAATTCGTTGTCATTATGCCATACCTGTGACCATTATCATGTGCTAAAGCCCATTTCTCCCGAGGAATCTCTTCTAACCACTTCCGAGCATCTGGATTTATTCTTTCAATTGTTTCCATCCTCTTGTCAAATTTGCGAATTTGGTTCTCGTTAGCAGCCAACCACACAAGATTTTTGAGTACTTAAGTGGAACTTGCTATTGAAGTTACTAGCTAAATGACGGATGCAAAAACGATGGAAAGCATGAGGCTCGGTCCATCCTAAACCATCTTGGTTCATTGCATTAAGGATCCCATTATGTCTATCAGAGATTACACAAATTCCATTTCTTCGTGTCACAAAACGCCTAATGCAAGCCATAAACCAACCCCAACTATCATTGTTCTCTCCTTCCACTATGGCAAATGCAAGTGGAAACAATTGATTATTACCATCGCATGAAACAACAATGAGCATGGTACCTTTATATTTTCCATAGAGATGCGTACCATCAACACTAATGATCGGACGACAATGTTTAAATCCTTCGATTGAAGCTGCAAACGACCAAAATACACGCTTAAATGTTTCATGTCCCGGGTTCCTCTCTGCAGGTTCTTTTTCCCAATGTACAATTGTGTTGGGATTTTGTTGCTTTAGCACATCTATATACCTTGGCAATATTTTATAAGATTCAAGCCAATCACCAAAAAGATCTACAATTGCCTTTTGCTTTGCTTGCCATGCTTTCTTCTTTGAGATTTCATACACAACAAGAAATTCACCGTATACCGACGGAATTTTTCATCGGTAAACCGTAATAATCCGTCGGTAACAAAATTATCGACGGAATACCGACGGAAATATGGCGTCGGGTCAGGCTTTGTCGGTAAAATTTACCGACGGAAACATTTGTCGGTAATAATTATCGATGGATTACCGATGGAATATTCAGCCGGAAGAATGTCACCGGATATTCTGTCGGGGCGTAATCACCGATGTTTTACCGACGGAATATATCCGTCGGTAACGTTTACCGACGGAAAAGTCCGTCGGTAATTTTCGAACTTTACCGACGGAATTCCGTCGGTAATCCGTCGGTAATGTTTTTTTTTGATATTTTTTTTTCGTACTCAGTTCTCGACAACCTGCATTTTTTTAACCAACCAACACAGCACATACATATAACTATTCAAATCAAGTCAAAAAGCAAACCGAAATAGAAATATAAATATATAAATCATAAAATCCAAATATTCAGTATATATACATAACACATATATAAGTCAATCATAAAGAGGTGGCAGGAGGGGACTGATTGCTGTCGTCCGGAGGGTCTCGTCGGCTAGAGGAACCCATCATCTCCATAAGCTGGTACATCTTCGCATTCATGAATGCGACCTGCTCTTGGAGGCTCCTCCTAGCTGCCGACTCCTCCTCCAATCGGCACATGATCTCGGCATTGCTTTGGGATGACCCAAGTGAAGAAGTAGATGAGCGGCTGGCGGCGTTGATGTAGCCGCTCCCTTCCTCGCCGAAACCGTACAACCGCTGCTTCTTATCCCGAACCCCTTCCAACCGCAGATAAATCGCGTTTTTATCCGCGTTGGGGTCTTCTTCAGCAGCAATCCGCTTCACCTCTGCCTATTACAATATAAAAATAGAAATTAGTCAAACTCAGAATTCTAGAATAATATTCTATATATTGTAATTGTGTGCTTACATGAAGTCTCGCCGCCTTCATATTGGAGAAGTCTCCACCTTTGTAATGGAGACTCTGGAAAGTGTCAAAGGCGGTGGACTCTAAGGAGCATCCCCTCTGAGAAGCCTATTCATCACATGCATAAACAAAATTATGTCAAAAACAAAGACATACGAAGCTAAAAAACATATAAAATGAGATTTACCGTAGACTGGGAGTACTGTAGTGCTGACTGGGACCCTCCTTTGTGCTTGCTCATCCCGGCGCCCGGCTCTGGCTCTGACCTGCGGCACTGGGAAGCAGTCTCCGACTTTTGGAGTACCTCTGGCCGCATCCAGTACCTCTCTGTGTTGATGTAGTCCGGTTTTTTAGGGCGGCCCTTCTTCATTTCGAAGTGTCAATCACTGAACCTCTTGGACGCCCTCTTCTGCCACATGTGGTGGACTGCCTGGTCCCAGTCAGCAGGCCAGCGGAAGTGCTTCTACAATTTACATGTTTATACATCTTAGATATATACAAGTAAATGCTAAATTATAAGATTGTAAACTTGAAAGAAAAACTAACCTTAAATTCCTTAAAATACTGCTCCTTAATTTCAGGAGGAGTCAGCTTCCAAGTGAACCCAGTCGGGTTATTAATCGTCTTAAAACACTCAACGATTGTCGAGGCCAATCCAGATGGCTCAAGCAATCGCCTATTATTGAAAAATGGTTAATCCAAGTTATACTTGATATATTTAAAAGTAATAAAACCAATTATTACATACCCCTCAGGTGAAATCTCGAAACAACGGCGGCTATCCACCGAGTAAGAGTCGGTCCCATAGCCAGACGACGATGGGGGTGCTCCACGCCCAACAGGAGCTGATATAGTCCTGCCGCCACGACCTCTGGGAGGCGCCATGTTCTTATGCAAATAATCACAAAGGCATTTCAAGATGAATCCCTAATACTTGTAGCATTGAAACATGATATCTTCTTTAGATTTATCATTACAGCAAGGCATATAGATGTAAGGTCATAAGCGTCTAATTCTAAGATAATAAAAAAGACACATATGATAGAATTGTAACTAAAAATACTATCATCTTAATCAAAATTTTTACTTTTAAAAAATTTTACTTCTCTAATATGTTAAGCTTTAAATTTTTACTTTAATACCTTTATAAAACTAAATAAATACTACTCCCTCCATCCCATTTAAAAATGACACGTTTTCCTTTTCAGTACGTCAACTTAAAATGACACGTTTCCTTAAAAGAAAATAACTTTCAAAAATATTATTAAATTATCTCTTACTTTTTTATTTCTTTCTCATACTTTATCATTTACTCTCTCACAAACTCATTCATTTTCTTTCTCTTACTTTATTATTTACCTCTCTCTCATACTTTATCATCACTTTCTTAATTCCCGCACTGAAAAAAAACTTATCATTTTAAATGGGAAGGAAAGAAAATAAAATAATTAATATTATACAATGAAACAAATCCGTAAATTATTGTTTAGAGTGTGTTTGTAAATATTTTTTTCAAAGCGTTCATCTACCTTTTTAATAGTATAAGTATTTTTTTAATTTGCACTAGTAACTTCTCTATTATTAAATAATAAAATTGTCGGAATTAGCTGAAAGCATCAATTCATATATTTTTGTTTGTATAAATACTTTTTTTTTATATACAAGTGGTTTTCTTAATGTTTATTCAGTCCAATCACTAAAGATTTATTTTCTCCTGCTTTAGAGTTATTTGTCAGCATTGATATATGTTGTAGAGAGTGTTGGTTCTTATTTTCCTCTATAAAAGTCTGTAAGTCAAATATGACCGTTTCCCAACGGCCAAGGAATGGATAATGAGTCATAATACGACAATTAATTAGTGGTTCTAAATACATTGCGCAGTGTAAATTTATATATTGCCTGGACCACTACAAAATACCGTTACAATTTTAATTATAGTTACATATACGGGAAAGGACTTTTTAGATATAAAATATAAGTACAGTTAAACCTTAATAACGTAATAATCTTGAGACCGAGAAAAAATATTCATTTAACGAGGTTATTACTTTATCGAATATTATTTTAGTACATTGATCTATATCGAGACCGGAATAAATTATTATCTTAGCGGAATTATTACTTTATCGAATATTACTTTATCGAGATTTAACTGTAATCAGTAATTTTATTTTACTCATTAAATATCTTATTGAATAAGCTCTTGAAGATTTTATTATGCATAATTTTTCTATGTTTTATATATAATTATAAAACAAGTAAAGTTACATAATTTATAAATAAAAATTAATAATTATGCATACTTCATATTTTTATCTAAGTATGTCTCTTCTACTAGATCTGCATCCATATAGACACATAAATACCGATAAATATTTTTATTTTTTAGTGGGTGTCACTAGAAGTCTAGAAGAGCCAAACAAATATATTAATTTCCTTCAAAATAAGTACCAAATACAATTTCTTTTTACACTTGCAGAATGGTGTACTGAAATGTAATGGGCCTAAATGGCTGAACACTTGCCTTCATAATATTAGGTTTTTCCACCTTTGGACTTTATTAGTACTTGCTGTCCTCCACATCATTATGGAGCAGAATTGTATGTTTGATATCTTCACCAAAATGTAAACTATGTTCACCCATTGGAATTCTTCGAATCCCAAATCGGTCCACAACGGTCAAGTGTTTGCACGGGTTGACATTAATCTTCACACTTTCTTTACCGCCTGCTACCACGTGAACTTTTTCGAATCCCACTAAACGTCTCTCCTCCCCGAATTCTCCAGCGGATGGGGAGGACGCGAAAAGCATCATCGTGTGGGGGCCGTCCATATCTCCAACATTCTCAACATCGACATGAAACCCTAAATTTAGAGCATCACAATTTGTGTTTGAAACCCTAATGCCATTGCTCAATAGAGTGGTAGCATTCATGGAAGTTCTTGAGCTTGTGTAGGGTATTAAGACTTTTGTTGGGCCGTGAGCCAGAGTTTGTCTGAACTTGGTGTAACTTAGCCCAAACCCGAATGGGAAGACAGTTGGGCCCTTGTAGAATTTATAGGTCCGACCCGGATAGCCTCTTGATGGGTCAGCATGCATTGCCATATCTGTCATGGACACTTTGGTTAAGTAATCTTGAGGGTACCACGTCATAGGCAATTTCCCACCTGAAAAGTGAAAATTTTGAAACAATCAAATTAAATATTTCAATGTAAACGTATTAAATTAAATAAGCCAAGAACCAATTCTCTATTTCACAAATCAAATATTGTACCGAACTAAATTGGTTCGGCCCGATTTGAACCGAAAAGTTTCAATTTGATTCAGTTAGTTTAGATTTGATCAAGGAGAATAAAAACTTTCGATTTCAATATCGTAGGTGCAGTACGTGAGGATAATTTCAATTCAAACCTTGTATTTGTTTAATTTTTGCAGTTTGCTTGGTTGAACCAAAAACCTACCAAATCGAAGTTTTTTTTTTTTTTTTTTGTTTGATTCGATTCAAATCGAAAATCACTATTTTAATTCGGTCGATTAACCGACTGAATTGGCACTAAATTGAATACGTGGGATACATACCTGGATTGGTCGTTCCAAATATAACATCAGCAATTGCAGCACCGCCAGCTTGACCCGGATACCCGGCCCATATAATAGCTGCGATTTTGGGGTCATTTTTTGCAAATGTGACATCGATTGGGCCGCCCGACATTAGGACCAGCACAACTGGGCCTCTAGAGGCCCTGCCCACCCTTGATATAAGCTCTTGCTGGTGGCCCGGCAAAAGAAGCCCATCTCGATCGAGTGATTCGCGCTCGATCGACTGGCTCAGGCCCACCACCAGCACCGTCGCATCGGCCTGGTGGGCCGCGATCTCTGCCGACCCGAATCGACTATTAGCGGGGCAACTCACCGTAGTACATCCGTTTTCGTGAATTGTCCTTATATATCTTGATATGCCTTGCAATGGAGTGGTATAGCTACATGGAACCCCTAAAGTAAAATTAAAATCAAAAATCAAAAAATCATTATGATTATATAATAAACACAAAAATAATTATTAAAATTAAGAAAATTAATTAGTGGTTGTACAAAATGAGCCATACCGGCGTAGTTGCCTATCATGGTTTCGGTAATGTCGGAATTGGGCCCGATCACGGCGACGGTCCGGTGATTTCGGGCCGAAAGCGGTAAGGCCCGATTGCGATTTTGTAGCAAAACAATTCCTTGTCGGGCCGATTCCAGAGCCAATTGTTTATGAGCCGGAGTGCACACGTCATTCGGGCCCAAGTTAAGATATTGTTGCCTCGGGCCGTCAAACATGCCCAAACGGAATTGGACGGCGAGTAAATTTTCGAGGGCCCGATTTACGTCGAGTTCGTTTAATTTCCTGGCCCGAATGGCTGCCTCAGTATGCACCGCAAGGAAGCTTCCACAGTCCAAGTCCAGACCTGCATATGCAAAAACTCGGCCCGAATTAGACTTGCGGTTATGATTAAGCTTATTAGATTTCCCGAATTGCTCCTTAGGTGTATATGTACTAACCTGCTTTAATTGAATCAGCTGCCGCATCTTCAGGGGTAGTTGTGTAATGTTGACTATTGTACAGAACATCAACCGAGTCACAGTCGGAAACTATGTACCTATAGTTTCAAAATTTGAGGAATAAACAAAATTCAACTTATTATCACACTTTTTTTCAGTATTCTGGAAATGAAAATAAATCTCGACAATGGTTGTTGAAATCTTTGACTCCGTCCCATATAATCCCTAATTAGTTACGACAGAATGTGAGAGAAACGAACCCATTGAGACGCCATTGGCCACGTATAGTGTCGCGGAGGAGCGAAGGGTCGGCGCAAGTAGGCTTGCCGTTAACTTGATTGTACGAACACATCACACTTGCTACTTTGCCTTCGGACACACATGCCTTGAACGGCACATTGTACGTTTCCTCCAAATCTTGCTTGCTCACCTGCACGGGAAAATACATTAATACCCCTATCTATAATTTATACTCCATTCGTCTTATCAAAAGTGACTTCCTTTCTTTTTGGGGTCGTCGCATGGAAAATAGTATATTTTCTATTTTGGCAAATTATTATACTCATTTTATTTGAAAAACAATAATTTTACTCACATCTAACAATTCTTCTAAATAATGGTACTAAAAAGAAATTAGACATTTTTTTATGAGAGACATATGGGTGCATGAAATAAGGTGAAATAGTGTTTATTTTTCTATTTGGGTATTATTTGATAAGTAAGCGACTTATTGTGCATGTAGATAGATAATAGTGATAGGATTATGATTTTTTTTTTCTTTTTGTCTGTCAATTATTGGGGCTTAAGAGGTGACGGCTAATTAATTACGATAAGGAGGATAAGAGTCGTGTAGAACTGAAAAGAAACTATTGATGTTTCGTTAAATATGATAGAGAAATAACTTTTTTTGAACGATAATGATATAAGTATGTCACAACTTGAAACTTATCCAATCGAAAAATTAAATCAAAAGACTTTTAAGTATATTCAAATAAACTATTTACTTAAAAAATATATTTCCTCCTATTATAAATGGCTTCTTTCTTTCTAATACACGAAGATCAAAAAAATTATATTTTATGGTATATATATATAATTCAACTATTAGCAAAATCATTTTTTGCCATACATTGTTTTTTTAATTTTTAAAAAATGATATTTTTAATGGACAATCCAATTATGAAAAAAGAACCCTTATAATTGGGTTGGGTCACGAGGAAGTATATGTTTAAGTTTCGAATAATAATAGTAGTAATTAATTCAAATTTTTTCTCGACGTAATAAAATATGTGCAATAGGGTTGTACCTTGGCATTGAAATGGAAGCGATCTACGCCCTTCCAAAAATCAAGATCATAGGCGGTATAGTGTTTGCAGCAGGCGGCGACTTTCAGCCGGTTTCCGACTATCCCCTGCAGCCCCAACACGTAGCTGGCGGCGTATTTAGCCGCCAGCATCGGGTCCTCGCCCGGCGTCTCCTGGCCCCGACCCCACCGTGGGTCTCGGAATATGTTCACGTTCGGGCTCCAATAGGTTAGACCCGCTCTACCATCATTGTACATTGCGCGTGCTTCATTCGACACGACCTATGCAACGTATTTAGATGATATCATAATTTTCAATAGAATCACAACAAGCTCTTTAGGTGGTTGCAACTTTAATTCCATTTTCACATGGCTCAATTATCTTATAATCTATTTTATAAATATTAATGTTTAAGGGATGATGTGGGGCTCAAAAGTTTACTTAATAATCAGATAATTGACATGTCTGTCCAATTTTGTCATAATCCACTTACACTTTCACTACTCACTAGTCATTCTCTACAATAAAATAATTTTCATTTTATATGATTATACTGATTTAAAAATACATATTATCTCCATCTTATTCATTTTATCTTATTTTAAAAATAATAATTTATTTATATACAACTATCAAATTTTTTTTTCTGTTGACTCATTTATTTACACGCAACTACCAACTTTTCTTTTGTGCGACTCATTCATTTACACACAATTTTTAACTCTCCTTAACAATTATACCGAAAATAAGTAAGACAAGCTTAATAGAACAGAGGAAGTACCCCGTCCATCCCAATCCATTGGTCGCATTTTCCTTTTTTGGTTGTCCCACTCCATTGGTCTCATTTCCTTTTTCCAATTAAAATACTCCTCTAACATATTCAATAAACTCCACAACTTTATTTTATTTTATACATAAAAAATACTCCCTCCGTCCCATTTGAAACGACTTGTTTTCCTTTTCAGGACGTCCCATTTGAAATGACCCGTTTCCTAAAAAGGAAATAATTTCCCTCATATTTTATCATTTCTCTCACCTACTTTATCTATTCTCATTATATTAATCATTTTCTCTCTCATACTTTATTATCCACTTACTCACTATCACACTTATTTTCTCTCTTACTTTATCATTTACTCATCTATCATACTTTATCTTTAACTTTCTTAATTCTCGTGCCCATTTGAAACAGGTCGTTTCAAACGGGACGGAGGGAGTAACTTTCTTAATCTCCTTACCGATAAGAAATGGGACCAATGGAGTGGGAGAGAGATAGTACTATTTTATTTTAAAACCCTAGCAACCCCACCCACCCACTTCCACCCCCTCTATTTTGTAGTGTTGCTTTTTGAATTATATACAAATATATGGCATGCATATGCTTACTAGGCATGGGCCTTGCAAGTTGCCAATTATTTGTATTTATATGAATTATAGACAATGGCCTCACCCACCATATGCCTCCCAATATCTGCCAATATCTGTATGGATCCTTTTTCTTACATATATTTGTGTTTGACACTTGTTTTATCTTCTCTTTCTACTTCACTATTTGATTAGTCACATGCAACTTGTTTTGCCAAAAAGGCTTCTAACTCCATTTTGGCAAAGAAATTTGTCACCCTTGCCACATTTTTCCATCATTGTCTTCATATTCATCATTACGTATTCCGTATTCCGGAATAAGGGAGGGCGAACAGTAAAATTCCGAAAAGAGGAGATAAAAAATTCAAAAATCACACATTAACAAAAATTAATGAATCAATCTTTTCTAGGTTAGCAATGCAATTAAATTAGACATGTAATATTAAACATGACATGCTATTGAATTTTTATCTATAATAAAACAAGAAATATTCACAATAAAAAAGAATAAATACACAATATAATATAGTTTATCTAACCTGGCCAACGGCTTCCCACAAGGAGGCGTTGTAGGAGGCAGCCATGGTGATGACTTGCGGGAAACTGGTGGCGCCGGGGAAGTCGCCGCCGAACTTGACGCCGGGTCCGGTGTTGGAGACGCCGTGAAGCGCCTCCGACCACCACTCGTAGCCGGAGATCCCCAGCCTCTCCACCGGCGCAGCATTGTTCACTATCAACCTCACCTTCTCTTGCAAATTGAGCCTTCCGACCAAGTCTTTAACCCTATCTCTTACATGCAACGACACTCGGCAAAAGGGTAGACTCTTCGTTGCGCCATTGTTAGGATCACAAGCGAAGGGCGGGCGGGATTCCGATGAACGGAGGAGGAGGAAGAAGAGAAGGAGGAGAGGAAGAGAAAATGGAGAGTTTTGTTTGAGAGGGTTTTTGGCCATTGTTTGGTAGTGTGTGTTTTGTAATGAGGTTTAGTCATGTTTATATATAGAGGGAGATATTGCTTGTGATTTATATCTCCATATTCATGTAATGTGTGTCGTGCGTGAAAAATAGTGAGAGAAGGAGATAATGTTGATGAGATGAGTGAGAAAGTAGAACACGCATTTGATTGGTTTTATTCATATTATAATTGTGTTTCGTTTATTTTAGCATAATTGTTTTTAGGTAGGGGAGATTTAGAGATTACAAATCTTGAAGGGAATTTGAAGTGGAAATTGGACTAGGAAATGATTGATTTGATTCTACTTAAAAAAGAATATTGATCGAAAGTTTAATGAAAGCATAATACTTTAGTTTAAGCTGCAAATCTTAAAAAGAAAATCCATTAAGATCGTGTATTTAGATGAGCGGAAAATTTAGTTGTCAAAATTATGAAAAGATTACACTTTCTTTAGGGTAAAAATGATTAATTGCAATTGAACATGAAAATATGTGTGTGTGTTGTGGTCAATTGGCTATGGAATAGCTTTTGCAGGTTAAACAGACCAATAATGCATATTATTATTAGTTCAAACAAATTAATGTTATACAATTTAGATAGTATTGAAATTTGAAAGCTTTTAATGAGTTGGGTCAATTCAATTCAAACCGCCTCGCCCGTTAGTAAATAGGTATTTAATTATACAAATAAGACTATATGCACAATTTATAGTAATAAAAAGAATATTTACATTTATATACATGCACACTAGCCAACAATTTTAGACTTTCCCAAAATCATTAACACCAAATTAAGTTCACTATTATTAGGCTCTTTATTCAACCATTATAATTGTCTTGTGAATTACACGAGAAAAGAAAATGGAAGAGTCTACATTAAGGGTGGTTTAACTCTCCTCTATAGTTTGCAGACTATTGCACAAGAGCGAGGTGCGCACCAAATGTAGCGGCTGCGGGTTCCTCGTCATAAAAAAAATAAAATAAAATAAAATAAAAGGAAGAGTCTCACTGCAGCAAAGCTGCTAATGAGCACTAAACAGAATTGTTTCTATTATATTTCTTGCACAAGTTTTATGAACAATCAAACGTAATTATTGTGAGATAACACGAGAATCTGTCACAGGAAAGTGATCTTTGTTTGGCTCGTGATATTATGGCAGTGACCAGAAATTTTTACTGGGTGGAAACGTCAATATTTTGTCCTATTATTACAACTTACTAGGTGCAATATTCCAAGACAATATTTAAGAAAAAACGAAAAAATCATTAACAAGTCACAAGTCACATTTTAAATTAAATCAGACTCATTAGTCCACTCAGAGGTGTTCGTAGGTTTCATATTCCAACAGTAACATTTTGTAATATTAGACTTGTATGCAAATAATAGTGTGACTAAAATAGTTTTAGTTATAATTTTATTATTCTAGTAATATAAAATTAAATAAGTAAATTTTAAAAACCAATCAAATTATGTGACTTACTTTGAGCTAAAGATATAGATAATGTTGGATTTCGATTGGAATAGGCGCTGATTGCTGACTAGATGGGAAGTGCATGGACATGAACATGACTATGATTCTTGATAGTGAAATATATATTGTTTTCTTTAATTTATTTTAATTGTTTGATGCCTTTGGTGTGGCCAATCATTCTTTTTAATATCCAAAACTGGATAATTCTTATGTATAGAGACCGGATCAGACCCTACACCTTCAATGAGAAGGTTATTAAGATGAAAACCACAACTCCTCTTATATATGTATAAAATCAAGGATTAAAAATTAAGAAAGGAGAATCTGCAATTTTAAGAGAGATGGAGGTGTGAAAAAACAACTTTATACACCAAAAAAAAAAAGTCGAGATTTTAAATAATTTAATAAAGGCGGTAGTCCCCCTCGATTATGAACCTTAAAAAAATAATATATCCATATGTATTGAGATTATGTTAAAATTGCGTGATCTCTTTAATTTCCGGCTTGATGTTTACATAGTTAACAAGATTTTTCTTCGAGTTTTATCTTCATAGTACTTAAAATCTTAATTTATTTAATATGATCATGGTGTCTAGCAAAAGTTATTTACCTTAGCTTTTTTAAGATATCCATATCCTTCAACTATCCATAGTCGATTGAACTCTTTAAGTCTTATCTTACAACTGAAATCTACTATATAGTATTTTTTATTTTAAAAAAAGCGTTGGACATAAACATTAATGATGATCTTGGACAAGGTATAGAACTAATGTCTCAAACTATCTTCGTGTCAGAAACTACACAACTGTTTTTGCCTAGTTGGAAATGTGGATATGTTGATTGGATAGATACACTCATCCTTCTCAAAATTCTCTTCTTATATGTATTTTGGTCAATCGTGTGTATCTTCATACTATTGTACATAAAATATGATATTAGTGAAGGATCCATAATTCAGAATTAGGTGTATAAATCAGCAATTTAAAAAAGAGAAAATTAGATGAAGAATGAATTTGTAAATTTAGACTTGTAAATATATAATTTCGAAGAATAAAATATTAAGATTTATAAAAAAATACGGATCAAATTCACAATTTGAAATACTAGTATTGTATTGATATTCTTGCAACTTGTTATCTGGGTTGCATTTAGTGTTGTAGGGGACAACATTTTCTTGCAAACACATCTCCATCATTAGAGGTATGGGCTGCACCACTTCATTTCTTGCAATAAACGATTATCACTTATACCATTCATTCAACAATGTTGTCTGAAAATATAATTCACAAATACAGAGATACATCGTACAAACATAACATGCATAACGTTAGTTAATCAAGTTCAAAACAGAGCACTATATTATTACATCCTGCTCTTCCTCACCGGCCCCATCTCCTTCGCCTTGCTCCTCAACAGATGCTTCTGTATCTTTCCGGTGGCCGTCTTCGGCAGCGGGCCGAAGACCACCGACTTCGGGACCCAGTACGCCGGCATCTTCACCCGGCTGAACTTCATTATGTCGTCGGCCAGGCCGGAAGTATCGACGTCCGGCTTCGGTGTCACGAACGCACACGGCGACTCACCCCACTGCTCGTCGGGCCGGGCCACGACCGAGACCTCGAATATCGCGGGGTGCTGGTAGAGAATGTTCTCGACTTCGACGCTGCTGATGTTTTCGCCTCCCGATATGATGATATCCTTCGATCGGTCCCTGATCTCGATGTATCCGTCAGGGTGCTTCACGCCGAGGTCACCGGAATGGAACCATCCGTCGGCGAAAGCTTCTTGGTTTGCTTTAGGGTTCTTGAGATATCCCTTCATCACCGCGTTGCCTCGGAACACGATCTCCCCGATCGTCTTCCCGTCGGCAGGTACAGGTGTCATGTTTTTGGTGTCGACGACGTCCAAGCCCTCTAGGGCGAGGTACCGGACACCTTGCCTCGCGTTGAGACGGGCTTGATCCTCCGGTGATAGCGAGTCCCATTCGGGCTTCCACGCACATATAGTCGAGGGGCCGTATGTTTCGGAGAGTCCGTATGTGTGCGTAACTCGGAAGCCTTGTTGCGACATTGCGAAGAGAACTGAGGGGGGAGGAGCGGCACCGGCAGTCATGACATGTACAGTGCGCGGGAGGGGGAGGATCGTCTCGTTTTTCGGGGAGTTTACGATGGTATTGAGAACCACAGGTGCAGCACAGAAATGAGTCACTCCAAGATTAGCTATGGCTGAGTACACACCTTTTGCTGAGACCTAATTCAACACAAGTGAATACCAATTCAACACAAGTGAATACCATTAAGGATCGAAATCGCACACACGAGCAATCACAATAATAAAACGGTTAACAAGAATCGAGATACTGCTAAACTAAGCAAAGCCCAAACTAAGTGTGCTCCCGCACGACCCGTACACATGTCATAGTAATAAACATCAGACTCCACATGCTCAACAAATAAATATCGTTTTTTCATATTATTTTCTATAGTACCTAATTGATAAAATAACATGTATGCGGAATTGTTTCCTAAGATTGAAAAAGTGCGAAAAAGTACCTGTCTAAGGCATATGCTCGTGCCACAAAGTGCCGCGAGAGTCCAAGTGAAACACCAACCATTGCAATGGAACATCGGTAGAGTCCACAAATAAACAGCTCCTTCTTTCATTCCCCATACAAGGGCATTACTTAGAGCCATAAGATAAGCCCCTCGGTGGTGCAGCACGACCCCCTTCGGACTAGCGGTAGTTCCCGAAGTATAACCCAAAGTAATGCTTTGCCACTCATCTTGTGGCGGTTTCCATTCAAATTCTGCGTCGCCAGTTTCCATGAACTTTTCGTATTCAACAGCTCCTCTTCCCAGTGCATAGTGAAGCGACTCTGGATCGCAATTCGCATCAGCAATCACGATCAAAATTGGAGGTCTAAAGTTCCCTTTCTGTGTGTCCGCCATGATTTTCAATGACTCCTCAGCTAAGGTGAAGAACTCTTGGTCCACCATAATAACGGCAGATTGTGAATGTCCTAAAAGAAAAGCTATGGTCTGTGCGTTTAGACGAACGTTGACCGCATTGAGTACAGCACCGGACATAGGAACCCCGAAATGAGCTTCGTACATGGCTGGAATGTTTGGCGCAATAACTGCAACCTGTTGAAACCAGAGAAATCTGTTATGTTGGCTAAAGTGTGGTAAATTCTCTCAGAACTTCAGATGTAGGACTTTGTAAACACAAACCCGTAAAATTACCATTAGAGTTTATACAGCTAGTCTACATGACTGATACTAAATCCAGCTTCTTCTGACTGTATGTTTAGATTATAGATGCAACTTATTCAATATAGCCACATATTTTATAAATTTAAACTTCAACAAGACCGTTTATTCTTATCGTTTTCGAGAAATTATACGTATCAAATATTACACATTAAAGACTAATCGCCACTCTAAATCAAGCATATATATCAGAAAAAAAATTATATAAAGCATAGTAATCTGAACCTAACACCACCCAGTTTTAATATTTTGATGGCCTCGTCATCCCTTACAAAGACAGTAGCTCTTTAGGGCACTACTAGATAAGCTTTGTTACATCAGCAGTTTATAGTAAAAAATGGATATCAGCTAAAAGACTTTTTCCAATCTCTATATTGTGGAAAACATATTATATAACAGAATGAGCATTTGTCAACCATTCAGTAGTAATTTATGTTTATAATAATGTGGGAAGCAGCTATATGATGTCCAATTCAAGTCGGGTAGAGTAGATAACTGCAAATATCCAGCCCCGGTCACCGATATAATAAGACCTGAGCACCTTGGCCTCATCTAAATGTACTAAAATCTTGAAAACTATTTAATTTCCTTCGATCAAATAAACTAAATACATCTTGATTCTTTTCTGCAATTAAAGTACACGGTTGACTTGAGGTTACAGACAGTGCAAAGGATAAGCTGAAGGGTGATCAAGTCATGAAATTTTTTAATGATCATATAACAAAGACAGAGAAACCAAGCAAGAGAATAAAACTGTTCGTCTATACTATTGAAAAGTGAAAACAAATTAACTGGATCAAACTCTTTCTTAAGGCTACATAAACTATAATACTCGACCAACACCAGATGCAATCTATGCAGGACAGACCCTGCTTCTACTTACATGAATAACTATCTCATTCATCTCGTACTAGTAAATCCAACGTCAAGCACCTATAAGCAATTTTACATCACTATTTGTTTTCCACACAATAAATATTGCATCATGTTTATCCTCAGTCAAGGCTCGTCAAGAAATAAGCGGAAGCTTTCTGGTAAATTTTACATTTACTAAGCTCGTTCTTTGCCCAATTTGAATGACCACGGCTACAACTCAAGCCAAACATTCATTAGGTCTCTAAAGGTTTTGCATTTGCACCTAACATGTATCCATTTCTAGCTAGGCAGAGCAGTTTAAGTGTAAATATTCTATCTCAATCAATTTTAAATAGATGGACTAAAAAGTTCCCATTTTGTAAGCACTAAAATTAGCTGGCTGAGCTAACAAATGTTTGCTATTTAACTTATTTGATTTGTATTCCATCTAGAACATGCACTTCACATATAAGCCACTCAATCATTATCCTTTCATATGTTTGACCTCTAGCTCCATCCAAAAGAAAAATATTAATAATTTACTAGTGGCTACAAGAACCCAGAATAGCATAAATATAACATTATAACAACAAGCTTAGTCGTTTATAAATCAAATTCGTGAACTCCAATATATCATAAAAATGGAATCTTGATTTTCTATAATCAGAGCATATATTTGATACTGAAGAATTTCATAAATTAGCAAAGAGGGCTAATCAAATCCGGATTTTTCCAAATAAACTTGCAACAAAAGCTTGATTCTCAACAAGATTTTAGCTTCTTCCTTCTTCTAAAAATAGTAAAAACAAAATTAATTGGATTGAATTCTCGAAAAAAAATTGTCTTTCTCACAACCCATATCAATAAACTTAAATCTTAAGTCTCTTCAACTTCGCTGAGAGATTTCAGATCACCAAATGAATCGTCGAAAATAAGAATTAATTAATTAAAAATGGTGACGACACTCACGGTGCTACCGAAGGTGATGCCCCTCTTGGCGAGGGCGGAAGCGAGCTGGCGGCACCGACGGTAAGTCTGCTGCCACGTGTAGGAGACGGATCCATGGATGACGGACTTCCGCGTCGGGTGGACTAGAGCGGCCCGCTCCAGAAACCCGAGTGGCGTCAAGGCCGTGTAGTTAGCTGGGTTCTTTGGGAGATCATCGATGTCTCTCTCCACAACTCCCATCTGCTGCACTCGCTCTCTCTCTCTCTCTCTCTCTCTCTCTCTCTCTCTGTGTGTGTTCCGATGGTGCGATAGTGTAGTCTGAATATTTCACGACTCTCACTCCTCCTGCCTATTTATATAAACTGGAGAGAAGTTGACGAAGGTGAGAAATATGTAAATACTAATTAATAATTATTAGAATTAGATTGCAAATGCCTCGTCCTCTTATAGTAGTTTCATACTTTTATTTGATTGCTGTGGATATCATTTTAAACTAACTTAATTTATCGAGTATTGTCAGGTTCAAAATCTTCTGGTCAATGCCACTGTTTAAAGTACTCCCTCAGCTTCATTTCATTTTTATAGTTTTTTCTTTTTACACCATCTAATTTAATTAGTTCCATTTTTAAAAAATAAAATAATTATTGTACATTTTCCTACTTTTTATTTATAAGATTCACTTATTAACATAGAAATGATTATTCATCTTTAGTCTCGGTGCTGGAAAAAATAAAAAAGTTCAAATAAAATGGAAGGAGTATATTAGTGGATTTTTTAGTTTAGTATATTAGTTTATTACTTTATATACCAGTAAGTGGTAAAATTCAATCATGAATTCTACCAAATAAGTGGAATTCATGATTTCAAGATAGAGGGAACGAAATCAGTATCGAGTCACTGATATTGTTAGGGGTGTCCATTCGAAAAAAAAATATCGAATCGACGGATCATGAGAGTCGATTCAATTTTTGATTAAAATCGAGTAATACCACTCATTCATTGAAATCAGTTGATCAAACGGGTGGATCCATATGTTTTTCTTTTTTTTTTTCTTCTTATAAATATACATTATATATTTTCTGTCTTCGTGTTCTTTAAAACAACACGCTTCTTTATTTGTTGATTAACATCTCTTGCTAGTTTATTTTCTGATTTTCATTTACTTGATCCAGTTAGAGGGATCAAATTGGAAATCAAATTTTATAAATCTGAAGAAAAAATCGAACATCTACCAACTTTTTTCTAAAATTGATCAACTGTGAACATTCTTAAATTATTTTTTATAAGGAATCCTATTTTTTGTTAAAATGCGAATAAATTTAGCTCTTGTAAAATGGCTTATAAATCACATAAGATATGCAAATAATAATATAATATTATTAGGTTAGTAATGTGTGACTAGATCATAGTGGAAGGCTAAAATTTTGGCATGTGACAGAATTTCTACTACCTTTATGACGCGTACGACAAATTAAAGAAAAACTATAATATGCACTAAATGGGCCTTTAAATAAATTTAGGAATATTAAATTCCGTCACAATGACCAATGAGCCCAACTTATAATGATAATTTATGAGCTTATTAGATGGGCTTAGTCTAT
Organism: Lavandula angustifolia; assembly: GCA_028984105.1. Classification (NCBI taxonomy): domain Eukaryota; kingdom Viridiplantae; phylum Streptophyta; class Magnoliopsida; order Lamiales; family Lamiaceae; genus Lavandula; species Lavandula angustifolia. The sequence goes on from CM054816.1 coordinate 8,391,329, forward strand.
AAAAATATTACTATCACTATGACTATTTTATTATTGGTATTTTGTTACATACCAGTATACCACAAGAGTTTTTTAAACACATAATTACTTTACACATCATAATTGTATATTTTTTTTACAATGAAAGTGTATTTGAGCTCGTTTGGGAAACAACTTTAAAAAAAATTATTGCATAAATGCTTAAATTTAATAAGTTGTTATATTTGAATGTATATATGGATTATAATTTAAACAATATACAAAATAAAAATGTAGTGAAATAAATTGTGGGAATATAAGTTCACTCGGAAGATTTATCAATGAGTTCCATATAAGTTCTTCATAAAATGTTGGAGATTATTTCAGATATGTTGGTATTGGCGGTAAATAATATGAGTGGTAATATGGATAATCCGACAGTTATCGATTTATACGACGATTATTTTTCACATGTATATTATTTAATTTTATGCAGGTAAATAAATAATGGAATTACATTGTAGAATAAAGAGCGAATCGGTTCAAGGAAGTGATTGGCATGAATTGTGGAAAGCTGTTACGAGGAGTTGCTGATTTAATGGGAAGAAGATTTCTTGGTCTTTAAGCTGAGTTGCACATGTAACAAGGCTAGATCGTGCTGCTTGGAGCGTGGTCTGCAAATCAGGATACTCTATAATTATCAGAATTTATTAGTTGAAGAACTTGAACCCGTTTGAAGTGAGTAACTTAGTAAACATAGAGTGTCACATTTGTTAGAAGCGTAGTCTAGTTAGCGAGTGGAAGCTAATCTCGGCATATTGGAGCAAAGTGATTGTTCGAGTATTTATGTCTTGTGTTTAACAACGCGTCATAAGTGTTTAGTCGTGTTGGTGATTTACGGGGTAGAGTAGGATCGTATGTATCATACACTGTTTTATTTGTAATCTTTTTGTGATAATGGATCAATACACATTATATCTTGTGGAAAAATTGTTTGTGTATAATTTTGTTACTACTTTATTTCCTTTGTATTTTCAAAACTCTATAGACAAATGTTAATCCTTGCGTTAATTTATCATATATACTGATCAACATCCTTCATATGGCACCGATACCTTCATATACTTACAAAAATAAGTCAACAAATTTATAGAAGACTTGTAAATTATCTCCACAAACTTTCTCAAATACTCGCATAAATACTTATTATTCACAACTAGTTCAAATTCAAATAAATTATTTATAAACTCTTCTAAACAAATCATTCATTTAGCTCCTTGCATTTGTTAACTAATAAATGAAGTAAATGATATTTAAAAAAAAAAAGTGAAGCAAACCATAGAATTTTCAAAGACGACGCGTCGGCGCCTGATATAAAGAGGAATAAAAAATTCCAATTTATCTATTTTTACAAGTAAAGGGAGACAAAGGTACAAAAGGCTGGTGTGGCGACATTAACGTTGTCATGTTTTATGGAACGCCTCTTTACACGTACCATTTTTCTTTCCTTTTTCTTCTCTTTTGGTTTGCAAATAGGAACTTTAGGTTGTTACATATATCTAATAAATATAAATACAAAAAGTTATAAGTCTAATTAGAATGACGTAGTGGTTGACTGGTTGACTTAGTGGGTATTTGGAGTTTATTGATAAGTGTTGAAAGTTGATGATTTGAGAATTCGTAGCTGTTTGAAAATAAGTACTAAAAGCTGCGGAAAGTGGGGAAAATAATATTTGTAAAACTAATGATATCAGTAGCTTATTTTTAAGTTTTTAAATAAAATATTAAATAATTATAACTTATAACAAATAAATAAATAAATAAATATTTATTAATTTTATATTATATAAACTTATAATATATCATATTAACATAAACATATCATACTACTATATTTTATTATTTGCTTCAAATTCATAATAATAATATTTTTTATATAATTTTAATAATTACGTAGCTAATAAATAATTATCATTAATTGAAAATATAAAAAATATTAATTTAAAATTCAAAATTTTCAGAACCCGCTATTTTAGTTAATATATATTTAATTATATTTAATTTAGTAGTAATTATTATTTAGTTAAACTTGAAGAATTTATAGATAATAAATATAAAATATTTTTTATCAAATTACTAACTAATATATTAAATTATAATTATAATCAAAATTTGAAATTAAGAAAAATAGTAATTTTAAAATTAATAATTTTTTAGAATTAAGAAATATTTAAAGGATAAAACAATCCAATAAATCAGATAAACTGTAAGCTGCAGCTAAAAGTTGGGTCATAGCAGCTTAAACAGCTTCTCTATCTTGACTATATTTGGTAAGAAATTTCTGCTAAAAGTTGAGTGTTCCAATAACTTCAGTAGCAGCTAAAAGTTGTTCCAAATACCAATTGAATGTTGCAAATTCTAGTTCTACTCATTCCTTATATATAATAAAGCTTAATATAACTAGTGCGCAACTCAATTACGCCTACAACTTTCCAATTAAAAATTAATTTCTTGAAATTTGTGAACACTAACTTTCTCCATTCAAATAGGGTGGCATAGTCGACATATATTAGATCATGAAAAGACAACAAAGTGATTTCCATACTGGGAACCAAATTAAATTATTGAAGTTTGGTTTATTCAAATTTTTGGGAGGTGGATATAATTTTAAAAAGTTGGGAACACATAATTTAAGATATGTGGCTATAGTTTGCCCTAATTGGCCGAAAAGAAAAATGGACCTAGCGTTATTAAGTTGGACCTCGTGTTACATTAAATTAAAGATTGATTTTATAGTGAAATATGGTTTCAGTTGAGGAAAGAAGACGATCGATATTGCACAAGGGAATTTGAATTTTGATAGAGGAAATGGATGAAGTATAAAATTTACGAAAATATGAAATATATAAAAACTCAAAAATTACATATAAAAAATAAATTTTGTTATAATTTTAGTGGCGGATGCACTAGCTAGCGTCCTATGTATAGCCTCTATATCCTCTCTAAATTAATATAGTTGGGACTGAGAAATTTTAGTATCTTAGAAATATATTAATTTATCAATAAATTAATATTTATTAATTTAAAGAGAGTTTTCGACATGAACGGAGTAGAATGTATAGTTAACCTCTAAAAACGATGAATTATAAAAAATACAATGAATCATTTGACTACATTTAGAAACAATAAATTAAGTTCATTGTTTTAATACAATGAATCATTTAACTATTTAGGAACAATAAAATTAAGTTCATTGTATTTTTATTAAAAGATATTAAATGTATAATGATAATAGTATATACTATATATAGATGATGAAAAAATAATTAAATTTAAGTTTTAAAAAAAGTCAACACTAGAATCATATTTTCAGAAAATTGTCTTAGTATTCTGGTAATTTACCGAGTATTAAATTACGAAGATTTTATTGTGGTTCTCAATAAATTATTTAATAATATTTTTATCGAAACACCATTGCAAACATTGTACGTTTTTTACGAGAATACCTTACCATTGTTATTTGAGTTGCTGATTATTACAATTTGTTATTGTATAAGTACACTAATTAACGAACTATACATAAAAGGTAAAATATTACTACTAGTTAGCGAACCATACACGAGTAATTATGTCTTTTTGCGTTGATAATAAAAATTCATAGCCGCTGCTATCAATATATTGATTAGATAAATTATAGTACTCTATAATATTTATTGTTTACGCGTTGTCCCCTAAATTATGAAAATGTACACTTTACTTTATGAACTATTAGCTTTATGTGTTTTGTCCTCTTAACTAGGAAAATGTGTAATTTATCCCATAAACTATATAATTTGTTGAAGAAAAGTTTTATTTTGGCAAAATACATAACTATACGTGCAAATATCATCTTATTTTTAGTAGTTTTGTGCGGTTTAACCCATGTATTATTAATTTTGTGATAATTTAAAATGCTACTACTGTCAATTTTGCACGTGTAGTCGAAATTTTTTTATCAAAATTTCACTTTTTCTTCAACAAATTAAATAGTTAATCGAGCAAGTTACACATTTTCATAATTAAGGGACAAAGTGCGCAAAGCAATAATTCAGAGACAAAACATACATTTTTATAATGTAAAAAACAAAATATAGATTTATATAATTTAGGGGGTTTGACGTATTTAAGATTTATATGCTCGCGTGTCGTAAGGTGATGTTTGGAACAGATTTCAGCTGCAACTTATAGCTTTCAGCTGCAACTAGAGTGTTTGGAACACCCAGCTTTCAGCAGAAATTCCCTACCAAATATAGCCAAGATAGAGAAGCTGCTTAAGTTGTTATGACTCAGCTTTCAGCTGCAGTTTACAGCTTATCTAATTAATTGAACTATTTTATCATTTAGTTATTTTTATAATTCTAAAAAAATAATTAATTTTAAAATTAATAATTTTCTTAATTACTTATTTGATTATAATTATATTTTAATATATTAGTTAATAATTTGATAAAAATTATTTTATATTTATTATTTATAAATTCTTCAAGTTTAATGAAATAATTATTAAATTAAATATAGATTAATTAAAATAGTGGATTTTGAAAATTTTGAATTCTAAATTAATATTTTTCTATTTTCATTTAATGATAATTATTTCTTAGCTACGTAATTATTAAAATTATGTACAAATATTATTATTATAAATTTAAGCAAATAAACAATATTTAAAATATAATAATATGATATGTTTATACTAATATGATATATTATAAATTTATATAATATAAAAATTAATTTAATGTAATATTTATTTATTTATTATAAATTTTAATTATTTAATAACACTGAGGGTAAATGAATATTTTATTTATAAATTTAAAATAAGCTACTAATATCAGCAATTTTTCAAACGCTATTTTCCTACTTTCAGCAACTTTCAACACTTATTTCAAAATACCTATAAATTCTCAAATCAACCACTTTCAACATTTATCAATAAATTTCAACTACTCCAAACATCCATTAACTGGTAACTGAAGTAATGAACGTTTACTGAACAAACAATAAAATTTAATTATTTTTGCATATATGAACAATAAATACTTTTGGGCCCATATGGTACCGAGTAGTACGAAAATTTGACTTTTAATATTTAAGTTTTGGTGCAGACGACGAGTGAGGCGGTCCAAATAAATTATGCGAATTATGATGTTAGTGGTCATTTCAACTTTAATTAACTCTATATATTCATATTATATTGTACCCCGACACCACATTTGACGTGTCCAATTTTGCCTTTTGGGTTCATATTATCCATTAAAGTGACGAAGAATTTAACCGAACCCATCAAAACGGAGTATATAATAGTGATTAGCATGTCTCCAGTTTGGCTTTTAGTAGTCTGATACTTTTCTAATGATCAGTTTTTGACATACGCTTAATATTACGGAACACGATATTTTTAGAAAACCTTAAAATACAACACGATGTCGAAATGTATGGATTAAATGTTGGAAAATCGTTTAAATATATATATATATATATATATATATATATATTTATATTATTAATTATAATGGAAAGTTAATTAGCATTTATTGCTAATTTGACTTGAGCAAATTTCAGCCCGTTCGATCGCATTTTCGAGCCTCGATGTTTATCTGATTAATGTTTTGAGATATATGACGTCGATCTACGTTTCGAGTAGATAATTATAGTGTGCTTAATTTCTCGATTCCGATTTTCGGTGAGTGAGAAATAGTGGCTCGAAGTTTGGGGGGACAAAACTAATATATTACATAAAGTGGAGGAACTTACCTTATTCGGGTGTTGGAGAGTATTACATTTATCAATGTCCCACATTGATAAATGAAATAACTTTAATGTGGTATTTAAGTCTCTACCACATTCTAAGAGATAACAAAGTGACATGTGGTGGGCTTGGGCCACACATGCTCATGCGCGCGAGCCTTTTCGCCGACCGCCTCACACGCGGCGCGGCGTGATAGGTCTATTTTGTACTATCCAAATTCCGTGTATTTTGGCATATTTTGTGGCGTTTGGATTTGTTTTGGTGTTTGTTTTGCAGTGCTTGTTGATGATGTGGCATTTGACGAGGCGTCGAGGTGGCAGTTGAGAGATTTAAGAAATATATGCTCGAAAAGGAAGAAAGCAATCTTGATTTGCACCGATAAGGAAGGAGACAAACAAATGAAGAAATCAATCTTGATTTGCGCCGAAAAGGAAAGGAGGAATGAAATAGAGGAATCAATCTTTAATTTGATTCACATATCAATTAAAGAGAGAAGATTAAGGGATTTCATCATTAAGTCTCTTAATGATTGATTTGCACCAATAAGGAAGGAACGAGGCTATATAAACACACCTTGAGGGAGGAAGAAGGATCATCTCATTTTTCATTTCTTTTCATCTTCATTCCTTCACTATCCAAGGCCGACACCACCGAAGTCATTCTGCCAATTCATCATCCTTTTACACCATCCAACGCCTACACCGAGAGAGAGAGAAACCGAAGCCGACGCCGAAGCAAGAATCATCCAAGCAAGCACACGCCGACGCCTAGAAGAATCCGATCGAGGGGGTGGCTCTATTTAAAGTTTGCATTTCCTGTTTGAATTCATGAACTTTGGTTTGATTTGGAAGAAACAATATGTTAACATTTCCTTTGAATTTTCCGGATTTTAATTGTCTACGTTTAATTAGCTTATGGATAGTTTCCTAGTTCTTAATTTATGAAATTTGCATTTCTAGGATTTTTAATTTCGTGCACTTAGTATTCTGAATTTCATTAATTAGTTAGAATGTTCATGCTTAACCGTTTATTGAGTTTCATTATATTTTGTGTTCTGTCCATAACTAATATGCGTAGCTAATTCTTTTTAGGGGTCGGCAAATTGTGAAACACACACCACTTAAATTTCGTGAGACTGGGACTTAAAATTAATCACTTGAGTTCTGAATTAATCTAGGTTTAATTAATTGGATTAATTAATCTATGCTTGATCACCCTACTTAATTTAACTCATCGCTAATTTAGTACTTCCATCGTTTCTCATGGGATTAGGCTAAATAAGTAGCAAATTGTTCTTAGGACAATTGGATTAATTTGGTAGGAGACTATTAGATGCCCACCATACGAGTATGCTCCTAAATTGGGTTCCCTTAATTCTTAAAGCTGATTAGGTGTTAAATCTATTGATTGCCCACCAACGTAGATTGCATCTAATTTAGAGAAGTAGTCGTTTCAATGCCCACCATGGCGACTACCGATTAATTAAGAGGGAATAGGGGGTATGTCAGTTTAACTACGGTATCCTACAACCAATTGATTTAAGTGAATTAATTAATTATTAGTGTCAGTGATCGATTGTGAGTGTGTGTGAATCATCTTGCTGGACCCGCTTTTCTTTGCATTAGTAAATTTCGTGTTAAATTCTTGCTTGCTTTCATAATTCTTAGGTTATAAGAAAATCCCAAAAATTGCGTGGTAGCTAACCAAAACTCTGATTAATAGGATTTTTAGGCTTGAATTACTCCGTTCCCTGTGTTCGATACCTGTGCTATACTAATTTTTTGGTCTAGCAATTTTGCAGGATTATTTGGTGTAAAACAACGATCACCACGGAGAGGCGCGCTGCGCCGCGCCCGGGCCCAGCCCCGGCTCCGGTTTCGGTTTCGGTTTTGGTCCGTGTCTGTGGACTTGGATCTTGGCAATTGGTCCTTTGGGTGGTCCGTCGGCTGTCGGGTCGGGCGGTGCAGTGGACCGGCTGCACTGGATTCCTCTCCGTGGTGCAATGCACCTGCCACACCCAAGCAGTACTTTTGGATGGAAGTCTCTGGAAGAGGCTGTTCAGGTGTCCACCTCTCCACTTACCATACCCACGTCCTCTTGCATTGATGACTCCAGCAATCAACACCTGGTGGAAGCTGCCTATAAATAGGAAGCTGGATTTCATTCCATAACACACCAACAAGAATCATCTACATTTTCTTAGCTCATCCTAGCTGCTTCTTAGCTCCTCTTAGCTCATAGTTTCAGCAGCCTGTCCTCGCCGGAGCTCGACGATTTTGCGGTGCTGCAATCTTCGAGACGTTCGTCGTTTTATCTTTGGGGACGATACGCCTACAACCGAGAGCACTACCGGGGCGTATTTCGTCTTGCGGAGAGAGGGCTCCTCGACTCGACGAGATTTGTTTTAAACATTCGACGGTTCTTTTATTTTGTTCTATTTTTCGGCTTATTGTATTGTTTTGTAATAGCATCTTGTGTTACTAACAATCGCAAGACGAAATATATAATTAATCCTACCTACTCAAGCTGCTTCAAAACATGTCTTCCTCAAGTGCTGTCATCTCCGACGCTGCCGCTGCCGCCGCTTCTGCTGCCACCAACCCCGCTGTATCTGACGTCGTTGCCTCCTCCGGCAACGTAGTTCCGCCGGTGTATGTCCCTACACCTACACTGGTCTTTGCTAATCCTACACTCGCTGCCATGTCCGCCGCCACCGACACCAGGATAGCACTTAACCGTGCTAATGCCGCTAACACGACATTCAACTTCAATGCTATGTCCTCTGCTTTGCAGAGCAATGTCCCTTTTGGGAGTGTGAACCACCATGGAGTGGTGGGGGGTTCAAACCCGACCCTGACGGCACCTCTGCACTCGTCTAGAGTGTTGCCCGCTGCTGAGAAGCCGGCCAAGTTTGGTGGAGCCGACTTCAAGAGGTGGCAACAGAAGATGTTGTTCTATCTGACAACATTGGGGTTCACCACTGTTTTGATGGAGAATGCACCTGCCCCTCCAAGTGAAAATGAAGAGAACTTGGAAGTCCGCATAGCCTATGATAACTGGCTAACATCTGACTACTTTTGTAAAAACTTCTTGCTTAGTGGACTAGATGATAGTACATGCGGTGTATATGCAAATGTAAAGACCTCCAAGGCAATTTGGGAGGCACTTGAAAGAAAATGCCGTGCCGACGATGCAGGTACCAAGAAGTTTGTAGTCGCCAAGTTCTTGGACTACAAAATGGTGGACTCTCGACCAGTCATGGACCAAGTGCAAGAGTTCCAACTCATTGTTCATGACGTCCACGCCGAAGGAATGCTTTTGCCAGATGCTTTCATTGTGGCAACCGTAATCGAAAAGCTTCCCCCGAGCTGGAAGGACTGCAAGAGCTACTTGAAGCACAAGCGAAAGGAAATGACGCTTGAGAACCTTGTGGTGAAGCTCCGCATTGAGACCGACATGAGGACTCGAGATGGGAAGGGCAAAGCACCCGTGGAGCCAAGAGTCAACCTTGCTGAGAAAGGTGGCAACTCCAACAATGCTAAGAGAGGGCGTCCGAATAGCAACCCCAAAGGGAAGGGCAAGGTGCAATCCCGCAAGTTTGAAGGGGACTCGCTACAATCGCGGCAAATCCGGCCACATGTCCAAGGACTGCCGAAAGCTGAAGAAGAAGAGGGCTCGTCAAGCCAATATGTTGGAGATTGACCTCACTGAAGCCGACCTTGCGGCCGTTGTCACTGAAGAAGCAAACGTCGTGGAGAATGAGGGGAAGTGGTATATTGATACCGCTGCCACGGCACATGTTTGTGGTGACCGAAGCCGCTTCACCAAGTACAAGAGCTGCCAAGGGAGGAAGCTCAATATGGGGAATCAAGCCTCATCTGAGGTAGTTGGCTATGGTACTGTGGTTCTAAGGTTGAGCTCAGCAAAGAACCTTACTCTTGGAGAGGTGCTGCATGTCCCCGACATCCGGAAGAATCTTGTGTCCGGCTCTGTACTAGTCAAGAGAGGGTTTAGACTAGTTTTTGAGTCGGATAAATTTATCTTGTCTAAATTTGGTATGTTTTTAGGAAAAGGTTACCTATCTGAGGGCCTTTTCAAACTATCTGTAATGGCAATTCGCCAGGAGCCCGTTGAGGCTAAGAATAATGAGAATGAAGCTACTTCCTCTTACTTGATTGAGTGTTCCGATTTATGGCATTCTAGATTAGGACATGTTAATCTAAATGCTATAAAAAGATTAGTTAATCTCGATCTACTTAAAGTAAATGAGTTTAACAAAACGAAGTGTGAAATTTGTGTTGAAGCAAAATTGGCTAAGCTGCCTTTTCATTCTGTAGAAAGGAACACAAAACCTCTAGAACTCATTCAGACTAATGTTTGTGACTTGAAGTTTGTACAAACTAGAGGTGGGAAAAAGTATTTTATTACTTTTATTGATGACTGCACTAAGTATTGTACTCTTTATCTTTTAAGGAGTAAAGATGAGGCGATTGAAGCCTTTACTAACTTCAAAGCAGAAGCCGAAAACCAACTTGATTGTAAAATCAAAATGGTACGAAGTGATAGAGGTGGAGAATATGTAGCTCCTTTTGAAGAGTTGTGTAAGACAAGTGGTATTATTCATCAAACCACTGCCCCCTATTCGCCTCAATCAAATGGTGTAGCTGAAAGGAAGAATCGAACTCTAAAGGAGATGATGAATGCCTTGTTAGTAAGTTCTGGATTGCCCCAGAACATGTGGGGGGAAGCCGTTTTGACGGCTAACTACTTATTAAACAAAATACCTCTAAAAGGTAGAGATGTAACTCCTTACGAGTTGTGGAAAGGAAGGAAACCTTCCTATAAATACTTCAAAGTGTGGGGGTGTTTGGCTAAGGTAGAAGTGCCTTTGCCTAAGCAAGTTACAATCGGACCTAAGACTGTCGATTGTATCTTTATAGGATATGCACTGAATAGTAGTGCATATCGATTTGTCATTCATAAGTCGGCTGTGCCCGATATGAATGTTGGAACTACTATTGAGTCAATGAATGCTATATTCTTTGAACATGTATATCCTTGTAAGAAGGATGATAAAATTGAGTCAAGCTCTAGTGATGAAGCAAGAGAAGTTGCTAGTAGTTCTAGAAATGTGGGGGTAGAACCCGATACACGTAAAAGGCAAGCTGTCGATCTTGAAACTTTAAAACCAAGACGTAGCACTAGAGCAAGAGTTGCTAAGGACTTTGGTCCTGATTATATTGTCTTTCTTTTGGATGAAGAGCCGCGGTCTATAAAAGAAGCTCTTTCTAGACCCGATGGCCCACTTTGGCAAGAAGCTGTCCAAAGTGAAATTGATTCCATTATGTAGAATCACACTTGGGTCTTAGCAGACTTACCCGAAGGTTGCAAGCCCTTAGGATGTAAATGGATCCTAAAAAGAAAGTATAAGGCAGATGGGTCAATTGATAAATATAAAGCTCGTTTAGTGGTTAAAGGCTTTAAGCAAATTGAAGGATATGACTTCTTCGATACTTATTCGCCTGTAACGAGGATTACGTCTACCCGTGTGCTTCTCGCGATTCTTTGCTTTGCACAATCTTGAGATTCACCAAATGGACGTGAAAACTGCCTTTCTAAATGGAGATTTAGAAGAGGAAATTTACATGGAACAACCTGAAGGGTTTGTAGTACCTGGCCAAGAGCGAAAGGTATGTAAGTTGGTGAAATCCCTAAATGGGTTGAAACAAGCACCATTACAATGGCACTTGAAATTCGACGAGGCTATGTTGTCGAATGGTTTTAAGATTAATGAATGTGACAAGTGTGTTTACATAAAGAATACAAAGAATGGATTTGTAATTGTTTGTCTTTATGTAGACGACATGTTAATTATGGGACAAAACCTTCAAGTCATAAATGACACCAAGCGTATGCTTAAAAGAACTTTCGATATGAAAGATATGGGAGGCTGGCGATGTTATTCTTGGAGTAAAGATACAAAGAACTCCCAAAGGGATTGTTCTGTCTCAATCTCATTATATTGAGAAAGTGCTTAAGAGGTTTAATGCCTTTGATAGTGTGCCGGCTAAGACTCCTTTAGAAGTTAATGTTCACTTGAGCAAGAATAGGGGTGATCCTGTTGCTCAAGAGGATTATGCTAGAATCATTGGTTGTCTTATGTACATCACGAATTGTACTAGGCCTCGATCTAGCTTCGTCCGGTGAACAAGCGAGTCGCTATACTAGGTAACCCAGGAGGGAGGCTTTGGAAACCTCTTGTAAGGGTTAGAAGTATTTGAAATACACTCTTAACTTTGGGCTGCACTACTCGAGACATCCCCTAGTACTTGAAGGGTACTGTGATGCAAATTGGATATCCGACACTAAAGACTCGTTGTCTACTAGTGGTTATATTTTCACTATAGGGGGAGGAGCTGTGTCGTGGAGATCCACGAAACAGACGTGCATAGCCCGTTCTACCATGGAATCTGAATTTATTGCTTTAGATAAAGCCGGTGAGGAGGCCGAATGGCTCCGTAATTTTCTTGAAGATATTCCATGTTGGACGAAACCCGTGCCACCTGTGATGATTCACTGTGATAGCCAAGCGGCTATTGGTAGGGCCAAGAGTGGGTTGTATAATGGTAAGTCGAGACATATTCGTCGTCGACATAATACTGTAAGACATTTGATCACGAGTAGGGTTATCTCTGTAGACTATGTCAAGTCTATAGATAACCTAGCGGATCCGCTTACTAAGAGTTTGTTGGGTGATGATTCCATCCTGAGCACTGTTTCACTCAGTGGGAAATGATTCGGTCTTAGACACTGATCTTAAGCTCAGTAGCCTTGTGCTCTGTACTTGTCTGAAGATTTGAAGATCCCAAAACCCTATCTGAATGATGAACCATTCCCTTGTATCTGTTTTGTCTCTGAGATTTCAGACTCAGTAGACACTCTGCTCTGGTCAAGGCGCTCAGTAGCTTATGCGCCTCGGCACCGGTGCGAAGAAGACTCGGTGATCTTGGACTCGGCGGGAGCAAGATATGCGAGAGAGTCAGTTGAACTGAACTCAGCAGGAGTAGTTCACTGGACTCAAAGCTGATCTTCAGTAGACTTATCTCAGCAGTCTATCTACTGAATACAAGGTCAGACTCAGCAACGGCAGATAGTCTTCAGGACTGTCAGAATCTTTTGAAAGACAATCAGCATTGTTATGTACGAGGAAGAGAGAAGTCGGCTTCGATGCGTCTCGAAGTTTGTCTTTGTCTCAACCACTCCATCCACCTCGACGAATGACAAGCATACACGTGTCTTCTCACCTGCTAAAGCTGCAATCAACCTTTTACCTAAAAAGGTGGGAAAGTACACTATTACCTACACCAAAAGAGCCGTTTGCTACAAAAAGAGAGAGAGAGAAGAAGATCGTCTCCAACGGATCTATTTCAATCTCTGCTCTATAAATAGAGGGATCATTCAAGATTTGAGGCTCATCAAGAACACGAGAGAGCGCGAAAATGAGCGAATTCCAAAGAACAAAGTCTTAGCAAGAACTCGAAGAACAATCTCCGGCGAAAGACTACATTCTAGCTCATAGGGAATCAAGCTAAACCGACATATAAAGCCTCCAGTATCCAATCGACGTTACACGAACTTATAGCTTACCTTCAGCTGTTCGTCGATCTAGAAGCTACTCTCTCATATTCCCTATCCCTCTAACCCTAAGCTCAACCATTCTTATCTATAGCTTAGACGAAGGAGTTCACATTTGAACCCAATCCTTATTGTATAAGGACTCCTTCACTGTTGGAGAAGTTTGTCAAACACTTTAAGTTTGATAGTGTTGTAAACTGAGACTTGGATCAGTATAAAAACCAAGACGCGGCTTTGCCCAGTGTGCAAGTTGACTGAGACTAACTCAGGATAATAAATAGCCTCCTGATCATTCATGACAGTGGACGTAGGATTTGAGCGATATCCGAACCACTTTAAAAATCATGTGTCTCTTACTGCTTTCTTAACTGTTGCATTGATTTTACTATTCATACTGAACATCATATTTAAAATCAATCAACTGTCTCAGCATACTGAACTTTTAATCTACTGAACTGAGATTTAAAACGTTTTCTCACAAAAACTGATTTGGGCCTACACTATTCCGCGCACTGAACTCTTACTGTAGATACCGAATTCGACCTAGTCGGTTAGCGGATCTCGGTCGAGTCGGTACTCTTAGCCTTTAACTCGATTCGAAACGGTTATGCAGTCCGTCCGCCGAATTTGATCGGACACCATCCCGAATAGGACTGTTCGAGTTCGAAGTTGAGAAATCAAATCGGGTGTATTCACCCCCCCCTCTACACTCGACCGTACACTCGGGACCAACAATTGGTATCGGAGCGGGAGTTCTTTAAGACTCTTGTCACTTTGAGACTGGGTCTATTCGAACGGATCCGGAGGAAAACGTTTTCACTGCATATCACTCTACATTCATATCTATATTCTTCATGGCTGATATGTCAGGTATGAGGATGGTACCCATGTTCTCGGTGGAGAATTATGGAGTATGGCGAGTCAGAATGGAAGCACATCTGACATCCCTCCATGACAGTATGACTGAAGTGCTTGAAGATGGACCTATCGTTCCCATGATCGATAGTGTCGTAACTTCGAGACCAAGCTCAAGGAGGAGGAATGGTGACCGGGAAGAAGATTCCCAAAGACAGAAGTCTCTTCACTCCTGAGGAGAAGAAGCTTCACAACTTGGACCGTGTTGCCAGAAACGTTATACTGACCACCCTTAGTGATTCTTATCTTGGCAGGGTTCAGGAATGCAAGACTGCAAAAGAACTCTGGGACGCTCTAGCGCTGCCGAGTCGAGGGACTCGAAAGATTAAAGCGAATAAACTAGCACTTGGAACTCCAAAAGCCGGAAAGCTTGTCTCTCATGCCCTAGTGACAAAATCGAAGATCGAACGTCGATTTACCAATCGATGAACTCTATCAATGGGTCGGGAAAGACATTCGAAAACCGAGAGATGAATCCGAAGATTCCGAGGGCACCGCCGGACGGACACCGGACATCTTTTGCCTCTCTATTGCGACATTCGACTTAGATGCTTGTGTCTCCCGACCATATCTTTTCGTAATTACGGGCGAGGAGTTTGAGTTCGACGGACCTCAAAGAAAGCAGAGCCGAAGCCGACACAAAAATCGACCATGCTTTCAAAGCATCGGTCGACAAAGATCTCCGGCGACAAGCAAAACGACGAGTAAGACCGAGCCTTCACTCAATGATCTACAAGAAGGAAGTCTCGCTCGAAGTATGCGCCGCTCATTGTAAAGTATCGAAGGAGAAGGAGCGACGCTGAAAAGTGACTAAAGCCTATCGGGAAACGAAAGGTAAGTCAAATTATATATCGAAACACACTCCTGACTCATAATCTTCTGAATGCAGAAAGAAAGATGACTCAGAACCATCAAAGAATAGCGAAAGCAAAGAAGAAAGAGTCATCGCTTGTTACAACTGCAAGAAGCCAGGACATTATCAATATGATTGTCCTGAGCTCGGTAGTGCTGAACGCGCAGCACATAAGGCAAGGAGAGAGAAATTCGCCCAGAAAAGACAAGCTTATATTGCAGGCGAAATCTCAGACGACTCAGAAGAAGTCGACTCCTTTATGGATTCATCTGACGATGAAGCAGCCTTCATGGCCTTAGAGCACGAAGCAGATGAATCCGCTGAAAAGTGCATGATGGCAGGCGAAGAGGATGAGGTAAATTCTCATGAACCACTTAACTCCTCTTCACACTGCACACACGACACTATTTCAGGTGCAGATGAGAATTTGGACGTCGCGACCGCATACGAAGAACTGCTCGACGAACAAATTCAGATGAGTCTGCAGCTCAGCAAGACTCTTCAGGAGTTGGATACCCTAAAAGTAGAGAATCAGAAACTTTCTCAGGAGAGTCAGGTTGCTGCGAGGCCGAAGGACTTGTGTTGAGACTCGTGGGAGGAGATAAACTCTCCGATGGCCAAGTCTCGGGATCAAGAAGATCGGATTTCGGTTTTGACCAATGACTTGACTCGAAAGATACTTGAAGTGAGTCTCATCAAGCAAGAAATATCGGGACTTCGGATCGAGCTCGACACACTGAAGAAAAGTGATGATATCCGGAGGAACCTCGATGGCCGAGAGGTACAAGGGTGCTGAGAAGAAATTAGAGGCTATGCTAGCAAGCAATAAGCCAAAGCACCGCAAAGAAGGACTTGGATTCGGCCGGGGAGCTTCCTCATCCGCGCCCAAGACACTCGGAAGTACGGCTTGCTAATAGGTTTGTTCAAGGGGAGACTATGAACGCAAATATACCGAACCCCCTAGCAAAGAACAAACGAAAGATGAAAGCACCTCATCCCACACATCAACATTCCGACAAGAAGATCGGTGCCAAGAAACCCCGGTTCGATCAAGGGGGAACCAAAGAAATCAAAATTGGCGGATCAAGTATGGACCTCCAAAGCCGACACATCCAGCTCGGTATGGGTCATATTATTATGAACCTATAGTCGAAGAGGCTCCAAAGGTCGAAGAAAAAGAAAGCCACACGAAGGCTAAGGTCGGCGGTCCGCGCACCAGAAGATTAGGACTCCCCGAACCTCGAAGCCTCGAAGTCACCTATGACCGAGTCCGGTGGTCGAGATATGTTGACTCTAGTGGAAAGAAGATGTGCGAAACCACCGGGGTTGTTAGACGATTTGGGTTATGAAAACTAACATCTAAGGACCCAAAATCAAAAATAAAGGGTACCCGAATATAATTGCGTTTTGCGAGTGCGCGAGAGACCCATGGTATGTGGACGGCGGATGCTCAAGACATATGACATACCAAAGGAGTCTACTAAAGAATTATGTTACCGAAGATGGACCCGAATGAGTTTGGAGATAATGCCAAAGGCTACACGAGAGGATAGGGCACACTCGACATAGAAGCGCCAAAGTTCCAAGAGTATCCTATGTTGAAGGACTTGACATAATCTTCTCTCTGTTAGTCAATTTTGTGATAACTCGAATAGAGTGATTTTTGATGCCGGTTTACGTGATGTTATTGATAAATCTACGGGGAAAACAAGTGTTATCGGGTTCGCGCAAAAAGAACATATACGTGGTGGATCGGAACTCAGCGAACACGAAGCTTGTTTGTCCGGCGAAGAATGAAAACGAACGGGTTGGCTATGGCATAGAAGGCTCGGTCATCTCAACTTTAAGACGCTCAACAAGCTAGCAAGAAACACTCTAGCAAGGGGACCGCCGAATGAAGTATTCAAGAAAAGACACTCGGTGTGAAGCATGTCGAAGGGAAAGCAAACAAAGGGAGAAAATCCACTGTTCCATCTCCTTCCACCGATGGAATCCTTCAAATACTACGAGATGGATTTGTTCGGTCCAGTCTTCCCAAGTGACGATCGAGGCGAGAAAATATGCATTAGTGGTCATAGATGACTACTCGCGCTACACATGGGTCATATTCATTGCCAACAAGTCCGACGTCAAAACGAGTTACCAACGCTTCGAAAAAGCTCGGTGTCGAGAAGAACACCAAGATCGGAAAAATACGTTCGGACGGAGGAACCGAGTTCCTTAATTCCATGGTAGAGGAGTTACGCAGCGAAGGAATAGAGCATGAGACTTCACCGCACGCACACCTCGGCGAGAATGGAGTTGCCGAACGAAAGAACAGAACTCTAAAAGAGGCGGCTAGGACTCTACTCGCAGACTCGGGACTCCCAACCAAATTCAGGGCGTAAGCTACCGATACGCATGTTACACTCGGAACCGATCTTTACTGACAAAGCGAAGATAAGAGAACACCATATGAACTATGGAACTGCAGGGAAGCCTTCTCTATCTTATTTCCATATCTTTGGTTGTTCATGCTTTATCCACAATAATGGGAAAGATCAGGTGAAGACTTTTGATAGCAAGTCGATCGGGGAGTATTCTTAGGATACTCTCGGGTCGGCAAAGCTTTCGTAGTATTCAACTATCGGACCCTTTGCGTGGAGGAAAGCCCTCATGTTGTATTTAACGAGTTTGCTACGAAGACGGGAGCAATAACTCAAATTCTAAATCCGAGGACATCGGTGAGACGGCTACGGGATCTAAGCATAAAGGACAAATTCGAAAAGATTCGGCTATGTTGGGATGATGATTCGGACGAAGAAACCGAAGACAAATCTATCGAATCTCAACCAGCGAGCAAGTAGGCGAGCGATTGATTCTCCCGAACGTAATCAATCCCGGGTAACTCAGGTCGATGAGGAAACCGTAGAGGTAATCGAGACCACTACCGAGAATAACAACTCGTGGGGGAACATCTAGTAATGTTCTCGAGCCGAATGCCCCCGAACACGGTGACTCGATAGATCATACTCTTATCACCGAAATTCTTCAATCTCGAATAGTACAACTGAAATGCCTAACTCACCTACTATCTGTGTTGAACAAATTTCAGATGAAGAGCTGAAACATCGTAGATCGTGGCTGGATGCTCACACTCCTAATTTGATAATTGGAGATCCTTCGGCTAATGTCAAGACAAGATCCGGATTCTCGTCAAGGAGAAAGCGCATTATTTTCCCCGCTTCTTGTCTCTCGAAGAGCCTCGGAATATTGAGGATGCACTTAACGATCTTGGCCCGGATTATTGCTATACAGGAGGAGCTGAACCAGTTCACGAGAAACGAAGTATGGGAGCTTGTAGATAGACCCCGGCATCAACATGTCATTGGAACCAAATGGGTCTTCAAAAACAAGCGAGATGAAAACAACGTTATAGTCGGGAACAAAGCAAGTGCTCGTGGCTAAAGGCTACTTGTCAAGTCGAAGGAATAGATTTCGATGAAACTTTCGCTCCGCATTACAAGATTGGAGGCAATTAGACTATTCCTAGCCTACGCAACACATCAAAGATTCGAGTTTATCAAATGGATGTGAAGTCTGCGTTCTCGAACGGCGTCTTTGAAAGAAGAAGTCTATGTGGAACAACCGCCCGGCTTTCAGCGGGGACATCAAGTATATAGACTCGAAAGGCTGCAGACGGGTTAAAACAAGCACCCAGGGCTTGGTACGATACCCTGTTTGAGTTTCTTCTTCAGAAAGGTTTTCAGAAGGGCACAGTAGATCGCACGTTGTTCAGCATTCGACTGGAAGACGACCTATTACTCATGTAGATCTATGTGGATGACATTATCTTCGGTTTGAAGAATGTCATTATGTGTCAGCAGTTTGAAAGAATGATGAAGGACAAGTTCGATATGTCGATGATGGGAGAAATGAACTACTTCCTTAGTTTTCAAGTCAAGCAA
Source organism: Lavandula angustifolia (assembly GCA_028984105.1). Classification (NCBI taxonomy): domain Eukaryota; kingdom Viridiplantae; phylum Streptophyta; class Magnoliopsida; order Lamiales; family Lamiaceae; genus Lavandula; species Lavandula angustifolia. The sequence goes on from CM054816.1 coordinate 8,410,428, forward strand.
TCTGACAAAGGAACGTTCATCAATCAAAGCAAATACACTCGAGACCTCATCAAAAGATTCGGCTGCACATCCGGCAAACCCATCAAGATCCCGATGAACACGAATATGAAGATCGATCTTGATAAGGAGGGAGTATCAGTAGATCAAACTGAATACCGTGCTAAAATTGGTTCATTACTATATCTAACGGCTACTCGTCCCGACATAACTTATCTTTGCCGTAGGTGTATGCGCTCGATTTCGGGCGAATCCGAGCGAGCCATCCGGACTCGGCAAAGAAGATTCTTCGCTACCTCGAAGCACACCCAACATAGGTTTATGGTATCCGGCTGATGATAATATTGAACTAACGGCTATTCCGATGCCGACTATGCGGGATGTAGAATTGACCGAAAATCAACTTCGGGAACATGTCGGTTCCTTGGCGGCAAGTCGATCTCATGGTTTTCAAAGAAATAGCACTCGGTAGCTACGTCGACTACCGAAGCCGAATACATGGCTGCCTGGAAGTTGTTGCGCCCAAATCCTTTGGGCGAGACGAGCGGTGAGAGACTATGACGTCATTCGGAATGAAGTGCCAATCTTCTCGCGATAGTACCGGTGCCATTGCAATCACTCGGAATCTCGTACTACACACGAGATGCAAGCACGTGGACATCGAACATCACTTCATTCGTGACCATGTCGAAAAGAAGGATATCGGGATGGAAAAGATCCATACTAACAAACAAAGGGCCGATATACTGACCAAGCCTCTAGGCCGAATCCGGATTCGAGAGAACTTTCGGTAGAGCTAGGTCTGCTGGACCCTACCGACCCCGGTCGGTAATAAGGTTTCGGGAGAGGAACATTCCGGTGATGGGGAATGATCACTCTCGATCGAGTAAGTTCGATGCGTAGAGACTCGAAAAAACCATCTACACGAGGTATCGGTGACTACTATGTTAAGGCGACGGGTTTGCGTATCTCTACTCTATAGTATCTAATGCAACAATGATAAGCATTTATTATGGAGATTCAGCATGATTTAAATATCTCTTAGTTTGTCATTTATTGATAACAGATTACATTTAATACACGACATTCTATGCACAACTTTGCTGGAACTCGTGCGCATTAAATGCATGTCTTATCATAGTTACTCTTTAGGCATGTTTACAACTTGCATTGACTTAGACGGCTTTTGTGATCATTACCTTTTATAATATTGAATCTTAACCGTCCATCTCATAAAGTAGGTTTAAACTCAGCCTTAGATCGATAACTGTTCATCTTCTAGATATGTACACATTTCGATCAAATCTTAAGAACCACCATATTCGCGCTTAACATTTCCATCATATCTTACCTCTTAAAAATCCGAGAATACCTTTGTGCAAAAACCCTCATTTGCTTACATTCTCTTCGATAAAATTCTCGGTATGCCTACATGAAGTTACTTATGTGCTGATCTTTATTGATTAGTATCTAGTATTAAACTGTTTTATTTAAAAATCGATACTGATAACAACTTCGTGTAATAGGTACAATGGCGGAAACCAATATCTCTATGATATCTCCAGCAGATATGCAGAACATTCTGGAGAAGGATCGCGTGTGGTTTGAACCCACCATGGATTTCTATTCATGCGATCTGGAGTATATGGATGAGATCTTCTCAGCTCTGCGCGAGTCAGGGCTGGAGAAATTTCTGTCTAGGAGGCCTTCGTACTTCCTCCCGAGACAGGTTGCGAATCGTACTTGAATTCGGACGAAGTGTCCGGAGACATAGTGGCGAGATTTGTTGTCCATTCTATCCAAGACGCCACTACGGAGCCGAAGCGAGATGTCCATCAAGGAAGCCACCGAAGCGGAGCTTTGATCTGCCCTCCGAAGGAATTAGTACAGTTGGGTACAGAGACGACCGAGTTGATGAATATCTTACCGTCTTCTGTGGAAAGCCCACTACTTTCAGAGCTGCTTTTCCGAAGAACAGCATGTTGCCTCAGTTTAGGGCACTTGCTTACATTGTCACGCAGCCTATCGACAAGCCAAGCAGGGTCGTTTGACCGGTGTCGAGGCCTAAGATTCAGATGATGATGGCCTTATACGACCGAGCCCAAATTAACTGGACGGAGTTCTTTCTCCGTGAATTCATGGCTCAGACTACTAAGTTCGACAAGGCATCGAACATGCTGAGCGCAAAGGGCAAATTGCTGTATGGACTCAAACTGTCCATCATGATCGAGGATTTATGTGGATCTGAGCCTATCACCTACAGTGACAAGGAGTACTTCAATGTGAAGAAGGTCGGATTTCACAACAAGACGAAGGCGCTTCGGCGAGATAGGGTCAGGACCCTCAACAGTCTCTCCGCAATCAAAGCCTCAGCAGGCTACGCCTACAAAGAAAAGAACCCCTCCCGCTAAAACTCCTAAGGCACCGGCAAAGAAACTGAAAAAAGCCATTGAGGTGCCAGCTACTGAGGAGGTTCCAGAAGTGCCTGCTGAACAGGCTCCTGAGAGGACTACTCAGCCCCTGCAGCTGGTTGATGAGTCCGAGTCTTCTGAGAAGACTCAGCCAGTGGAGAAGATCGTCTCCACTAAAAGAAACCAAGGGGATGCTTCTGAAGCTCAGAGCGCAGATATTCAGCGCCTAAACAGCCCCCTTTCTGTCCCTCCACTCAGCTCAGTCCCTCCAACTGAAGAGCAGACTTCACATATAGACTTGGAGTGCCGAGACGCATCCGAAGGTGAATCAATCGGGATGGAAGCTTCAATGATCTTATCTCGAGCCTCCCGTGAGATCCTTCAACGAATACCGGAGCTTGCCGATCATTCGAGACTTGATGATCATTGCCAAATCAGGCAAGGCTCCACATGCTTCTTCGCTTTCGAGAGTGGCCGCATCTACTTCGCCTTGTTCTCCACTACTCCTCGTCGGCAACTCCATGAAGAAGAGATGAAGTTGAGGCCGCAAATAGGCTACTCAGAGCCTGCTGACCTCAGCACCATGGAGAATCTGAGGGCCGCTATGCTTGCGATGATACATGACAAACAAGCGAAGGCTCAAGCACCCTCGGATGGGTCGAGATCATGACGACCCAGGACCCACCCAAGGATTCGAGGCCCGGACAACCCGATAAGGGATCACTCCAAGACAAGGATACACATGCCGACATTCCCGATATTCCTCTCGGTATCCTTGGTCCCGAGAAGTCCAAGGCCGGGTGCTTCGTCCTCGCGAGAGCCCGCTCGGCTCTTCTTGCGCGATCGACTTTCGAGCGGCGCCCGCCCACGGACCGCAAAGAGATCTCGATGCGTGGCAAAAGCCTTAACTTGCTCAAGGGATAAAAAATCGAGATCTTGCGAAGGCTATCCATAGGACATGGAAGCGGATCGCTCAAGCCACGACTAAAGAACTTCGTGGGCCGAAGTCTTCCGTCTCTCCATCGGCCGCCCACGATGTTTCTGCGCTTATTTCGAAGCGTTGGCTCGGCAAGACAAGTCCATTCCGAAGCTCGGCTCAAGATCTTTCGGGAGAGCCAAGCCAAGCTACTTGATGAATTTTTGGCTTCTAAAGCCGGCTCATACCGACACTATCACCGAACAATCCGAGGCCACCGAACAAAGACTTGAGAATATCCAACCGGCCTTGGAAGACAAGATCACCGAGAAGGCCGAATGATGTAAAGGCTGCACCCGAACTCTCTTACAAGCAATATGATGAAGTTCTAACTTCGAGAGGAACGAGCTGCATGAGGCTCGACGGACATCCACAATCAAATTCGATCGCCTGTCAACCTCCTTCAACGGCCTTCGAACACAATACTTATCCCTACCCCTACGCAATTGATGATGCCAAAAAGGGGGAAAGTAGAAGAGGGAAGAGTATCGAGCCGACCAAATGCAATAAACGAGTGCTTCGAGAAGCTGACCCCCACCAAAAGTCCAAAATCTAAGGGGGAAGCTACACTGAAGTCATCCCAGACTCAGACTCAAACTCAGACGGGTGAGGCCCAGGGTGTCCCAGCTGTGAGCACAGCTGAGACCGGCCCAAGTGGCTCAGGATCCCAGGCTACTCATGCAACCCGGACTCCTACTGATATCGTCAAGGAGGTTGCGAGTATGCCGAACAGGAAGAGGACTCGAGATGATGATGAAGAAGTTCCTCTACCTCCACTCGTTCAAGGCAAAGGTAAGAAAGTTACGAAACTCCCGACCCCTCCAAAGAAAGAAAACCAAGAGATACATCTCGGTCGAGGAGGAGGCTCGGATTGCCGCTGATGAGAAGCTGGCAAGGGAGATCACCGATGCTGAAGCTGCCAACAAACCAAAGTCTAAGCCTACTAAAGGAAAGACTAAGGCACCAGCACACGGTGGAAAAAAGAAGGCGCCCGCTAGATTGCCTCCCGAAAAACTCGAATTGAAGATGATGAAGATAGGGAGAGGCAACAAAGAAAAAGGCGACCGAGCAAAGAAGGTACATCCAAAACCAAATCCGGTACCTCTGCGACTCCGAACAAGCTCCTCGAAGCCTCAAGAGCAAGATGCGAAATTGAAGAAATCTTCGCTCGAGATGGATAGATATCTCTACGAGAGGAGAGGAAGCTAGACGAGATAGAGGCCGCCAGCGGAGAGGATACATTTGGCGGACCTTGAGGCACTCGGGAAGCGTAATGAACAAGAGGCCGGTGCGAGAGTCCCTTCGAAAGCGACATTCCTTATCGATACGAAGGTTCGGGAAGCCAAACGATCCGAAAACACATAGATGGCCGAGATCGGACGAATGGATGCCTATTCGGTTCAATCGAAATGGGAATCGGCCAAGATAGAGTTTATCAAGAGAAATTATTTACGGCGATTCCGGCTCGAAATGTCTAAGGCTGATGCCTATGTCGAGTGGATGATCATTACCGAACACGATCTTTACCCATATATGCACGAGCAAGATGGCGAAGGGGTAGTAGTAAGCGTTCTCGAAGCAAGGATCATTCCTCCACCCGAGAAGACAAGACGACTCGGTACATCTCGGAATGATTGAACAAGAAGTGAAGAATCTTTGCGTTGAACAGGTCTAGAACAAGATGAACCAGCGAGACTTCGCCGAATACCGAAGGCGAGGAAGAACACGTTCAGAATGTATGGAGTCCCACTGCCTGAAGATAAATCCCAAGGTTTCATGAATAGGATTCAGCAGTTTAAGGGTTCTCCTTCTTAGTTCTCCTTTTAGCTTAGCAAGATTTGTAATGTCTTGAACTCGTTTATCATATATATACAAATCTTCTTTTGGCTCTGACAACTACTTGTTGTCTAAATAGCCGTGGTTGCTTTATGCTTTAACACTCAGAATCACTGAAGTGATTACTGACACACACACACCTTGTTTATTTACTTGTCAGTTTTTTTTTGCTCGGTTAGACTTCTGATAGACTAGACTTTCATTGAGTTACTATTTCTTCAGTAAGGGAAAATTGTTGCATGAGAAAATAGTTGTTATTTCTCATAGGGGGAAATTGTTGCATGGGGGAAATTATTGTAAAGGGGGAAATTGTTCTGCCCTGTCTCCCTCAGTAGTCTAGCACTTACCAGACAACTCCACTGATCCTACTTGTAATATTTGTAAGGAGCTCTGTTTCTGAGTAAGTTAGTGTTTAGCATAGTTGATAGGACATAGATGATAGGTTTTGGCATCATCAAATAGGGGGAAATTGTTGGGTGATGATTCCATCCTCAGGCCTTTGTTTCACTCGGTGGGAAATGATTCGGTCTTAGACACTGATCTTAAGCTCAGTAGCCTTGTGCTCTGTACTTGTCTGAAGATTTGAAGATCCCAAAACCCTATCTGAATGATGAACCATTCCCTTGTATCTGTTTTGTCTCTGAGGTTTCAGACTCAGTAGACACTCTGCTCCGGTCAAGGCGCTCGGTAGCTTATCCGCCTCGAGCACCGGTGCGAAGACTCGGTGATCTTGGACTCGGCGGAGCAAGCGATATGCGAGAGAGTCGATTGAACCGAACTCGGCGGGAGTAGTTCACTGGACTCAAAGCCGATCTTCGATAGGCTTATCTCGGCGGCTATCTACCGAATACAAGGTCGGACTCAAGCAACGACGGATAGTCTTCGGGATTGTCGGAATCTTTTGAAAGACAATCGGCATTGTCATGTATCGAGGAAGAGAGAAGTCGGCTTCGATCTGTCTCGAAGTTTGTGTTGTCTCAACCACTCCATCCACCTCGACGAATGACAAGCATACACGTGTCTTCTCACCGCTAAAGCTGCGCAGTCAACCTTTTACCTAAAAAGGTGGGAAAGTACACTGTTACCTACACCAAAAGAGCCGTTTGCTACAAAAAGAGAGAGAGAGAAGAAGATCGTCTCCAACGGATCTATTTCAATCTCTGCTCTATAAATAGAGGGATCATTCAAGATTTGAGGCTCATCAAGAACACGAGAGAGCGCGAAAATGAGCGAATTCCAAAGAACAAAGTCTTAGCAAGAACTCGAAGAACAATCTCCGGCGAAAGACTACATTCTAGCTCATAGGGAATCAAGCTAAACCGACATATAAAGCCTCTAGTATCCAATCGACGTTACACGAACTTATAGCTTACCTTCAGCTGTTCGTCGATCTAGAAGCTACTCTCTCATATTCCCTATCCCTCTAACCCTAAGCTCAACCATTCTTATCTATAGCTTAGACGAAGGAGTTCACATTTGAACCCAATCCTTATTGTATAAGGACTCCTTCACTGTTGGAGAAGTTTGTCAAACACTTTAAGTTTGATAGTGTTGTAAATTGAGACTTGGATCAGTATAAAAACCAAGACGCGGCTTTGCCCAGTGTGCAAGCCGATCGAGACTAACTCGGGATAATAAATAGCCTCCCGATCATTCGGGACGGTGGACGTAGGATTTGAGCGATATCCGAACCACTTTAAAAATCCTGTGTCTCTTACTGCTTTCTTAACTGTTGCATTGATTTTACTATTCATATTGAACATCATATTTAAAATCAATCAACTGTCTCAGCATACTGAACTTTTAATCTACTGAACTGAGACTTAAAACGTTTTCTCACAAAAACTGATTTGGGCCTACACTATTCCGCGCACCGAACTCTTACCGTAGATGCCGAATTCGACCTAGTCGGTTAGCGGATCTCAGTCGAGTCGGTACTCTTAGCCTTTAACTCGATTCGAAACGGTTATGCAGTCTGGCTCGAACTGTTTCGATCGAGACACCATCCTGAATAGGACTGTTCGAGTTCGAAGTTGAGAAATCGAATCAGGTGTATTCACCCCCCCCCCCTCTACACCTGACCGTACACTCGGGACCAACAGAGTTTGAATCGAGATCAAATGTATAAGCTCGTAGAGGGAATGGGAGTTAAATCCACATGTTAAAGAGGACTATAGTGGATACCCAACCTTATAGATTGGAGATCCCATGAACTTGGTTCAATGGGAAAACTAAGTTATATGAGTCTGTTGATACCACACTCAAATAGTCTATTCCCTAAAAGAGCTCGAGAGTGTTGGTGACCTGTCAAGTGGTGAGGTTAAGTCTTTGACTTTTAATGATTCTTGGATGCCTTGAGAAGGTGGAGTATGACAGGATACTCGAGTAAGAATCACCTATGTAAGTGAGAAGTGAGGGCCGCTTCTATGTAACACTTATGAATCCAAAGAGGTTGTCCATGGCCAGTAAAGGACACAAACGTGAGAACGGACGAGGTTGAGACTTTATAGTGTTAGTGCTATTGTCTAAGTATACACCATGGAGGAATAGTTCAAGGCCACGTGTCCACTAATCCGCCGGTATGCTCGATAGCACTAACTAAGGAAGGTTCAAGGTCACAAGCCACCTACCCTGATGCTTTATTGTATCTTGAGGACAGAGCTGTGTGTCTGCATGCATGCATTTGGCTATTTCCACTCATGTGGGGGATTGTTGGAAAATCGTTTAAATATATATATATATATTTTATATATATATTTATATTATTAATTATAATGGAAAGTTAATTAGCATTTATTGCTAATTTGACTTGGGCAAATTTCAGCCCGTTCGATCGCATTTTCGAGCCTCGATATTTATCCGATTAATGTTTTGAGATATATGACGTCGATCTACGTTTCGAGTAGATAATTATAGTGTGCTTAATTTCTCGATTCTGATTTTCGGTGAGTGAGAAATAGTGGCTCGAAGTTTGGGGGGACAAAACTAATATGTTACCTAAAGTGGAGGAACTTACCTTATTCGGGTGTTGGAGAGTATTACATTTATCAATGTCCCACATTGATAAATGAAATAACTTTAATGTGGTATTTAAGTGTCTACCACATTCTAAGAGATAACAAAGTGACATGTGGTGGGCTTGGGCCACACATGCTCATGCGCGCGAGCCTTTTCGCCGACCGCCTCACACGCGGCGCGGCGCGCGGGCGCGCGCCGCGCCCGCGCCCGGCCCGGCCCGGCTCCGGCTCCGGTTTCGATTCCGGTCCGTGTCCGTGGACTTGGACTTGGATCTTGGCAATTGGTCCTTTGGGTGGTCCGTTGGCTGTCGGGTCGGGCGGTGCGGTGGGCCGGCCGCCTCTTGGATTCCTCTCGTGGTGCAATGCACCCGCCACACCCAAGCAAGACTTTTGGATGGAAGTCTCCGGAAGAGGCCGTTCGGGTGTCCACCTCTCCACTTACTATACCCACGTCCTCTTGCATTGATGACTCCAAAGAATCAACACTCAGTGGAAGCTGCCTATAAATAGGAAGCTGGATTTCATTCCATAACACACCAACAAGAATCATCTGCATTTTCTTAGCTCATCCTAGCTGCTTCTTAGCTCCTCTTAGCTCATAGTTTCAGCAGTCTGTCCTCGCCGGAAAGTCCAGTTCGCCGGAGCTCGACGATTTTGCGGTGATGCAATCTTCGAGACGTTCGTCGTTTTATCTTTGGGGACGATACGCCTACAACCGAGAGCACTACCGGGGCGTATTTCGTCTTGCGGAGAGAGGACTCCTCGACTCGACGAGATTTGTTTTAAACATTCGACGGTTCTTTTGTTTTGTTCTATTTTTCGGCTTATTGTATTGTTTTGTAATAGCTGTGTTACTAACATTAAATATAAACTAATAAAATTAAATTAAGATTAATTAAATGTTAACCAAATCTCATTAATACATCTAAAATTAATAAATTATATGTTTTTAAGATTTATGTACTCCTTAACATAAATTAAAAAATATGTAACATAAATTAATTTATACTATTATTTATACTAAAATTAGGGATAGATGTGCCCTTAAATATGTTGAACACAACGATGAAATTATTGTATCATATTAGAGAACCTGACATAACACATTAAGAATTGTGGAGTCTCGTGATTTGTGGGCTAGACATTTTGATTTATTTTTCCACAGATACATGGTGTATAATTCAAACATTTTTTTACCATATAAGATGTCTAGTGGCGGATACAAAATGTATGGAATCCTGACATTATTTCTTAAACATTTTTATTTTTATCGGGCTAACTAAAACTTGTAAATTTTACTTTTTCTTTTAATTGTAAACACAAAAAATTGGGCTAAGTAGATTTCACTTAAAATTGAGTGTGATTAAAATTAGTGGTTAAATATGTGTTGGATTAATGGATAAATGTAGAGTTGGTCTCCTGTGCATCCGGTTGCAGGTGCAACCGGATGCTTACCGATATATACAATTCGGTTTGTAATTGTTACATTAATGTTGTGTAGTGCAGTTGGTTGAGTATTTTGGACACTCACTTCTGCTACCTGGGTTCAAATCCCAGCAGCGACATTTAAAGTTTTTTTTTTTCCTTTTCCTTTCTTTTCATTTTAATGTTTTTTCTTTTCCTTTCCTTTCTTTTCATTTCATTTTTTTTTCTTTTCCTTCATTTTCATTTAAATTGATACATTAATTTAAAATAGTGATACTTTTTTTAATAATACTTTTTATTTTTTTTACGTGACACTTTTTTTTAATAACACTTTTTTATTTTATTTTTATTTTTATTTTTTTTAATAACACTTTTTCTTACGCATGTGACTTTTTATTTTTAAATTTTTTTAATAACACTTTTTATTTTTATTTTTTTTATTTTTTTACGTAATATTTTTTTAATAACACCTTTTTTAAAAATCTTATTGATACACCCATTTTTATTTTTAATTTTTTTAATAACACTTTAATTTTTTTAATAACTGCTACGATATTTTTCGTATTTTTACTGTACCCCTGGAGGGGAAGTCTAAACCCTACTCTTTTCTCCGGTGAAAAATGCTTGCGTTCCTTCAGAACACTCGCATTTTGAAAGGGTTTTGAAAAGGGAACGCTAGCATTTCCAAACCCTTTTAGTAGTGGAAATGCTACGGTATTTTTTCGTATTTTTACTGTATCACATTATGTTAACAAAAGTATTAGTCTTTCTAAAGAAAAGTATCATTCCTATTAAACAATAGTATCACTTTATATGTAAGCAAAAGTATCACTCTGTCTAAAGAATAGTATCATTCCTATTGAACAATAGTATCACTTTATATGTAAGCAAAAGTATCAGTTTTTCTAAGGAAAAGTATCACTTCTATTGAGCAAAAGTATCATTCTTCCTTAAGAAAAATATCAATCTTATTGAGCAATAATATCACATGTTGTTAACAAAATTATCATTCTTCCTAAAGAAAAGTATCATTCTTCCTTAAGAAAAGTATCATTCTTATTTAGCAATAGTATCACATGTTAAAAAAAGTATTATTCTTCCTTAAGAAAAGTATCATTCTTCCTTAAGAAAAGTATCATTCTTATTGAGCAATAGTATCACATGTTGTTAACAAAAGTATTCCAAACCCTTTTAGTCGTGGAACTGCTACGGTATTTTTTCTTGTTTTTACTGTACCCTAGACAGGAAGTCTAAACCCTACTTTTTCTCCGGTTAAAAATGCTCGCGTTCCTTCGGAACACTCGCATTTTTAAAGGATTTGGAAAAAGCTAGCGTTTCAAACCCTTTTAGTCGTGGAACTGCTACGGTATTTTTTCTTGTTTTTACTGTACTCTAGAGGGGAAGTCTAAACCCTACTTTCTTCTCCGGTTAAAAATGCTCGCGTTCCTTCGGAACACTCGCATTTTTAAAGGGTTTGGAAAAAGCTAGCGTTCCTTCGGAACGCTAGCATTTCCAAACCCTTTTAGTTGTGGAACTGCTACGGTATTTTTTCTTGTTTTTACTATACCCTAGAGGGGAAGACTAAACCCTACTTTTTCTCCGGTTAAAAATGCTCGCGTTCCTTCGGAACACTCACATTTTTAAAGGGTTTGGAAAAAGCTAACATTACTTCGGAACGCTAGCATTTCCAAACCCTTTTAGTTGTGGAACCGCTACGGTATTTTTTCTTGTTTTTACTTGTACCACTGAGAGGGGAAGTCTAAACCCTACTTTTTTCTCCAGGTTAAAAATGCTCGCGTTCCTTCGGAACACTCGCATTTTTAAAGGGTTTGGAAAAAGCTAGCGTTCTTGGAACGCTAGCATTTCCAAACCCTTTTAGTTGTGGAACTGCTACGGTATTTTTTCTTGTTTTTACTGTACCCTAGAGGGGAAGTCTAAACCCTACTTTTTTCTCCGGTTAAAAATGCTCGCGTTCCTTCGGAACACTCGCATTTTTAAAGGGTTTGGAAAAAGCTAGCTTTCCGAACCTTTTAGTCGTGGAACTGCTACGGTATTTTTTCGTATTTTTACTGTATCACATTTTGTTAATAAAAGTATTAGTCTTTCTAAAGAAAAGTATCATTCCTATTAAACAATAGTATCACTTTATATGTAAGCAAAAGTATCACTCTTTCTAAAGAATAGTATCATTCCTATTGAACAATAGTATCACTTTATATGTAAGCAAAAGTATCAGTTTTTCTAAAGAAAAGTATCACTTCTATTGAGCAAAAGTATCACATTCTGTTAACAAAAGTATCACTCTGTCTAAAGAACAATATCATTCCTATTGAACAATAATATCACTTTATATGTAAGCAAAAGTATCAGTTTTTCTAAGGAAAAGTATCACTTCTATTGAGCAATAGTATCACATTCTGTTAACAAAAGTATTAGTCTTTCTAAGGAAAAGAAGTATCATATTTTGTTGACAAAAGTATCACTCTTTATAAGGAAAAGTATCGTTCTTATTGAACAATAGTATCACTTTCAGTAAGCAAAAGTATCAGTTTTTCTACGAAAAAGTATCACTTATATTGAGCAAAAGTATCACATTCTGTTAACAAAAGTATTAGTCTTTTTAAGAAAAAGTATCATTCCTATTGAACAATATTATCACTTTATATGTAAACAAAAATACCAGTTTTCTAAGGAAAAACATCACTTCTATTGAAGCAATAGTATCACATTACGTTAACAAAAGTATCACTGTCTAAAGAAAAGTATCATTCCTATTGAACAATAGTATCACTTTATATGTAAGCAAAAATATCACTCTGTCTAAAAGAACAAGATTATCATTCCTACTAATATTCAAAATAATTTATATTTTTCATGTAAAGTGATACTTTGGTTAAGAACAAGTGATACTTGTATTCATAATAAGTGATACTTTTGTTCATAGCAAGTGATACTTTGATTCATGACAAGTGATACTTTTATTCATAATAAGTGATACTTATATTCATAGCAAGTGATACTTTGATTCATGACAAGTGATACATTACTAGTCAGAAGTGATAATTTTATTCAGAACAAGTGATATATTCAGAATAATGAATACTTTTTCATATAATGTGATACTTTGTTAAGGACAAATACTTTTATTATCTCATACATATTCCTCATTATGTTATATCTCTTCTATGACTATTACATATATAATTATATATATTTTTTAAATTCTATGACTATTATATATACAAGAATAAATTTTAATATATATATTAATATTCTTTGTGTCATATATTATTTTTTAAAAAATAAGAAATTAAATTTATTATTTTTCGTGTCATATTGTAGTTGTTTATACAATTATAATTTTTTTTAAAAAATATTATATTTTTTAACAAGAATTTTTTTTAATACACATATTAATATTCTTTGTGTCATATATTAATTTTTTTAAAATAAGAAATTAAATTTATTATTTTTCGTCTCATATTGTAGTTATTTATACAATTATAATTTTTTTTTAAATATTACTATATTTTTTTAACAAGAAATTTTTTTAATATACATATTAATATTATTTGTGTCATATATTAATTTTTTAAAAAATAAGAAATTAAATTTATTATTTTTCGTGTCATATTGTAGTTGTTTATACAATTATATTTTTTTTTTTAAATATTATATTTTTAACAAGAAAAATTTTTAATATTACATATTAATATTCTTTGTGTCATACATTAATTTTTTTAAAATAAAAAATTAAATTTTTAATGTTAAAAGTTAAAAAAACTAAAACGTTGTTGCTGGGTCTCAAACCCGGGTCTCTCGGGTGAGAGTCCAGCAACTCACCAACTGCGCTACATGAACGCTTATGTAAACATCTATATTAATATGCTATTTAACTGGGTGCAGCCGGTTGCACCTGCAACTGGTTGCACCCAAGTTTTTGCGATAAATGTATTCAAATTTAGAGTATTTAGGTAAAATTCAAGTTTACGTAAAATCAATATGACGGGAGATTAATTGATTTAAATCCCCTTGAATATAAGAATATGTCGACCAACTGAATTCGCTCAACCTTGATTAAAAGAAAATTAAGTTCGTTATATTTTTAATACTAATTATATCGTATGTGAAAACAATAATTGCAATTAAATGCCTTCAAAAGAAGGAAGAAGTAAAAAAAAACACTCGAGTGCTTAATTCCTGAGAAAAATTTATTGTCAGTCAACAATTAAATAATCCCTATCGATTTGTCACAGTCTGAAAGCAGTCCATTACTTTCCAGCCCTCCCTTTATTTCTGCTATCATTTCTTCAGTTTTCACTGCTCCGGCGTATGAATTTCTCCTCGGAGCTGATTACTGATTGCTCTGTGGACTTAAATCACCCGATTAATAAGGATTTTCGTTGTTTTTTTTAGCGTGGAATGATCTGCTGATTTCTGATGGAGACTAACAGTCTGTCGAGTCGACTCGTTGGGCCGGAGATTCATGGTTTCCGCACCATGGAAGGTGCACAGAGTTCATATGTTCATTTCCATGTCATGTTTGTGTAAATTTCATTTGTAAAATTCTTATGAATTTTTGGTGGTTTTGGGGGTAGTTGATGTCTGCTGGTCAAAATCTAATTTAGGGGTTCCTGTGGTTTCACCGACCCTAAATCCTGCAATTTCTGAGTTTGATTTTGACGAATAGGGAGTAGGCGTGGCGGAGGATTTGGAACTTGACTTACTCTCTTATAAAAAAAGATTGTCACTGTCTAATGGAAACTGGTGATTGTGTAGTTTTTCTAGATTAGTAATTAAGTACAAGGAGTTTAAGTGGTGAACAGATGAATTTATAATCTGTGATACACTTGGAAGTATTAAAATGTGTACTTTTTCTTTATCAAATTGAGAAGTCGCCTTAATGTTGCAAGTTTATGTGAGTTGCTATTGCTGTTATTGTTTTACTTGAGCGACTAGATTGATTTGAAGTTGAGTTAATACATGTTTATGTTCAATACTACTTTGGCAAACTGTAACATTTGGATGTTGTTAAATGGACAGATTTGGATTTTCAGAATATCATGGACGAAGCCACCGCTAGATGGCTCCGACCAAATGAGATTCAAGCGATACTCAGTAACCACAAGTACTTCCCTGTTCACGTGAAACCCATGAATTTGCCAAAAAGTAATGCATTTGTATGTTTACAGGTTTATTTAACATTCTTAATGCTTGAGAATAAAATTAATGTAGTTTAGTAATTCCTTGACACATCTATTATGGACGTGCATGTGTGAGATGAAGTGGATTACGGAGGAATTGTTGTCCGATTGACCGACTTTATGAATTTGTGGTGAACTAGGTGGCACAATTGTGTTGTTTGACCGTAAGATGCTGCGGAATTTTCGCAAAGATGGCCATAACTGGAAAAAGAAGAAGGATGGGAAAACTGTTAAAGAAGCTCACGAACACTTAAAAGTATGGCCTTCTTTTAGTTTGTCGGGTTTAAATGTGGAAAAAATGGATAATGTCCTCTACTTTCTTCTACTCGTTTTAGGGACAGTGATATTTATTAATATGTATCAGCAGAAAGTAAAAATTGTCGGCCCATTGTTTTATATTTACTCTTATAGTGATTTTCTAGGGAGGTACATATCAACCCAACCAAAAAAAAAAATTAGCATCAGGTGGAATTTGTACAACTACTAAGTACTACTCCCTCCGTCCCACAATTCTTATTCCACTTTCCTTTTTGGGACGTCCCACAATTCTTGTTCCATTGCCTAAAATAGAAAATTATTACACACACTTTATTTGAGGGCCCCACATCCCTACTCACAACCAACAACTCTTTTAAAATACCGCGCCGAAAAGTTATGGAACAAGAAAGATGGGACGGAGGGAGTATTATATTGTTTTCTCTTGAATCCTAGGACTTACCAATTTACTGTCGTATTCTTTGAAATGCTTTGCTGAGAGATAGGACCAATATGAAGTTATAACCTCATGGTCCTCATCTATTGGATGGTGTTCTGAATATTAGGATGTGGCACAAAAGGATGTTTGCATTTGGTAAATGAGAAGATTACAAAATCTCTCAATTGTTGCTTTTGCGGCCTTTATGATATATTTTTTTCATATGAACAATTGGATTTTCTAAATCAAATTAGTTCCCGTGAAACTTAAACTGTAGAGTTATATTTTGTATCATCCCACATTATAAATTCCCCTTGTATCGAGTGTGGTGTAGCTACACTGAAGATCTAATGCTTTTTTTTTCTCTGCACAAAGGGAACTACTCGATACTTAGAATTTATGATCTATTATCTATTGACATGCCAACAATATATCGGTTGTCCTGAAGGTTGGAAACGAGGAAAGAATCCATGTATACTATGCTCATGGAGAGGACAACCCTACTTTTGTTCGCAGATGTTATTGGCTACTTGACAAGTATGTAACCATTGAACTCTATGATATGTAAAATATAAATATGCTCAAGAACAAATTTCCAATAATTCCTGCATCTTTTGCAGGTCTCTGGAACATATTGTCCTTGTGCATTATCGGGAAACTCAAGAGGTTTGTCATTCAATTAAATAGCTGTTGGTAGTTCACTAATTCTATATATAGTAAGTACATTTTCAAAATCAATACAGTATGTGTTTGGCAATACTGGCTGCTTCAAATCTAATACTTCCAAAGGCATCCAAATGCTATCCATATATACGTAGTAACCTTAAGTCTCTTTTGCTTAGTTTCTCTTGATCAGTTTGTGAATCACACACATTATTATATGTCAATTCATGCGTGCTTAACATTTCCGCCTTGATAATAGGAACTAGTAAACAAGCTCAACATTGTCTCTAGTTCCCCCATTTTCATATGTTTGCTTAAAGACCAATATGTATCAATGACATAACTTTCATAAAATCAGGTCTGCTTGAATATGTCATATATTTCACAGAAACATATTTTATTTTGCAACTTGGTGTTTGTTGTCTTTTGATGTAGTTGCACGGTTCCCCAGCTACACCTGTAAACTCTAACTCTGCTCTTTCCAATCCGCTCGCACCTTTGCCTTTGCACAAAGGATCTGAGTCTGCAGTAGATCCAACGTACTATAGTGGCAGCATTCCAGTCCTAGGTGATTTCAAGTCTGTCCCAATTTAATTTGCTTTAATAATTTCAGTTTCTTAAACTTCCTGAATTGCATAAAGCTAGTCTTAAGTTTGTTCTTTATTTCTTATAAAGTTTTGAATTCACGGGAATCAAAAGGGTTTTTGATGATTTTTTAGCTGGCGTGGCTAATATTTATTTCCTCTCTTTATGATTTTCCAGAGCGTAATGACAGTACAATTATAAAAAATCATGCACAGAGACTTCATGAGATAAATACGCTTGATTGGGATGAGCTTTTGGTTCCAGTTGACCCCAACAAGCATAATTCACCACAAGAAGGTATCATCCTTTTATGATTATAATCTTGAGAAATTGCTTATTGTAATCTTTTATGCTTTAAATTTTTGTTTTGCAGGAAATATTGCAGGCTTTGAGTTGACAAATCAATATCACACGAACAACTTTAAAATTAGTGTAAGGGGATCAGTTTGTTGTCTAACTTCCATTTTCTCAGGATGAAGTTACAGTTTAATCTGTTTAAACAGGCATTATGCATAATAATTCCTTCTGTGAAGCAATTGCATATGCAAGAATAAATAAACATTTTCATCTCTAATTTTCAGTTGGTATATGTTTTCTTACTAAATTGGTCTACTGTGCAGCGGAGATGTTGCAAGTTCATTAAATGTCTTCTTGTTATCCCACTTTGATTGTTAATGCAACTCTAAATTCTGAAAGATTTTAAGACTTGAATGACAAAAGTTTTGCAGTTGCTTAGCTATGCCTCTGCTCTCTCTCTCTCCCTCTCTCTCTCTCTCTCTCTATCTCTCTCTATCTCTCTCTCTCTCTCTCTCTCTCGCTCGCTCTCTCTCTCTCTCTCTCTCTCTCACACACACACACATTCTTCAGTGGTGTCGTGTTAATTTGAGGAATGGACCACTTTTTCTTTGTTTTGTTAAACTAAGAATTACTAATAAGCATTCTGAATTGCAGAATGATGCACTATCAAGTTCTATGGTATCCTCAGAAAGTTCTGACAATAGTTTCTCTGGACAAGTTGCTTGGACCAACTCTGTTAATTATAACATCCCCAATCATTTGTCCTACCTGACAGTGGGCAATGAGATGACTGTTGGGTCGGAGAATAGAATTTCTGGACTGGTGACACTAGGTGGATCTGGTTCGAATTCGCTGGGCGCAGACAGTTCACAATCACAGGATAGTTTTGGAAATATGACAACTCATACAATTGCTGAATCTCCGGAATCTGTTGATAACCATTCCTTGGAACCCTCAATTTTGAATGGACATCAATCTTTGTCCTATGTCTTGATGAATAATCATCGCCCATCTCCATTGGGGCCGATATTCAACGTAGCTGATATCTCACCTGCATGGGCTTTTACGACTGTGGAGACAAAGGTACTGTCACTGTTTTTCCATTTGACTGGTTTTATTTGTTGACATGTTTTCATAATGTAATACTATTAAAGTGCTTTTTATTTTGCCTCGTAGTCTTTGAGAATAAAGCAAGAATATTCTTACATGGCTGACATGTCAGAGAAAATGGAACAATGGTTGTATCTTGAGATCGTTGATCATGTCAGAAACAAATGTCTGAAATAAAATATCAGTTAGAGTAGATTCTTATCATGAAAATCTGCTATGCTGGAATGAAACTGTTTTGCAGATTGGATGCAAGCATATTCTAGCAGTAAAAGATAAAAATCATAAAAAAGTAAATTTTCTGGTTTTTCGCATCACCTGAAAATTACTCCTTACTTCTTCAACTTGTATTTCTGTAAAAGAAACTTTAATTAGATGGTAGTATGGAGTATGTTACTAGACATTTATCTAGATACTAGTTTGTTGACTCGATGTTTATTATACAGATCTTGGTAGTTGGGTTTTTCAGTGATGGACATCAGCACCATTCAGATTCCAAGTTGTATCTTGCATGTGGAGATTCTGTACTTCCAGTAGAAGTTGTGCAAGGAGGAGTATTTCGATGTTTAATTAAACCTCAAGCTCCTGGGTTGGTGAACCTCTACATGACTTTTGATGGGCATACACCTATCAGTCAAGTCCTAACTTTTGAATTTCGTGCTCCTATACAATCCAATCAAACGGTTTCAAATGAAAATACAGCTAACTGGGAAGAATTTCAACTCCAGATGAGACTTACTCATCTTCTGTTCTCGTCATCCACTGACTCGAGCATTTACTCTACAAAACTATCCCCGGCTGCGCTAAAGGAAGCCAAAGCTTTTGCAAAGAAATCTTCAAAGATTTCCGATGGATGGGGATATTTGAGCAAAATGATTCAAGAAACCAAAATGTCTTTTCCCAGGGCAAAAGATAAGCTGTTTGAATTAACTTTACAGAATAGACTAAAGGAATGGTTGCTAGAAAAAGTGGCAACTGGGTGTAAAATTACCGAACGTGATGAACAAGGTCAGGGTGTTATTCATTTGTGTGCCATCCTTGGATATACATGGTCAGTTCACCCATTTTCCTGGTCTGGCTTATCGTTGGATTATCGAGACAAATTTGGATGGACAGCGCTACATTGGGCTGCATATTGTGGAAGGTATGGTAATGGATACTCTGCGTATCATCAGTGGTGCATTGTTGCTGTACTTATTCTCCTATCATCTAATTACACACATCATATTGTCTCAGCAACTTGCTTATTGGGTTTTGCTTTTAGGTTTTTTACCATATTGTTTCAAAACCTTTACTTGATTACTTCATATATTTCTGTCTAATCAAGTTACCTACCTTAAATATCAGGGAAAAAATGGTTGCAAGCCTTTTGTCGGTTGGGGGGAAGGCAAATTTAGTCACGGATCCAACCTCACAAAACACTGGTGGATGCACTGCTGCTGATCTTGCTTCTATAAGTGGTTATGAGGGTTTGGCAGCATATCTTGCTGAGAAGGCTTTGGTTCAACAATTTGAGGATATGAATTTGGCTGGAAATGTTAGTGGTTCGCTCCAGATGACCTCAAATGAGCCAGTGAATACCGGGAATTTCAACGAGGAGGAGCAGTATCTGAAGGATACTCTCACAGCCTACCGTACAGCAGCCAATGCAGCTGCACTTATTCAAGCTGCTTTCAGGGAGCGTTCCCTCAAAGTACAGACAGAAGTGGCCGAGGCAACGAATCCAGAGACTGAAGCACGGAACATAATTGCAGCAATGAAGATTCAGCACGCTTTCCGCAACTATGAGACACGCAAAAAGATCAGGGCTGCTGCTAGAATACAGTACAGATTCCGTACTTGGAAGATAAGGAAAGACTTCCTTAACATGCGTCGCCAGGCCATTAGAATTCAAGTAAGTCTGGTTTTATATGCTTTACTTTCTCGGTCACAAATTATACACTGAGAAACTGTTCTTCCAACCTCAATCTAATGAGAAACTCATATTGTGGCTGAGATATGTATATGGATCAGTTTTCCAAAGATTCTCATTTTAGTTCTTTGAATGCAGTCCATCTTCAGGGGCTTCCAAGTCAGGAGGCAATACCGTAAAATTTGTTGGTCGGTTGGTGTTCTTGAGAAAGCAATACTACGATGGCGTTTGAAGAGAAAAGGCTTCCGCGGGCTTCAGGTTCAACCTTCTGAAACTCCGAAAGATCCAAATCAAGATAGTGATGTAGAAGAGGACTTCTTCAAGGCCAGCAGGAAACAAGCCGAGGAGCGTGTGGAGAGATCGGTTGTGAGAGTCCAAGCAATGTTTCGTTCAAGACGAGCTCAAGAAGAGTATAGAAGGATGAAACTAGAATGCAGTAAAGCATCGGTATATATTTCTTCTACTCTCTTTTACCATTCTTCAATTTTAAGCCCCTTATTCATTGTTATTGCCCCTCTACAGCTCGAATACGAAGAGTTTCTTCATCCTGATGCTGAAATGGGGTAAAGAAGTGTTCCTCATCGTCGTCTGTTTGTAAATTCTGGATCTTGGGAAGCTCTTTCGTTTGTGTGATTATATCCTCCCTTATGCATGTTATATTGAGCTATCGGGGAGGCTAATTCTCTTACTAGGTTTGTTCAAAACAATGGTAGAATGGTCTCATCTTGTCATCTAAGGATGTTGATCTTGATTTTCTTGAATTCTCATGGATCTTGACATCTTATTTGTATGGCATAGTTGAAAATATGACTAATGTAGACGAGACTATAATCTTGTTTCCCTAGTTTTCTTACTATTTTGCATTTCCTTCCCATTTCAGTTCTGTTTTTCGCCAAACATAGAGTAGTTTTGACATTAGTTACAGCATTCCCGATTCACAAAATTTCAGCATTCAAACTTCAAAAGCCACAAATTCTTGATACATATTCAATCTACCCTATCCAATTGCTATGCATGAATGAGTAGATAAACTGAGACACCCATCTGAAGCCATCTCCATATCCCATCTTACGCACAATGCTGCACATGAAAACTTAGCAGCTCTTTCAACTGCTGCCTAATCCCCCAACATGCTCAAGAACCGAGAGCCATCAAGTCCCTTGTATTATTTAAGTGCTTATTGCTTTCAAAAAATCCTACTTCTACAATTGGTGGGTCACCGGGTTATTCAAATAAGTCTCCGTACCAATTCGGTCGATCCGGAATGGATCGGTTAAACATTCCATTAGGGAGCCTGGTCTTGACTCAGCAGTGGTTGGAACAACTCGCAAAATCCAACCACTTCACCTACTTCATTGCCCCCAACCCTTTCTCGTACCTCTATCATCGATTGGTTATTCCTCTCTGTTCGTATCTCTTTTTCCAATTTCGGTCTCGATTAGTTCACAAGATTGAATGGCCGATTCTCCTCCGGACCCTCGATTCTGTTGTTTTCCAAGAATGGTGAGCCGGGTATGTATCTGGGAACTTTTTTATTTTAAAGAAGGGCTTTCGGTTTTTTCACCCTGTTTTGGTCTTGCAGCTATTTTACAATAAAAATAAAGAGTTAGTTTTTATTTAGAAGAAAGAAACTATATATATCCAATCTCTAGTGATGGTGGGACCAACCAAGACCCGACCTCAGACCGACAATTCAATTCATCGTGAAGGTTGCTGGTGTGCTAATGCCGGTCGCTAATCACTACCCAGAAACTTAGAGCTTTTAGAAACAATAGAGGAGCCGTGCGGAATTGAAGTTTCTCCGTCTGGTGGATCTGATCTATATCCATAATGACCGGCGAGTCGGAACATGTACGAATATAACCACGCGGAGCGCCGGACCGGTCTATCGAAGAAAGAGATCATTGAGCCTATTTTGCCGTTTGGAACCCTAACGTAACGTTTTTTTGAATTTATATAATAATAATAAGCTAAGGGAGTTGGGAATCGCAAGAATTGAGAAGTCCTCCATTGAATTGAATAGGGTGAGAAAGACAGGTTCGGAAATGGCCGGATTAGCAGGAGGAAGGTTTTTGACTTCTCTATTTGGATTTTGAGGAGGCTTCCTGGACTCGTAACATACGGCTGGCTACAAACAAGACAAGAAGAGGGTCATTAGTCTCTACCGTTGCAGGTCCTTCTCCTTCCGCCGAGACGGCCCTCTTTGTTTGTTCACCGCGGCACGAAGCTGGAGGGGTTGAAGAAAAGCAGGTTCTTTAAACCATTACAGATTCAAAAAAGAAATCATAAAGGAAAGTCTAAGTACGTATGACATGAAAAGTGAACGCAATTTCTACTCTCAGCGCTGCAGAATTGAAAATAAGCCATTCTCTTAAAGGAATTCGAATTCCTTTTTGGCTTGAATTCAAGATTCCGTGCGGTCAGAAATGTTTACAGACAGGAGAGTTGTTTCGACCTTTTAGGGCAGACTTTAGGAAAGTGGTTCAGACTGATATGATAGATGGAATGGTAGTTTGTGTTATGATTTAGTTAGGGCGACATTCCTATCAGCAAGGCTAACATCAACCTTACCGCCGGTGGTGAGGCCGATGCAGTAACGCAGCTCATCCTCCGAAGCAGCATGCAGAAGATCTATCTTGTTCCCGAGGATGAGGAACGGGACATCAGCCAACGCCCCATCCGACAGAAGGGCGTCCAGCTCGTTCCTTGTCATTGGCATCAACCAGGTAAACCACAGCATCAACCTAAACCAGATGAAGCCAAACTCTAAGTTGGATACTTGGTACTAAATGATGAAGAAAAGAGTAATACTAATATACACCCTCCTTCTCATTTCCTAAAAAGAAAATTAATTACTACACAATTTTTTCTTTGTAGGATCCACTTATCTAAACATAACTAATCCGTGCCGAAAAGAAATTAGACAAGTCAAACGGGACAGAGGGAGTATATACCATATCATAGTAGTCTCTCCAAACTCTTCGAGCAATCTGGTGACCATCCAAATCAAAAGCTTTGAATCTTATCTTTCCAATACTCACTTCCTCTGATGTTGGATGCTGAGTTGATTGATGCTGCCCCAGTCTCTGAACATAATTCAAAGGGAAAATTGCAAAAGCTATTCGGTGAATTGCGTATAGTTATCTTCTTTTTCCCCCGCAGAAACAATATTGCTCAAAATATGATGTAAAAAAATCACGATTTTACCCTTTCTATAACTAAATTTTGGACGTGATATTTCGTGTAAATTGTTTTTAAAATGTAGTATTATTTCGTGATAACATACAGTAGGTTTTGCACTTTTCCCTAATCGAACTTTTTCTAGCTAAGAAATGCCACTTTCTGGCAAAGAAGATGAAGCTCTCAAATATATTTGATAGACAAGATAACACATACCAATCCAGTTATTGCATACCTTGATGGAATGAACAAAATCTTGAAATCACATTAACAACGAAACTAGGCTTCCCAAGAAAAAAAAACAATAATGTGAAATCCTGATTATCAAGAAACAATCATAGTTCTATTTTCTACATAAAAAGTAAAACCCCATCAAAACCAACAATAATGAAGACAATCACGAGTAACTATACATAACCACTTACTATAAAATAAAAAAAATGGCAAAAATTAAGGTGGTTAGCATGTTGGTTAGTCTAGGGTAGTTAACCCCTTCCGTATTATTAGGAGGCTAGAGCACAAGAGTGGAGTTTACCTAGTGTGTACTTTGGTAGCGGTTGCATGATACTTTTGTCATTCAAAAAAAAAATAATGGCAAAAATTTGAAGATAAAAAAAGTAATATTTATGACCTCATCTTTCAACATTTTAAGCAAGGTGGTTTTCCCAGCATTGTCAATATCTTGGCCTCCTTCTGATACAATTCCAGTGACGCTAACAATCCATAAAACCACTCGAAAAAAAAACATCTTTCCCGTGGGATCACCAGTAAAATCAGTACGGAGAACTGAAGAATCAAGAGGCAGAATATTGAATATTGTAAGTTGTTACTGGCATAACCTTTTGAAAGCTGTAGGTCTTTGATGATGTGGAAGGTGATGATTGGATAAGGAGTGTCATCCAGCAAGTCACATAAGAAATCTTGTGCTATCAATTTTCTTTCTTGAAAAACAAACATAAATATTGACTTTCTTATGCATTCCTCGAAACATAAATAAAATTCTTACTTTTAAAATTTCTCTTTGCAAAAGTTTTTTTCATTAACCTTATTACAAGATACGAAGGTTATTTATTGTAAGTATCTTTTCTTTTCCTCTTTTATACTTTTTTTAATTAAGTTTGTTAATTTAATTTTATATTGTATTAAATATGGTTAGCCTTATAGGCTAAACTCTTGTGTGATAAATTATGTCTGAACTATATAATTATCTTACAACTCTGGTTCAGTATTGCGGAAGATGAAACTAATGTTATGATAAGAAATAATACCGAAGTAATGTTTTAATTGAGATAACTGGCATACTTAGGGCTTTGTAACATCTGTTATCCATACCGTTTCATCCCATTTTTTGTTGTGTAATTGAAAGCCGTTTGAGGGATAGTTGGTGTGATATGTTGATCTGAAAGTTCTAAGCTGATGACAGTTATTCCACTTATGTAATCAGAATTATTTTGTTCTTTTCCTCCTGATTCGGTATTCATCTTCTTCTCAAGCACCGATCTTGTCCGCAGTGGTATCAGAGCCAGTGGAGGGATAGTTATACGGTGAAGATGTAATTTATCACACACAAATTTATCAGTATGAATCTGGTGAAAAGAAATAGTACTGTTAAAAACAGTATGAAAGAAGAATTTGATTTACCTAAAAATTTAAAATTACTAAAAAAATGGACAATTCCAAAAGTTGAACCTAGTATGATATATAAGCTAGGCACTTTTGAAAAAATAGGATTAAAACAAGCAGTAAAGACTACAGAAGAAACAATCACATTACATGGCGAAGAAATAGTAATTAAATTACTAAATGATAGTGATTTATTGTCTTATAGACATTCACACAAATTAATACATATTGGATTAGTACAAATTGCATTTAAGCCTTTAACTTTAGAAGGACTTCCAGAAAGCTTTATAACAGCCTTAAGAGATGGAAGGAATTTAAATTGGAAAAAATCTCTAATGAGAATAATACAAACAAGTTTGGCTTACGACCTAGTTTATTTTGATGTATATGTTGGAATATGTGATGCCCAACATCCTTCCAGCTGCGCAGTGTTGGGCTGTGTGATGCCCAACACCACGCCGCTGCATGGCGGAGCAGCGTTTGGACCGTAACTGTGGCGCTGACTGCTATGCAATAAGGAATCAAAGTTGCGACCTCACCACCAGCAATTGCTTTTGGCGTAGTGGTAAGCGCTTGAGGTCCAACAGTTGGTATCTGAGCAGGCCACGGGTTCAAATCCCCTTGAGCACGCTGCAGCTGGCAAGTGTTTAGGGGGGGAGGGGGATTGTTGGGATATGTGATGCCCAACATCCTTGCAGCTGCGCGGTGTATGCAATGAGGAATATAAGTTGCGCTCTCACCACCAGCGATTGTTTTTGGCGTAGTGGTAAGCGCTCGAGATCCAACAATATATCCAAATTTGCAATTATTATTATCTGATATTAGTATATTAGATTCTTTAACATTAAATGTTAAAATCCATGGTTATAATTATAAACCAGGAACATAAATAATAACTATAACTATCTATTATTGAGTCTATTATAAACCGTTGTATACGTCAAAACCTCAATATATATCCAAATTTGCAATTATCATTATCTGATATTAATATATTAGATTCTTTAAGATTAATGTTAAAATCCATGGTTATAATTATAAATCAGGAACAGAAGTAATAACTATATGTTATAGAGTCTATTATAAACCGTTATATACGTCAAACCCTCAATGTAAGAAGGTTGATAAACCTTTAAATGAAACAATTTTAATTGAAAGTAATTTTAGTAAATCTAATATTACTACTAGAAGAAAAATTAAAGACAAATTGGTCTAAATAGTCTCCAGTCTTTGCATCTTTGATCAAATTGGTCCTTAATATTTTATTTTTAAGTTTTTGGTCCCCAAACTATTAAAATTTGGCGGAATTGATCCTTCCGTTAAATTTTCCGTCAGTCAAAAATTAATCAACGATATTTTAAATTAATTAATAAAATATTTGATGGATAATTTCGGTATTAATATTTTCGAGGATTAATTTCGTCAAACTTATAAAGTCGGACTAATTTAATCAAAAAAATTATTTCGCAAAACAAAAGGACCCCCCTACCTCCCCCTTCTCCTCTCCCGATCCCCCTCCGCCCATCGCTGGCGATGCCAACGCCCATCATCCGACTACCACCCAACCGGCCACCCCCACCCTCCGGCATCATCCTTATCCTGCCCGCTTCCGCCAGCCTACAACTACACTTACAACCTCTCCAAATACTACTCGAAGCCCATCAATATGATGGGTCCCCCGATCAGCGAGTGGGGCCCGTCCGTCACCCCTCCTCAGTAGTTCGACGGCGGCGGTGAGGAGATTCAGTAGCGGCGATAATGGTGAGGAGATTCGGCAGCGACAGTGTAACTAATCCATTCATTTTACGATATAATTTTTTTTTGGTAAAATTGGTCTCAAACTTTAAAAGTTTGACGAAATTCGTCCTCAAAAATACTAATACTGAAATTGCCCTTCGCATATTTTATTAATTAATTCAGAATATCTTTGACTAACCGTTGACCGACGGAAAATTTAACGGAAGGACCAATTCCACTAAATTTTAATAGTTTGAGACTAAAAACTTAAAAATAAAATATTAGGGACCAATTTGACAAAAAATGAAAAGATTGAAAACTATTTAGGTCAATTTGCTAAAATTAAATGGGAATAAATAGATTTTCCAGAAAATTGGACTATTGAATAAGCAGTGGTTCCACAACAATCAGTTCAAAATAATTTGGTAAAAGTAATACAGACACTAGAAAGAACGGTAACATTACAATTTGAAGATAATATAAAATTAGGAATGTTGCCTTCTAGACATTCATTTGATAGATTCATATCTATTTACTCCTCTAGATTATGTATAACACCTCTAGATTATAAAATATAACAACCTTTTATTCCATCCAGAGCTTCTACATCTCAAATAAAAGAAAAAACATTCAGTGAATTTTCTCATGAAGATAAAATAGAAAAATTAATAATAGATAAAAATAATATTATTAAAGGAATAAGAGGAAATAATCGAAGCATAAATGAATTTTTCAATATAATGGTATTAGAAAACTAAATAGATTTTAGTCATAGATCACATGCAAGACAAATAAAAATAGAATTTTATACATCCAAATGGAAACCATTTAGAAAGAGGTTTTTTGAAAATTTTAATTCTGAAGAGAAAATTAATATTCAAGAAGAATTATATATGTTGAAGAGATGTACATTACGAAAACTAGCAAACGAAATAAATCAATCTAAGAGCACTGTGGGGCGATGGGTGACAAAAGGTATGACCAAAGCTACACAAGTGCCATCATACCCAGCCTAACTGCTCCTAGAGTTCGATAGAATCCTCAACATTCTCAAGTTCAAGAGTATGCAAAACACGGTACACGTCGACGAAAAATGGTTTTATCTTACTAGGGTTGTACATAGATTTTATCTAACCCCCGTGAAGCAGAGCCTCACAGAGAGTGTCAAAACAAAAAGTTCATCACCAATGTGATGTTCTTGTGCGCGGTGTGCAGACCGGTTTTTTCAGAGAACGGGGCCGTATTGTTTGATGGGAAAAATAGGTATTTCTCCATTCACACATCAAGTGCAGGTAGTCAGAGCAAGTAAAAATCGACCAGCTAGGACTCCAAAGACTAAGCCAATACAATCAATAACCAAAGAAGTATCCAGACAATGCATTATTACTAAGGCAAACCAAAATATGTACAAGTTTAATCTCATGTTATATGTTTTAAATATTTAGGGGTTGTAACTATTAGGTTATTTGAGATTTTACCTTTATCAATATGAATTGCAGATATAAAAACTTTGTTGTTTGGTTCCTAAGTTGCCTTCAATTGGTCTTTATGACAGATTATTCCTACTATAAAGACCAAATGCTTCTAAACTCATTTTTATTCAGAAAGATAATGTTAAGCCTCACATAATAGACTCTAATCTAGAAGCAAATGACTTTGACATAAGGCTTGTTAACCAGCCACCAAACTTACCAGATACAAACATCAATGGCCTGGTGGTGAGCGTCGCTTCGTACTAACCAAGTAATTAATCCTGTAACACAAGCTAAAATAAGGATTAGCACAATGATAAACATGGTCGAATTCATAGGGAATGGGAGAATTATTCTATATCTTCTAATAATCCAATTTTGGTGTAGCCACTACGCTTTAAGTTTGAGTTTGATTATAACTAGACAAGAAGTAAACGATAATATAAATGTGAAGAGATAGATAAGAGAAAACACCCGACTCGGCAACCCGCACTAATCACTACCCCCAATCCTCGACGCAAAGATTTGTTTAGCACCTCAAGTTAATCGGTTGGAACGTCGTGTTGAGCACGGACACATCTCTATCCTTATCCAATTATGTAGAAACAAACATGTTAAACATATAACTCATTTCATCTTTCCTAACACAATCTAGCATGTTGAGAAATTTCTAGATTAAGTGCTAAGAAGCATTAAGAACATAGGAACCTGATTTAGCAAATTACCGATGTTGGGCATACAAAGTAACTTAGCTATCGACTCATTTCCATTCAATAGAACTACCAAATAACCTTAGGGTGATCAATCATAGTTAATCGATAAATCTACTTAACCCAGAATAAATCGAAACTTAAAGGAATTAAATTCAAGCATATTTAGGTCTCAAGGGAGGATTGGACTAGTACATGGTTGCCTCTTCGAATCGAGAAAATTAGCTACACATGCTTAAATCATAAGAGACTAGAGTATTAAGAAAAGAAGATATAATCCAAGTCTAAAGAACAAGAATTGAACTCTTGGGATTTAAGGTACACGTGAGCAAAAGGAAATGGAAATGAAAGCTTGTATCACCATTAATTGCTAATGTGAAGTCAATGTCTTCAATGTTGAAGTAAATACAAATTGGCAGCAAGACTCCACCATTAAACCCTCTCGCCATATTCTCTAGAAGCCACTAAGTTAGTTAAAGCAAGTAAGTGAAGGGTAAAAGTTGTTCCCTCTTTCTACACTATTCTATTTATACTAGGTCAAAACAAGTGACCTAGATACAAGTTGGGCCAAAGAGAATAAAAGTGGGCCTAGATGAATATTACAAATGTGCCTCTGACCAAGCAGGTAATTAACTTTACAAAAGTGGCTCAACTTCATGCACTAAATAGCCTCTATTATGCTGAATTTACTCCACAAATTTGACGAAAACACGAGTAGCAAACAAACTCATCACCTGGGCTGGTTTAGGGCTATACAAAGCATTCAAATAGAGAGTATTTGCATTGACCAACTAGTTAATGGAGTGTTCTAATCTTTTAAACAACTATCACCTATGACACTAAACAACGTGTTTATCAGCCTACAAAATTGTATAGTTGAAGTTATGAAGCTTAAGGGACATAACTCTTACAAAATTCCTCACATGAGGAAAGATGCATTGATAAGACAAGATTTGCTTCCAACTGTCCTAGAATGCCCCTCATACATGATTGAGAATGTAATTATTGAAGACAGTCTAGCATTGAGGAATAGACTGTCTTCAAAGACAGTTGGGAAGAAAACTTTTTTCAAATGCATATTAGATCTAATGTACATGTAAAGTGGGTGTAATTCACTCTTATTTTGTCAATAGTAGTAGTTTTATTATTATACTATTAGTCTTTATACACAACAAGAAAAGAATCTCACATGGTTCAATAGATTCCACCAATTCTAATAGGAAAAAAATCTAAATTAATAGGCACATACACAACAAGCAAAAGACCTCACAGTACAAATGATTCCACCAAATCCAAGCAAAAATCATAGGCACATAGACAACAAACACAAAACATCACAGGGTAGAAATCATTCAACCAATTTCAAAGGCAGAAAATTAAAGCAACTCTAATAAGCACATAAGTAAAAAACACAAAACTGCACATGATATAAATCATTCAACCAATTCCAATAGGCAGAAAAGCAATTCCAGTAGGCACATTGAAGGAAATAATATGAGAGAAAATTATACCTTCATCCGCGTATGTTGTTGCAACTCTGATTGTTGCTCGTGTTTCATATCTTCTGATCTGTGTCCCGGCCCTTCCGCTCCTCCGTGTGGACAGAGATCTAAGAGGAATGAATGGAACTACTCTCGCACGTTCACACATTTACTGGCGTGAATTGTGTATGATTTGTTTCCTGAACATGTATATTTATAATATAATGTATATAACATTATATTATAATTGTGGTCCATTAGAAATTATATTGCTAATGGACTTCCAATAAATTAATATAAGCCCATAATATAATTAATAATAACTGAGTCACTTATTTATCAATAAATTGGCACAACCAATTAATTCTAGATAAATAATTTTATATTATTAAATAATGTATAAATACATTAATCTATTAATAATAATTTCCGAGAGAGCGGAATAAATACTGGGCAACTAATTGGGCCAGACGAGGGATCCAATACAAGAAATAAAGTCGGACCTCAAATTAATTAATTATCTATGCTCAGCCAAGAGCAAAATTAATTAATAAACACATATTCATTCCACTAGAGAATGTTGTGTTGACTTACCCCTTTATCCCAACTTGAGCATGTATTTGTATTTTAGACTTAATCGATCCCCTTCTTTAAGATAGAAATATTTGTTAATTAATTAAACTCACTGACAGCTTAAATTAATTAACATCTTATTGTATTCCTGAGTAGTACCACTCGACCTTATTAACACACCTGAACTTAATCAACCGGCCGAGTTTAGTGTGCTAATCCTTACGAGTTCCTTAGGGGATATTATCAGCCCATTTTATTAGGATACTATTGCAAGATACAGACAACCAGTCTGAACCACAAATAACTACTAACACCCAAGATACGTAGATCCGGTCGCAATGACGTTCACCATAGTAGGTGAAAGTGATAGATAGTCAAATGCGCTCAGCTGAAGTCTCACCAAGTTTAAGACTAGCTAAGTCACCGAGATCTTGGTTCTCCACTAAGGTCGGTCAGGAGAACACATCTCACTATGATCCATCAATACACCACCTTAAGTGTACAAGTAATGACAAGCAACCAAGACAAGCCACTTCTTATCTATACTGCAGCTTAAAGCGACAACTTATCCTGAAGTTGTCTCAGCTGTGATAACTATTTATATCTTGTCAGTTCAACCAATTTGTGTAGTCTTCTGTGATACTCGACACACTACACAAATCTAACTTTTATACAAGATAAAGGATTACATATGCATATATATATTTATCAGATAGGAGAATAAAAAAGTGGTAAGGACAAAAACACATTGTATACAAGCATAAAAAACTGTTTCCAGTATACAAACCTAACAATTCTCCCACTTATACTAAAGCAAACTTTTAGTATACAATGTGTTAGTTCTAGATACAAACTAGTACTTAGCTATATATCATATCTATATTTAATTGGCCATCTTATTTAATTATTATCTGCTAGAGTACTCGTGTTTACTAGGCACGTAAGCCACTTATGTGGACGTTTACGGCTTCGCTCCCACTACTTAATAATAATTAAATATTTCATTAGAAAATCCATCTCACAAAACTCGTGGTTCAAAAATACAAGCAAGTCACTCAAGTGGACGTTTACTTATATAATTGTTCAACTTTTGTGTAGGGTCCAACTAATGGAGGTCCGAATTAATGTTTAATATCCAATTCAATTGGAGTCTAATTAAACATTAATTATTTTATTATTTGCTTAGTCTTTTTCTTCAAAAGGTTCGTTACGAATCATGCATCAACACATAATTCCTAAAGCATGCAATTTCTAAACGCACATAATAAAACTTGCATGTGAAAATTAAAACATGCTTAATAACGACATAAATCATATTTACATGCTTTTCTAAGCGCAATTAATCACCTAATCGCATGCTAAATCATAATAATTGTTGGTCCGGAGACGATAGTCAGGTGTAGGGGGGGGATACACCTGATCACAGTTTCTTTTTCTCATAACGCAAAGGACAGTTGAGTTGTAGGTTGCAACTGATGAACAGTGCCAACTAGTAACCTTCGATCGCGGGTCAGAAGTGTGCCAACTACTGAGCTCTCCTACTGACTTTTGTCAGTACTTGAAACTCAGTCGGAGACGTTGTGCGGAAAAGAGTGTGGGGCCCGGAGATTCGTCTCAGTTTGAAAACGTGATTTTCACAAATCAAGTAATTTTTGGCTAGTGCGCTTTGAGAATACGTTTTATGCAAAGATATGATTTTTAATCAGTTTGTATGCAATGCAATAAAACAGTAAATAACACAAGCTATTTTTAACGTGGTTCGGATACGCAAGATCCTACGTCCACGGTCCTGCCGAACAGGAGTTCTTGTTGATTTATCTGAGCAAGTCTCAGCAAGGAATCTGTGCACATGACAGACCCTTCTAAGTTATAGTCCTTAGCGACTTTACAAATCAAACCGAAGTTTGAAAGGGAGGGGATAATCTCCAACTAGGAAGGAGTTCTTACAATAAGAACAATCACTAAAAGTGAACTCCTTCGAATTTCTAAGCTATAAATTTGGCAATGAGCTTAGCTAGAGAAGATGGATTTAAAGAACTCTGGAGAGAAGAACTAATGATATTCTATTAGGCAAGTTCTTCACTGGATTGATCTTGAAATGCGCTAGAGTTGTTCGAAAGCTTGAGCGTTTTTCCCTTGATATCCCATGCGTGAAGCTCGGATTTCTTCTCTATTTATAGTTGTCACAAGCTTCCAAAGAAAACGGCCATAAATTCGAATTGTTGCAGCAGAGTTGTTGGACACTGTACATGAGAGCAGCTTTAGTTGGTCAGAGCAGATAAAGTGTTGTCGGCTTCTCATTGGTCGAGGTTTTTGGTAGGTGAGATTGTGTCAGACATCGGAGTTGACTCTCTCAAATCCTCGTATGTCTTCTGCTGACTTTCGAAATGACTTTAGCGGCTGAGTCATTTTCTGTCGGATACAGTAGACTTTTAAGCAGTCTCTGTCTTCTTCATCTGAGTCGGCTGACAAGAGATATTCTCTTGAGTATGGTCAGCCGATGACTGCGAAGGTACTGAGCTTGCATAGAGTTCTTCTGCTGATGTCTGTCAGCTGATGAGATGTCTTCTACTGAGGCGAAGATCAGCTGATGACTTAAGAACGTAAGCAATTACACTGATGACGTGGGGTTTCGGAAGGTAACTTCGACAGAAGATCAATCCAACAATTTACCCCGTACAGGACTTAGACAAAAAGATAGATAATAAAAACAGTCTAGCCTATACATCATCTAGTCCTATCAAGACACTACACTACTGATATCAGCTGGGTTTTGGGATCTTCAATTCCATAGTACTACTATGATTTCCCCCAATATTATTTTAACCACTAACAGCTGAATACCATCTACTGACTCATAAACCAACAATTCCCCCCAATTGATGATGCCAAAACCTCTATAAAATATAAAGAAAGAATACTAAACTACTGACATAGATAGACTTAAGTAAACTGAATCAGTTAGCCTTAAGAGTTCAGCAGTTGAGAGATAGGCAAAATCAGAGAAACAGTTATGTGTGAGTGTGTGTCAGATCACTTCAGTGATCAGTTGTGATAAGCATAACACAACTAAAAGCCTTAAGACAATGAGTAATTGTCTGGCCAGAAGAAAAGGAACTAATATATATGAAGAAGATTACAGGGTTCCTATTCTTCTATACAGGGGATGAGAAGACTATTGCTAACGTCTGAATCTCTGGGTCTTCTTCTTGAAGTCTTCAGATCTGTCAGCAGGAGGATCCAGGCCATAATATTTGTAAATCCTTGCACGCAACGTCTGTATTTCCTCGAGATCAGCAAGAATATCAGAACTTAGATCATGATGGTAAGCTGCTGCTTCGATCTCATCTTCTATCTCCTTCGTGCAAAGCACGCCACGAGTAGTCCTAGGAGGAGGGATGCGTCTGAATGCTGGAGCTCTGAGGGGTATCTTCTCTCTTTCCATAATCTGTAGGAGCTGATCTCTGAGCTGGGCATTGTATTGATGAATAAATTCTTCAAAGAGTTGATCAGCTGGTATCCCATATGGATAGAAGCCCCATATATAGTATCCCTTGATAAATTCTTCTTTGAGTTCCTCCCACTGCTCGTTCAGTTCTGCTGGCACCCATCTGTCTATATGAGGAATAGGAGCTTTCTTGATGTAAGGTGCTCTGGGTGCTCCTCTCCTGTAAGACCTTGGGATCTGCCTTTTCCAATCTACTACTGGCTCGCTGGCTATCTTATCTGTCAGTTGAATGATCTTAGCCAGGTCAGCCAATCTTTTCTTCTCTCTGAGACCCGCTGATCTAGCATCTCCTCTTCGAAGATTTAATCCCTTCAGCGTGGCCTCCCAGGTTGCTCTGTCCTCGGCCTCTTGCTCAGGTGTAAGAGTAGGAGTATAAGAACTCTGAGCTAAGGGTAGGACTGCAGTAGAAGACGCTTTGGCTAGCTCCTCTTGAGCTTTCTTCTTTTGTTCAACAAGGATCAGTTTAGCCTTTTCTTTGGCAATCTTGCCAATTATTTTTCTAGGCTTCTTAGCCTTCTTAGCTTCTTCAATCTGCTGTTCATGATCCAACTGATCTTGCAGCTTCTGAGCAACTTCTTTATCAAATGCCTCCTGCTTCGCTTTGGATTTAAATTTAGGCGTCGGGGAAGATGGAGGAGTAACTTCAGTAGTGATCTCCTTCCCCGGCCTTTGCGGTGGCAGTGGCTCATCGGTCTGATCGAGAAATCGAGCAATATCATCGATGTCTTTGGCGGTTGAAACATTTGCTTTGGCTCGATCACACCTGGTTGGACTTCCCGGGACTTGGACATTTCCAGGAAGGGATACTTCGAACCTGGTTCCGGCTTGAATAGCTGAACCTTCCCCCTGATTTCCTTCCCCCTTACTAATAGCTTGGACTTCTGGGCTTTTCTCCACTTCAGCCTGTTCCGCCTCAGCATGTTCATCTATCACGGCTTCTTCCCCCTTTTTGGCATCATCAGCCAGGGAGAGGCGAGTGCGGATGGTTGTCACCTCCTTATCCAAATTAAAGCAAAGATTCTTGATGAAGGTGGCGGTGGATTCGAAGTCTTTTACTGCATCGCAGTATTGCTCCCATTCCTTCTCCTGATCAGCTCTAAATTGTTTGAGTTGGGCTGCGGACTCCTGTCTGAGTTTTAGCAGAGACTGATCATGAGATTCTGTCATCTCCTTCTGAATTTTCTTTGAGTGCCTCCGCCTGTTGTTGAATGGCTTTCTGAAGGCTCGAGGAGGCCACTCTGTTTCTTTCATCCATGGTGGCTTGGACTGCCGCAAGGCCCTGAGTCAGCTGCTCAGAGAATGACTTCTGCTGAGAGATAAGGAGCTGCTGACTTTGAGCGGCTAAGTCCGCCTTCTGAGCTGTAAGGGCGGCCTCGACAATCTCCTGAATGTTGACTGAAGAAGTAGGAGTTTCGGAGACCTTCTCAACCCCTATTGCCAGTCGGTCGACGCTCTCAGTCTGGGCTTTGGTGTACTGATCCCATTTGAGATGAACGTCTTTTGCAAGGAGTCGATTCTTATCTCCCTGTCGCCTGATGGCTTTGTTGACCGACTTAGAGGTCACGGAACCGATGGGTTTGATCTGATAACTGCTGGTTCCAAGCCTCTGCTCAGATGTCACGATCTGTTGCGCTCAACTCGGCTTCGAGGCAACTGGGGCATCACCTGATGTGGAGGGTGGTGGTGATCGGCCCTGTTCGCGAGGAGTGTTACCCTCAGCAGATCCTCCCAAATCTGCATCCTTGGGTGGCGCATGATCCATGTCATCATCATTATTGTCATCGTCGTTGTCATCACCATGATGAGATAGAGGCGAAGGGTTGTTGACTGGAGCTGAGGATCTTAAGCTTAGCAGATAGAGCATAGCAGCGCGAATATCCTCGAAGGAGGCTAGATCAGCTGGTTCCCCAAACCCTATAGCTGATTGCAAGCTCTGCTCTTCTATCAGTAGGGACAAGGCTGACTGAGTCCTGATAAGTTCTTCAAGAATATCTCAGCTAAGGAATCTCAACAGCATTTGTGTCCTGGCCCTTATGGCAATATTGACCAGATCCCGATGTTCAGCTATTTCGGGGATCTGAGCACTGACCTCTCCAGTGGCTCGGAGACGGGTGGAGTGCATTGTCGTCCACTCTGAGGAGGTTTCCTAAGTCGGTACTCCAGTGTCCGACTGAGTCTCTGAGGAACTAATCCACTGGACTTTATCTTTCAGCGTGGCACCTTCTATGCATGTGTCCGCGTCAAGTGGTGGATCCTCCTGAGTGGGTGGAGGAGAGGCAAGTTTTGCTAGAACCTCAGAAGGTCCAGGCTTGCTGAGCCTCTTCCTCTTAGGCGGGTCGGCGCGAGGGGGCAAGTCGGAAGTGATTCTTTTCTGCTCAGGCGGCCCTCGCCCGATGGATTTCTCAGCAGCGGCTCTTGTCTTGAACTTTATGAGGTTGCGGTCGAAATATCTCGCATCAGCAAAGGCTGAGCAATCTGATACTGACTCTTCGATAATTACGGACATCTTTGTCCCGTACAGCAGCTTTCCCACACTTATAAGGCTCCTCTCTCCTGTGGGTGTGGCTGCGAACTTCTGAGCCTGAGCTTTAAGCTCTGCTACATAGTAGTCATTCCAATTGACTCTGACTCCATCATCTATTATCATCATTAGCTGAATGCGAGGCTTGGATAGCTGATCATACGAACCGGCTGAGCTCGTAAGAATGTGAGAAACAATGTACGCGAGCCCTCGGTACTCTGGTAGCAGCAGATTCTTAGGCAGAGCTGTCTTGAAGACTACGTCATTTCTGCCACAGAATTTCTGAACATAGGAGTTGATCACTTTCTCCTTGTATCCAATGGGTGAGACTCCGCGCGTTGGGAGATCAAAGGTCAGCTCCACGACGGATCGGATATCAATGATGTGTTCACTGGCATCCCAAGATTGAGGGACAACTTCCTTCATGTATGAGAACCTGGATTCCTCCACGCCTGTATCTAGGGTTCTCCAGTTGTAGTAGACTTCTGCAACTTGTCTGGGCAAGTATGCTCTTGGTTGCTTCGAGACGAGAAGCTCTAGTCCTAAAGTCTCGAGAGCCGTGAAGACGGGATCAAGATATGGAAGATCAGCTTGGTGTAGCGCCATCGTCGGCTCGAACAGGATTCAGGACTTGATGATTTCATCGATGTTGGTGGGTGTTTTGACAGCCATATTATCTGCAAATTTTCTGTTAGAGACTGAAATAATAGAAGTCAAAACACAATGTATTCGCGATAATGTAGATGATGTTTACCGTAAATGTAGAGCTTGGTTGAAAAGAAAGTTCAGATTTAGAAGAGAAGATGAATTGAGAATGCTGAAGTTTCTTAAGCTCTAATGACGATAAAATGTGAAAGTGGATTTGAGGTAGAAGATGAAAGATTTTATATGATCATGCATATCAAACAGTTTAGATCGGACGGTTGGGGTTCAACCTAAAATTTTTAATGACGGTTGTGATTTGATGTTATAAATGGAATGATTACACAAGCCGCCTCACCATAGACCCACGTAGGATTATGCGCAGTTAAGGTAAGTGAAAAGACATGCATTAAATGCGCTGCAGGCAGCATTAAAGACTAATTCATTTTAAATGAGAACGGTTTCCTACTGACTTATCCTTAAAAATTAATGGCGGGAAATAAATGCTCATTAACTACTGAGTGCAAGCGACTGAGATAATAAATGCTAGCATGCTTCTGATACAATTAAGTATATTAAGACTACGCAAACCTCTTCAGCTGATTTTACGATCAACTGGTTACCGTTAAACTTAGGAGGATGATTGATGTGCTGATGACCACGTTCCCCCTTACTGTGTACAGTTTGATTCTCCCGACTGAATCATTGTACTGAGTCTTTGACCTGTCATACTGATTTCTTCTACTGACTCTACTCAGTAGTTTCCAGTAGACCTAGCTCAACTGATAATTCTCTGAATCTGTTCTCAGCTAGTGGTTTGGTCAGTATATCTGCCCTTTGCTTGTCAGTATGGATTTTCTCCATTCTGATATCCTTCTTCTCGAAATGGTCTCTGATGAAGTGGTGTCGAATATCCACGTGCTTGCATCTCGTATGGAGAACTGGATTCTGAGTTATTACAATAGCACTGGTGGAGTCACAGTAGATGGGCACTTCATCCTGAATTATACCATAGTCTCTCAGTTGTTGTCGAAGCCAAAGGATCTGGGCACAACAACTTCCAGCAGCCATGTACTCAGCTTCAGTAGTGGACGTTGCCACTGAATGTTGTTTCTTTGAAAACCAAGATATTAGCTTGCTGCCTAGGAACTGACACGTTCCAGAACTTGACTTTCGATCTATCCTGCATCCTGCATAATCAGCATTAGAATAACTTGTCAGTATTAGATTATCATCAGCAGGATACCATAACCCTGCGTCATGTGTTCCTTTTAGATATCGCAGAATCTTCTTTGAGTCTAGATGACTTCGCTTGGGATCCGCTTGAAATCTTGCACATACACCTACATCATAAGTTATATCAGGTCGGCTAGCTGTTAAGTATAATAAAGAACCAATAATAGCTCTATAATCAGTAGAGTTAACAGAAACTCCCTCTTTATCTAGATCGATTTTGAAATTCGTATTCATGGGGATTTTGACTGGTTTGCTCGAGTCGCAGCCAAATCTTTTCAGGAGATCTCGAGTGTACTTGGCTTGATTGATGAAAATTCCTTCAGGTGATTGCTTTACTTGAAATCCAAGGAAATAATTCATTTCTCCCATCATGGACATCTCGAATTTCTCCTTCATCATTTTTCTCGAATTGTTGACATATAGTCACGTTTCTGCAACCGAAAATGATGTCGTCCACGTAGATTTGCACCAGTAGGATGTCATCTCCTGAATTTATGTTGAACAGGGTGCGATCTACTGTCCCCTTCTGAAAACCTTTCTAAAGTAGAAAGTCTGATAGGGTATCGTACCAAGCCCTGGGTGCTTGTTTTAACCCATACAGAGCTTTCCGAATTCTGTACACCTGATGTCCCTACTGAAAGCCGGGCGGTTGTTCCACGTAGACTTCTTCCTTCAGCACGCCATTCAAAAAAGCTGACTTTACATCCATTTGATATACTTTGAATCCTTGATGCGTTGCATAAGCTAGGAAGAGACGAATGGCTTCCAATCTGGCGACTGGAGCGAATGTTTCATCAAAGTCGATTCCTTCTGCTTGACAATATCCCTTGGCAACTAGTCTAGCTTTGTTTCTGACAATGACATTGTTTTCATCACGCTTGTTTTTGAAGACCCACTTAGTACCAATCACATGCTGATGTCTAGGTCTGTCAACAAGCTCCCAAACTTCGTTTCTAACGAACTAGTTCAGCTCTTCTTGCATGGCGATGATCCAGTCAGCATCATTGAGTGCGTCCTCTATTGACTGAGGTTCTTCTATGGACAAGAAACAAGAATAGAGTGAGCTTTCTCCTTGACTTAATCTAGATCTTGTCCTTATAGTTGCTGACGGATCTCCTATAATAGGATCTGAAGAATGAGCGTCAAGCCATGAACGTCTGAGTCTGGCTTCTTCTTCTGATACTACTTCTGCACAGTCGGTAGGTGTGTTAGGCATTTCGGTTATGCGTTACGTGATTGCATTAGTTCAGTAAGAAGGTTAGGATCTACTGAGTTTCCAGGTTCAGGGGCACTTAGCTCAGGAACAGTATTTGTTCCCCCTGAGTTTATATTCTCAGTAGAGGTCTCAGTTACCACTGGGGCTTCCTCATCGACCGTTGTTACCTGTTGTTGATTTTGTTCAGTAGAATCAACTAGGTCAGCTACATCACTTGTTGGCTGAGTCTGAATTTCTTCACCGTCTGACTCAACATCCCAACAATGCTGGATCTTTTCAGCTTTGTCGTTTAGTGCGAGATCCTGTAGTTTGCTGCTGACATCTTCAGTATTTGTCTTTGTAGTTTTCCTGTTCTCAGTAACAAACTCATCAAAAACAACATGAGGGCTTTCCTCCACGCAAAGGGTCCGATAGTTAAAGACTCTGAAGGCTTTACTGACTCGAGAGTATCCTAAGAATACTCCTTGATCAGATTTGCTATGAAAGACCTTCAACTGATCTTTCCCATTATTGTGAATAAATCACGGACAGTTAAAAATATGAAAATGAGAAATAGAAGGAATTCTCCCTTTCCATAATTCGTATGATGTATTCATGTGTTGCTGTGTAAGTAGTGAGCGATTCTGAGTGTAGCAGGTTGTGTCAGTAGCATCTGCCCAGAACTTTGAGGGTAGTCCAGAGTCTGCTAGGAGTGTTCTTGCTGCTTCTTTAAGTGTTCTGTTTTTGCGTTCAGCAAGTCCGTTCTGCTGAGGGGTGCGAGCTGCTGATATCTCGTGCTTAATTCCCTCATTTTCGCAGTACTCTTTAACGACTGAGTTGAGAAATTATGTTCCTCTGTCTGAGCGAATTCTGGGACCATCTTCCTGTATGTAGTTGGTCAGCAGGCTCTTTTGATAAGTCATGTGTCTCGAGCAGCCGCTGTCCATAATCCAAGGGTCCTTATGCACCTGCAAAACAGAAACATTTTTAGGTACCCTTTGGTTCAGTTGGGTCCTTACATGTTAGTGGGTGATTTCGGAACCCAGATCTTCCTAGGGACCTTAGAAGTCTGAGACTTCTTCTTCTGAACCTTGCAGCTTTCTTCTCCACAGGACTCGGAGATACTGACTTTCTGATGATTTTGGGTTCAGGAGCTATCTTCTTCTAAGGCTTTGCGCTCCTCCTGACCCTGGCCTCATAGTAGTACGAACCATATTGAGCTGGATGTTCATACAGTGGTTCCTTGTACTGCTCTGCCCACCTGACCTTCTTGGTTCCCCCTGAGTTTGATCGTGGTGTCCTGGGGCTGGAACCTTTGGTCAGCTGTTTCTTGTTGCTCGGCTGAGGTGCAACTATCTTCTATTTATTCTTCGTCTGAGGTGTTGAGTCAGTAGTCTGAACTTTACCTCTGAAGAACCTATCAGCCAGCAGTTCTGAGCTCTTTGAAGTGGAAGCTTCATGAGTATAGCCAAGTCCTTCTTTCATGACCGTCGGCCTTTGCGCTCTAAGCATACTTTCCAACTTCTCCTTAGCTCCTAGGTACTGTTCAGTCATCAGTTCTCGCTAAACTTCATCACTTCTTCGAAGTGACTCAGTCGGGCTAAACTTCATCGAAGTGACTCAGTCAGTTCTCGCCAAACTTCTCCTTTTCAACTTCTGCGAGCTTCTGACTGAGTCGGGCTATCTCAGTATCTTTCTTAGAATTGTCCTTGGTCAGAACTGATATCTAAGTTTCTTGAAGTTGAGACTTAGTCATAAGAGATTTAATCTCTTCCTTGAGTCTCACAACAAGATTCTCAGACTCAGTAGAGACCTGACAATCAGAAGAAAGTCTCTGATTCTCAGCCTTTACCTGTTCTAGTTCCTGAATGGTTCTGCTGAACTCTCTGCTCACCGAATGCGCTCCTCTAGTAGATCATCGTAGGCTTGTACCACATCTAGAGGCTCATCTGTGTCTGAGCACGTGTCGTGTGTGCTGTGAGAAGAAGAGGTTAAATTAAGTTTAGAATTTACCTCAACATCTTCTCCGGCCATCAGACAATATTCTGTATATTCTTCAGGATCTGTTTCTCCGATCTCAACGGCAACCAATGCAGCTTCGTCTTCAGAAGAATACATGAATGTATCTTCCTCGATTGAGTCATCGGATATCTCTCTGGCTATGTAGGCCTGCCTCCTACGGGCAAATTTCTCGCGTCGGCCTACCGTCCCCGCTCTTTGAGCGGTCGAGAGTTCGGGACATTCGTGCGATAGTGTCCCTCCTTCTTGCGGTTGTAATGCAGGCGGATGATCCGCTTGCTTTTTCCAGTGAATCTTTGGATGGACTCGCGGCGAGTTACGTGTTCCCGCATTCGGTAGAAGGTTTAGATTCTTCCCTTTTTCGAAAATCTTTCTTACCTGAGGGAGAATCTCTGTTGTATTTCTTCAGCTTTCTGACTCTCTCCTTTTCTCTTTGATATTTGAGAGCCATAAGCGCAAGTGGGTCAGTAGCAGATGTCTCAGAGGATTTTTTTTTCTGCGGCACTCTTTCGCCTTCTTTGGAAGAAATGGGTTTGATTCCAGTTTTGCTGACTGTTGCTTTGAAAGCATGGTCAATCTGAGTGTTAGTTGGAGCACTGGAACATCGTTGGGGTAGGCTGTGCTCAAATTCCTCTGTTTTTAATTCTGAAAAGATAACATCAGGAGTTAGAGCATTAAGATCAGAGCGACGTAAATGCAAATGGAAGCCACTTCTGTCGAGGTAGTGCTCTTAAGATCTTAGTGTTCATCTCTTTGTTGGTGAACATCCTCCCCAGCCGTTGATCACATTGACTTGGTTTGTGAATCTGACGCTTAGCTCGTCAATGGTCTCACTGGGCTCCATGGCAAACGTGTCGAACTTTTGTAGCTCTAATTTGAGCTTGTTCTCTTTGATCTGCGGAGTTCCTTGGCTCAGTACAGCCAGGGCATCCCAAAGTTCTTTCGCCGTCTTGCAGTCTTGCACCCTCCCAATGTGAGAATCACTTAGGGATGGCAAAAGGACCCGGACCCGTCGGACCCGACCTGGACCCGCACGCAATGGGGCCGGTAATACCCGCCCCGTAGGAGTGTGGGGCGATTCCGGACCCGACCCGTACCGGGTCCGGGGCGGTTCCGGTTCCAGCCGCGGACCCGCCCCACCCCGTTTAGACCCGCCCGTATAGACCCGCCCCGCCCGAACCCGTACCAGACCCGCCTCGTAACAAATTAGAATTTAGAAGTGTAAAGTGTTACTTGTGAGTGTTGGATATGAGTCAGTAGACGATACTCAGCTGTTGTTCGGTTAAAAGAAAATTGGGGGAAATCATAGTAGTACTATGGAATTGAAGATCCCAAAACCTAGCTGATATCAGTAGATTAGTGTGTCGTTAGGATTAGCTGATGTATAGGTTAGACTTGTTGTAATCGTTTTTATATTCTTGTCTAAGTCCTGTACGGGGTAACTGTTGAATTGATCTTCTGTCGAAGATACTTTTTGGAACCCCACGTCATCAGTGTAATCGCTTGCGTTCTTCGATCATCGGCCGAGTAAACCTCGGTAGAAGCCAACCCAAAGGTGATAAGCCATCGGCGAGAAGAACTCATACAAGCCCAGTACCTTCGCAGTCGCCAGCTGACCTACTCAGTAGATGCCCTGTCAGCCGACTCAGCTGAAGAAGACAGAGACTTTTCAGTCTAC
Organism: Lavandula angustifolia; assembly: GCA_028984105.1. Taxonomy (NCBI): domain Eukaryota; kingdom Viridiplantae; phylum Streptophyta; class Magnoliopsida; order Lamiales; family Lamiaceae; genus Lavandula; species Lavandula angustifolia. The sequence continues at coordinate 8,454,127 of CM054816.1, forward strand.
TGTATCCTACGGAAAGCGACCCAACTATTCAAGTCTTTTCGAGAAGTTCAGCAGAAGACATACGAGGTTGTTGAACGGTCAACTCTGACATTCTCACCAACTACAAACCTCAACCAATGAGAAGCCGACAAAGCTTACCTACTCTACACAGTAAAAGTTGCTCTCATGAACGGTGCATTAACCGCCTCGCTTGCAACAAGTTTGAATTATGGCCGTTTTCCTTGGAAGCTTGTGACACGTGGCATCGTCGTCTCCAACGGACATATGCCATAACTCACAACTATAAATAGAGAAGTTTTTGAAGCTCCGAGTGACGGAATTTCGAAGGGACAAGCTCAAGTTCACAAACGCTCTAGAACACTCAAAGATCATCCAGAGGAAAACTTGCGTACTTAGAAGATTTCTCAGTTTTTCTCTCTAGAGTTCTTAGATCCCTTTCTTCTCTAGACTAAGCTCATTGTCATATTTATAGCTTAGATTCGAAGGAGTTCACATTTAGTGAATTGTTCTTATTGTAAGAACTCCTTCTCAGTTGGAGAATATTCCCTTCCCTTTCAGACTTAGGTTTGGATTGTAAAGTCGCTAAGGACTATAACTTAGAGGGAACTGTCCAGTGCACAGTATCCCTGCTGAGGCTTGCTCAGAATAATCAACAAGTTCTCCTGCTTTGTTCAGGACCGTGGACGTAGGATCTTGTGTATCTGAACCACGTTAAATCACTTGTGTTCTTTTACTGTTTTATTGCATAGCATTCAACTGACTTGAAAATCATAAGCTTGCATAAAACGTATTTTATAAAGCGCACAGCCAAAAGATTTAATTTGCTAAAACGTGTTTTCAAAAGAGACGAATTTCGGACCCCACACTTTCCGCACAACAGTCTCCGACTGATTCTCAAAGTACCGACAACAGTCAGTAGGAGAGAGCTCAGTAGCTGACTTACTTTGTCCCGCGATCGAAGGCTTATTTGGCATTGTTCATCAGTTGCAATCAACAGCTCAGCTGACCTTCATTGAGAAAAAGAAACTGAGCTCAGGTGTATTCACCCCCCCCCCCTCTACACCTGACTTATCGTCTCCGGACAAACAATTGGTATCGAGCACACGGTGTTCAACCGATCGCCGGTTACGAAATACTTGGTCCTCTCGAACCGATCCCGAAAACCGTTTTCCTTTGCATAAGCATCTTTTCGGCATCCTTATACTCTTACTCTTACGATGTCTGATATGTCAGGTATTAGGATGGTACCGATGTTCTCAATAGAGAACTACACGGTATGGCGCGTACGTATGGAGCCACACCTAACGTCACTCCACGACAGCATGTCGGATGTCCTAGAGTCGGGACCGATCATTCCCATGATCGACGCAGCGTAGTATTTGCTTCTTGGAGGAGGCCCGGGAGCACAAACGGGTGCTAAGGTTCCCAAAGATAAATCCGCCTTCACGCCCGAAGAAAAGAAGTTGCACAACCTTGACCGAGTTGCACGTAATGCCATACGCGACTACGCTCGGTGACTCACACCTCGGAAGGGTACGGGATTGCAAAACGGCGAAAGAGCTATGGGACGCCTTGGGCATGTACTGAGCCATGGAACCCCTCGGATCAAAGAAAACAAGCTCGAGCTAGAGCTTCGAGAAGTTCGACGCCTTTGCAATGGAGCTCTCATCGAAACCATTGACGAGCCGAGTGTCGATTCACCAATCAAGTCAATGTCATCAATGGGGGGGGAGGTCGTTCACCAACAAGGAGATGAACACCAAGATCTTGAGAGCGTTGCCCCGACGTAAGTGGCTTCCTTTTGCTACTTATTTACGTCGCTCCGATCTAAATGCTCTAACTCCCGATGTTATATTTTCGAAATTAAAATCGGAGGAATTCGAGCATAGCCTACCCCAAAAGTGCTTAAGCGCTCCAGGTGACACACGGTTCGACCATGCCTTCAAGGCAATCGATCAAGAACACGGGAGCCAAGCCTATTTCCTCAAGCAAAGCTGTGGCCACATCGGTAGCAAAGTCTTCCGAGACTCCAGGCCCGATCGGCTAGCACCGATGGCTCTCAAATATCGAGGGAAAAGGAGAAAGTCAGAAAGCTGAGGAAATACAACCGAGATTCTTCTTCAGGTAAGAAAGACTATCATAAGAAAGAAGAATCTAATCCTTCTACTGAATGCAAGAAATCGGAGTCTGCTGCCAGTCCGTCTAAAGACTCAGCTGGTAAGAGCAGCAGAACATCCACCTACTACAACTGCAAGAAGGAGGGACACTATCAGTATGATTGTCCCGAACTCTCAGCTGCTCAAAGAGCAGAACGGCAGGCCAGAAGAGAAAAATATGCCAAGCGAAGGCAGGCCTACATAGCCGGAGAGATATCCGACAACTCAATTGAAGAGGATACATTCATGTATTCTTCTGGAGATGAAGCTGCATTCGTAGCTGTTGAAGTCGGAGAGAAGGTTCCTGAGGAATCGGTCGAACGGTGTCGATGGCCGGAGAAGAGGCTGAGGTAAATTCTAAACTTAATATTACCTCTTCTTCACACAGCACACACGACACGTGCTTGGTCTCAGATGATCCTCTAGATGTGGTACAAGCCTACGACGATCTACTAGAGGAACAGATTCAATGAGCATAGAGTTCGATGAGAACCATCCAGGAACTAGAACGGTAAAGGCCGAGAATCGAGACTTTCTTCGATTGTCGGGTCTCTCTTGAGTCGAGAGAATCTAGTTGCGAGACTTAAGAAAGAGATTGAATCTCTTATGACTAAGTCTCAGCTTCAAGAGACTCAGATCTCAGTCCTGACTAAGGACAATTCTGAGAAAGAGACTGAAATAGCCCAACTCAGTCAGAAACTCTCAGACGTACAGAAGGACTATGATTCTCTTAGGAGAAGTGATGAGGTCTGGAGAGGACTGATGACTGAACAGTACCTGGGAGCTAAGGAGAAGCTAGAAAGCATGCTCAGAGCACAACGGCCAACTACTGTAAAAGAAGGCCTTGGTTATATTCACGAAGCTTCCACTTCTAAAAGCTCAGAATCGCTGGCTGATAGGTTCGTCAGGGGGAAAGTGCAAACTACTGACACTACACCTTAGGCGAAGAACAAACAGAAAATGATTGCACCTCAGCCGAGCAATCATAAGAAACAGCTGACAAATGGTTCCTGCCCCAGGACACCACGATCAAATTCAGGGGGAACCAAGAAGGTCAGATGGGCAGAACAGTACAGAGAGCCATTATATGAGCATCCGGCTCAATACGGCTCGTACTACTATGAGCCCGGGGGTCGGGAGAAGCGCTAAGACTCGAAGAAGAAAGCGCCTCGAACCCAAAATCATCGGCGAAAGTCGGTATCTCCAAGTCTCGTGGAGAAGAAAGGCGACAAGGTTCGAAGAAGAAGTCTCGGACTTCTAAGGTTCCTAGACAGATCTGGGTTCCGAAATCACCCACTAACCAAGAAGGACCCAATCGAACCAAAGGGTACCTAAAAATGCCTCGTTTTGCGGGTGCATAAGGACCCTTGGATAGTGGACGGCGGCTGCTCGAGACACATGACTTACCGGAAGAGTCTGGCCGACCAACTACGTACAAGAAGATGGTCCCGAGTGAATTTGGTGACAACTCCAAAGGCTATACAAGGGGATACGGAACGCTGACAATTGGGACTGCCACAGTTCCAAGAGTAACATATGTTGAAGGACTTCAACATAATCTCCTTTCGATCGATCAATTCCGTGATAATCTTAATAGAGTAATCTTTGAGCCGGTTTTACGTGATATTGTTGACAAATCTACGGGGAAAACGGTGTTATCGGGTTCGCGGAGGAAAAACATCTATGTTGCGGATCGGAAAACCGCGAGAACCCGAGGCTTGCTTACTAGCACAGACAAAATCTGGTGACAAGTCAGGATGGCTATAGCACAAGAGACTCAGCCACCTGAACTTCAAGACCATGAACAAGCTAGCCAAGAACTCCAAAGTCAGAGGACTGCCCAACGAATCGTTCGTTAAAGACAGAAATTGTGAAGCATGTCTGAAGGGAAAGCAAACAAAGAGTAGCAATCCACCTATTCCGTCACCTTCCACTGATGGAATCCTTCAGCTGCTGCACATGGACCTATTCGGGCCAGTCTCTCCAGTGACTATAAGAGGCAAGAAGTATGCCCTCATCGTTATTGACGACTACTCGAGATATACTTGGGTCATCTTCATCGCCAATAAATCTGATGTTCAAACTGAGTTGCCCAATCTGGTGAAGAAACTCAGTGTGGAAAAGGACATCAAGATTCAAAGAATTCGCTCGGACGAGGAACGAGTTTCTAAACTCGGTAGTTAAGACTTCTTTGCGATAAAGAGGGAATTAAGCACGAGACATCAGTTGCACGCACCCCTCGGCAGAACGGACTTGCTTGAACGAAAGAACGAGAACACTCAAAGAAGCGAGCAAGAACGCTCCTCGCAGATTCTGGACTACCCTCGAAGTTCTGGGCTGATGCTACTAACACCGCCTGCGATACTCAGAATCGCTCACTACTCACTCAGCAACACATGAAGACACCATATGAATTATGGAAAGGGAGAATTCCTTCTATTTCTCATTTTCATATTTTCGGTTGTCCTTGCTTTATCCACAATAATCGGAAAGATCAGCTGAAGGTCTTTCATAGCAAATCTGATCAAGGAGTTTTCTTAGGTTACTCTCGAGTCAGTAAAGCCTTCAGAGTCTTTAACTATCGGACTCTTTGTGTGGAGGAAAGCCCTCATGTTGTTTTTGATGAATTTGTTGCCGAGAACGAGGAAAGAAACAGAGTCAAATGCGATGATGTCGGCGGCAAGCTACGGGATCTCGGACTTGCCGATAAAGCCGAAAAGATCCAAAGCATTGTTGGGATGATGAGTCGGACGATGAACAAACTCGGACTCAACCAACAATCGATGTAGCGACCTAGTTGATTCTATCGAACGGAATCAACAACGAGTAACATCGGTCGATGAGGAAGCCCCGAGTGGTAACCGAGACCTCTACCGAGAATATAAACTCGGGGGGAACGATTAATGTTCCCGAGCTAAATGCCCCCGAACACAGGAAACTCGGTAGATCCTAACCTTCTTACTGAATTGCTACGGTCGCAAACGAACATACTGCTTGAAATGCCTAACACTCCTACCGACCGCGTGCGTAAGTAGTATCGAAGAAGAAGCCCGACTCGGGCGTTCGTGGCTCGATGCTCATTCTTCGAGATCTTATCATTGGAGATCCATCAGCAACTATAAGGACGAGATCAAGATTAAGTCAAGGAGAAAGCTCACTTTACTCTTGTTTTCTCGTCTACGAAGAACCTCGATCGATAGAGGACGCACTTAAAGATCTTGGCCGGGTCATTGCTATGCAAGAAGAGCTGAACCGGTTCGTCGAAATGAAGAATGGGAGCTTGTTGACGGACTAGACATCGGCACGTGATTGGTACTAAGTGGATCTTCAAAAACAAGCGAGATGAAAACAACGTCATTGTCGAAATAAAGCAAGACTAGTTGCAAAGGGATACGATCGGGCGAAGGAATTGACTTTGATGAAACGTTCGCTCCGGTCGCTAGATTGGAAGCCATTCGTCTATTCCTAGCTTATGCAACACATCAAGGCTTCAAAGTCTATCGAGATGGATGTAAAGTCAGCTTTTACGAACGGCGTGCCGAAGGAAGAAGTCTACGTGGAACAACCGCCCGGCTTTCGGCGGGGACATCAGTGTACGAGACTTAGGAAAGCTCAGTATGGGTTAAAACAAGCACCCGGGGCTTGGTATGATACCCTATCGGACTTTCTACTTCGAAAGGTTTTCGAAGGGGACGATAGATCGCACCCTATTCAACATAAAGTCGGGAGATGACATCCTACTAGTGCAAATCTACGTGGACGACATCATTTTCGGCTGCAGAAATGAGACCATATGCCAGCAGTTCGAGAAGATGATGAAAGAGAAATTCGAGATGTCCATGATGGGAGAGATGAATTATTTCCTTGGATTTCAAGTGAAGCAATCACCTGAAGGAATCTTCATCAATCAAGCCAAATACACTCGAGACCTTCTCAAAAGATTCGGCTGCGACTCCAGCAAGCCAGTCAAAATCCCCATGAACACGAACTTTAAAATCGATCTAGACAAAGAGGGAGCTTCTGTTAACTCTACTGACTATAGAGCTATTATAGGCTCTTTACTTTATTTAACAGCTAGTCGTCCTGGCATAACTTATGTTGTAGGTGTATGCGCAAGATTCCAAGCAGATCCCAAGCGAAGTCATTTAGACTCAGCGAAGAAGATTCTGCACTATTTAAGAGGAACACCCGATCTTTGGGTTATGGTATCCTGGCGATGATAACTTAATGCCGACGAGGTTATTCCGATGCCGATTATGCGGGATGCGGGATAGATCGAAAGTCAACTTCCGGAACTTGTCGGTTCTAGGCGGCAAGTCGATTTCTTTGTTTTCAAAGAAGCAGCATTCAGTAGCAACGTCCACTACTGAAGCTGAGTACATGGCTGCAGGAAGTTGCTGTGCCCAAATCCTTTGGCTTCGACAACAACTTAGAGATTATGGTATAACTCAGGATGAAGTGACCATCTACTGCGACTCCATAAGTGCAATTGCCATAACTCAGAACCCAGTTCTACATACCAGATGCAAGCACGTGGATATCCGACACCACTTCATCAGAGACCATGTCGAGAAGAAGGATATCAGGATAGAGAAGATCCATACTGACAAGCAAAGGGCGGATATACCGACCAAACCACTAGGCGAGAACAGGTTCGAGAGAACTATCACCGAGCTAGGTCTACTTGGATCCCTGCCGAGATGCGTCGGTAGATGCCAACTACGAGAAACATCATGCCCAACAATTGGTAACAATTGGTATCAGCATCAGGAATCAGTACGACAGGTCAGATAACTAAGTACAGTGACTCAGTTGGGAAAGTCATACTGTACACAGCAAGGGGGAACATAGTCATCAGCATGACAACCATTTTCCTTATACATAACGGTAACCAGCTGATAAGTTCAGCTGAAGAGGTTTGCATAATTGTGTGTACTTATTTTTTTTTTAAGCATGCTCGCATGTATTGCATCAGTCGCTCACACTCAGTAGTTAATGTGCATTCATTTCCCGCCATTAATAGTTTAGGGAAAGGTCAGTAGGAAACCTTAACCTGAGTAATTAATGTCGTCTGTCGCGCATTTAATGCATGTTTTCTCACTTACCTTTATTACGTAGATCTATGTTTTAGGCGGCTTTGGTAATCATTCCATTTTTTTAACATTAAATCTTAGCCGTCCATAGTTATGAAAGATTAAAACTCAGCCGTTAGATTAAGACGTGCAATCAAGCCAATATATACAAAATCTTTCATCTTCTATCATTCGTTACTTTTCGCCATTTTCATACCTTACGAGCTTTACTCGCAATCGGTTTCTACTTCTTATAACCGCCTTGCACGTTGCATCTTTCAAGCTCTAATACTCGGTAATGTATTAAAATCTGCGATAACTACTAACTTACTCTATTTTCAAGTGCTAACAAGTTGTTTTGCGAGATTTCTATGGCGATCGTACGGACTCCCGAACCTATAGTGGAGATCATGACCATCCGGATTCGGTTCGAACCCACAATGGCTTTCCGCCGAGTGGATATCCCATATCCGGAACCGATGTTCGATGCTCGGAGAGGTGCAGGTTGGAGACCCTCGTGACCAAGCATCCCCGTGCCCGGTCTGCCGAGGCAAGTGGCGGAGGCATATTTCAACCGGAATTCGGTGGCCGCCGAAGGAGAAGAAGCCTCGTTTTCTTACATAGAGGAGACTAATCCGAACAAGTGGAAGGCGTCTCGAGAAGACCTTCAACATCCGAGAGGCTCCGGTCCTCGCGTTTCGGCTTCCTAATTCTGGAATCTCCCCTATCGGATATAAGGAGAGGGAGATCAACGCTTATGCGCAAAAGTTTTGTGGACGCAGTGATCTGACGTTCAAGACAGCTCTCCCGAGGAATCTCTTGCTACCTCAGTACAGAGGTTTAGCGTATGTGGTCTCGCACATACCGACAAGCTCACTTGGATCGTACGATCAACTTGTCCAAGCCAAGGATTCAGTGATGATGGCTATAGATGATGGAGTAGAAGTGAACCGGGCCGACTATTATACAACTCGGATGAAAGCCCAAGCCCAGAAGTTCACTACGCTACCCACTGGCGAGAGGAGGTTGGCCAGTGTGGGTAAGCTTCTATTCGGGACCAAGATGTCAGTCCTAATAGAGAGTGTTGTACGAGAGGAACTCGGCTTTTGAAGACTCAAAGCCGTACAACACTAAGCCGATAAAGTTTCGTGACTAAACAAGCGATGGAGAAGTCGATTGGCAAAGGGCCACCCGAGCAAAAGAGAGCTGCTCTGTCTTGCCATCTCCCGCCGACGTGCCCAAGAGGAGGAGGCTTAATAGGCCACAACCAGTGAGGTCACTATGGCTCGGCCGATAACCATCTTAGCACGAGCTCCTCCTCCACAACAAGATGAGCATATCTTAGACTCCGACACGAGGGATTGAAGGAGCAACCCTCAAGGAGAAAGCTCAAGTCATCGGCTCCGATGACACACGGTCGGACGTTAGGGAACCGGCCGAGGAGAATACGGCCGAGTGGACAGCTATTTACACCACTCGTCTCCGTGCCACAACCGAAGTACACGATCATATTCCCGAGATCGGCCGGGCACTCGACTTAGTCGACATAGCCATCGTGGCTAGGGTTCAAATGCTTCTAAGATTTACGAGTTGGGATATTCTAGAAGACATAATCAAAACCCACTCAGTTCTCTACCCGCACGATGAGGAGCGAAGCTACAAGAAGTAATAGGGTACGGAGAACCAGGTGACTTAGCTACTCTTGAAGATCTCGAGAGCCGCAATGCTTTACCTTCTAAGCTTGTGAGAGTCGGTCCCCGGTAACACTCCTCCACCCCCCATCTCCTCCTGCGATGATAAGAAAGATGATGATGATAACAATCGGAGGAAGGATCGGACACCCAAGGATACGAGTTGGGAGGCTCTGCCGAGGGTTCAACTCCCCGTGAGAAGAGCAATTCACCACATCCCGATACATCGGGTGATGCTCAAGGTGCTCCGGGCACGGTAGGGAGCAGCTCCTCACATTTTTCGAGCGAGAGGCTCGGAACCGGCTCGTACCGTATACAACCTATGGGTTCCGTGTCCTCAAAGTCCGTAAATAAAGCCATTCGACGCCAAGGAGAGAAAAACAGACTTTTTGGCTAAGGACGTCCATCCGAAGTGGACAAAGTTTACCAAGGCTCGCAACGAGCTTAGACGAGAATAGGCTGCGACATCTCAAAGACTCCGGTACCTACTCCTCAACCCAACTTTCGGGAGATTATTGAGGCGGCCTTAGCGGCTCGTAAAGTCGATCTAGAAGCTCGAGTCGGCGGTTGCTCCGAATCGGCGAGAAGATATTTTCGAGCAACGTGACTCAAGCTCTCACAACCGTTAAGCTCAAAATCGAAGAACGGAATAAGATTTCCACCTCTAGCCTTCGAAATCTATTACCCAACAGGCGAGGCTCGAAACTTATTCGAAAGAAATGACGAATCGCAGGATCGAGCTCTGCTTTGAAACTCCGTCCGGAGTCACCGCACAACTTAAAACATCTAGAGCGATCAAGAAAAAGACTGGGAATTATATTGCGATCTCGTCAAGGACTTCGAATCCACAAAGAACTCGGATTAAGGATTCAGTCCACAATGTGGAAAGAGACATTCAAGCCATCCGCACCCAACTCTCCAAGGCGGATGATGCCAAAAAGGGGGAAGGTATTATGAAGGATGAACTCGATACGGATATGGGCGATGTCCAAATAGTAGAGGGTGGTCAGGAGGAAGGACCCTCTAATGCTCAGACTCAGGGGGAAGGTATTCAGGCGGAACAACCCTCAACTGCTCGTGCTCAATCCTCAGCCGCTCAGGCTGAAGATACTTCAGGGGTTCTGCTGCTCGAATTTCCTCTAAAACCTACACCCATCTCATCTTCTGCCGCTCACATAGAAGATGTTGCTCACTTCGTTGAGCAAGAGTCTGAAGGAGAACAGACTCCTCCGCAGAGGCCGGGGAAGGAGACTGCTACTACTATTACTCCTCCTTCCTCCCTGGTCCGAAAATTCAAATCTAAAGCGGAGCAAGAGGCTTATGACCTCAATATTGCCCAACAACTGCAAGATAAGCTGGACCGAGAGCGTCATCTTGAAGAAGCAGCAGAAGCAGCAAAGGAGCCCAAGGGCAAAGCTGTTAGGGGCAAAGGCAAGAAAAAGGTCGAATCGGTTGAAGAGCGAAAGAAGAAAGCCCAAGCGATTTTGCTAAGGCTCTTCCGACCGAGATCCCGGCTACTACTCGAGCATTCCCACTCCTACTCTAACACCCGAGCGGATAGCGGAAGATCAAGCGACACGGGAGGCGACGCCGCAAGGCCTAAATATCGGGACGAGGAGACCGTAGGGCGGCGGCTCTCCGAGAAAAGAAAAGAATGGCCGATATGGCTAAGATGATAAGCCTATCCAAGAAGCCGGCGGTGATCCCGAGAAGACAAATCCCAAGAGGATCAAGGAAGAGAACACCTCTCGCCAAGAAGGACTCGATTGTTCATGTCGATCGATGGGTTCCGACCGAGGTTAATGATCAATGGGAAGAACTTAAAGAGCAATTTATCAAAGGCTACTATGTTTGGGGATTCTATCCTCGAGAGCAACCTATCGATCAAGCCTTTGATGAGTTCATGTTTCGTACAATCCGTAGCCGAGGGAACAACTCAAGGAGATCATGAAGAGACGAGAATATTCCGTTTAGAGCTCCGGCTTTCAAGCGCATCCCACCTCCTAGAAGCTGCGCGGAGTTCTATGTACGAAGGACATAGAAGATGAGGTTAGTCTTTGCGGCATTCCGCTTCAACCCGAGTGTCCACCTTGCTGAAGACGACGAGGATATCCAGACTCTGAGGAAGAGAATCTATTTATACTATCGTCTGGAACCTCCCATGGAAAGATCTGCAGGATTTACGGAACGCACTCAAGCCTTCAGGCGTCTGTAGTCTTTCTCTTTTCTATCTTTTGTAATAGTGATAGGAACCTGTACTTCATTGATTATATATATCAGTTCCTATTGCTTGTCAGACAATTACTCATTGTCTTTCAACTCTTTGCATTGTGTTTTCACGACTGATCACTAAGTGATCTGACACACACTCACAGTCAGTTTCTCTGATTTTGCCTATCTCCCACCTACTGAAGTATTGAAATTCCTTTATTTTTTTCTTTTCCTCAGAATGTTGAAAGGGGGAAATTGTTGTCAGTAGGATAGCATATTTTATAGACTTAAGAAGTTTAAGAGGTAGAGGTAGAGGTTTTGGCATCATCAATTAGGGGGAAATTGTTGGATATGAGTCAGTAGATGATACTCAGCTGTTGTTCGGTTAAAAGAAAATTGGGGGAAATCATAGTAGTACTATGGAATTGAAGATCCCAAAACCTAGCTGATATCAGTAGATTAGTGTGTCGTTAGGATTAGCTGATGTATAGGTTAGACTTGTTGTAATCGTTTTTATATTCTTGTCTAAGTCCTGTACGGGGTAACTGTTGAACTGATCTTCTGTCGAAGATACTTTTCGGAACCCCACGTCATCGGTGTAATCGCTTGCGTTCTTCGGTCATCAGTGAGTAAACCTCAGTAGAAGCCAACCCAGCAGCTGATAAGCCATCAGCAGAAGAACTCATGCAAGCCCAGTACCTTCGCAGTCGCCAGCTGACCTACTCAGTAGATGCCCTGTCAGCCGACTCAGCTGAAGAAGACAGAGACTTTTCAGTCTACTGTATCCTACGGAAAGCGACCCAGCTATTCAAGTCTTTTTGAGAAGTTCAGCAGAAGACATACGAGGTTGTTGAACGGTCAACTCTGACATTCTCACCAACTACAAACCTCAACCAATGAGAAGCCGACAACGCTTACCTACTCTACACAGTAAAGCTGCTCTCATGAACAGTGCATTAACTGCCCTGCTGCAACAAGTTTGAATTATGGCCGTTTTCCTTGGAAGCTTGTGACACGTGGCATCGTCGTCTCCAACGGACATATGCCATAACTCACAACTATAAATAGAGAAGTTTTTGAAGCTCCGAGTGACGGAATTTTGAAGGGACAAGCTCAAGTTCACAAACGCTCTAGAACACTCAAAGATCATCCAGATGAAAACTTGCGTACTTAGAAGATTTCTCAGTTTTTCTCTCTAGAGTTCTTAGATCCCTTTCTTCTCTAGACTAAGCTCATTGTCATATTTATAGCTTAGATTCGAAGGAGTTCACATTTAGTGAATTGTTCTTATTGTAAGAACTCCTTCTCAGTTGGAGAATATTCCCTTCCCTTTCAGACTTAAGTTTGGATTGTAAAGTCGCTAAGGACTATAACTTAGATGGAACTGTCCAGTGCACAGTATCCCTGCTGAGGATTGCTCAGAATAATCAACAAGTTCTCCTGCTTTGTTCAGGACCGTGGACGTAGGATCTTGTGTATCCGAACCACGTTAAATCGCTTGTGTTCTTTTACTGTTTTATTGCATAGCATTCAACTGACTTGAAAATCATAAGCTTGCATAAAACGTATTTTATAAAGCGCACAGCCAAAAGATTTAATTTGCTAAAACGTGTTTTCAAAAGAGACGAATTCCGGACCCCACACTTTCCGCACAACAGTCTCCGACTGATTCTCAAAGTACTGACAACAGTCAGTAGGAGAGAGCTCAGTAGCTGACTTACTCTGTCCCGCGATCGAAGGCTTATTTGGCATTGTTCATCAGTTGCAATCAACAGCTCAGCTGACCTTCATTGAGAAAAAGAAACTGAGCTCAGGTGTATTCACCCCCCCCCTCTACACCTGACTTATCGTCTCCGGACCAACAGTGAGATTCGAACCCGTATCAATAATTTCTTTATATGCACTTATGCCGTTTGAGCTAATGTTCACATTTGTTAATATTTTACATGTATAGTTATATATAAGAATATTACATACTAAAAAAAAAATTGATACATCTAACAAAAAATTAGCTTATAAAATATAAATATTAATTTTCTAGAATTCAATATACTATATTTAAATTGTAATTATCTATGAGGATATGAACATCTTTATGACTTTATGATTCGGACATCTTTATGACTTTATAATTTGTATTTTGTTTATTTGGTAATATCCGAACATATGAAATTATGTTTGTTTTATGTTTGTTGTAGTAGTATTGACGATAACAGGTTTTGCAACTTGATTAGTTCGTAGTGAATAGTGTTTTTGTAGTAATGAGAAGCAAAAAAAAAAAAAACTACTACGGGGCGGGGCGGGTAGGACCCGCCCCGTGCGGGTCCGGTTCTGGGGCCAAAGGTGCAGACCCGTACGGGCCCACGGGGCGGGGCGGGTCCGCGGGTCCGTTGCGCGGGGCGGGTCCGGGTAGTATGATACCCGGACCCGACCTGCCATTTTGCCATCCCTAGAATCACTGAGTGTAGTCAGGATTGCATTACGCGCAACTCGATCGAGGTTGTGCAGCTTTTTCTCTTCTGGTGTGAAGGCTGATTTTTCTTTAGCGACCTTAGCGCCAGTCTGCGCTCCTACACCTCCCACAGCGGCAAATTGTACACTGTCGATCATGGGAATGATGGGTCCTGTCTCAAGGACGTCCGTCATGCTGTCATGCAGCGATGTGAGGTGTGCCTCCATTCTCACACGCCATACCTTGTAATTCTCTATTGAGAAGATCGGTACCATCTGAATACCTAACATATCAGACATTATGGGTAAGAGTATAAGGATGTATGAAGAGATGCTTGTGCAGTGAAAAACGTTTTCAGGATCTGTTCGAGAAGACCAATATTTCGGAACCGGTAATTCAGAAGAACACCGTGTGCTCTGATACCAATTGTTGGTCCGGAGACGATAGTCAGGTGTAGAGGGGGGGGGGTGAATACACCTGATCACAGTTTCTTTTTCTCAGAACGCGAAGGACAGCTGAGCTGTAGGTTGCAACTGATGAACAGTGTCAAATAGTAACCTTCGATCGCGGGTCAGAAGTGTGCCAACTACTGAGCTCTCCTACTGACTTTTGTTAGTACTTGAAACTCAGTCGGAGACGTTGTGCGAAAAAGAGTGTGGGGCCTGGAGATTCGTCTCAGTTTGAAAACGTGATTTTCACAAATCAAGTAATTTTTTGCTAGTGCGCTTTGAGAATACGTTTTATGCAAAGATATGATTTTTAATCAGTTTGTATGCAATGCAATAAAACAGTAAATAACACAAGCTATTTTTAACGTGGTTCGGATACGCAAGATCCTACGTCCACGGTCCTGCCGAACAGGAGTTCTTGTTGATTTATCTGAGCAAGTCTCAGCAAGGAATCTGTGCACATGACAGACCCTTCTAAGTTATAGTCCTTAGCGACTTTACAAATCAAACCGAAGTTTGAAAGGGAGGGGATAATCTCCAACTAGGAAGGAGTTCTTACAATAAGAACAATCACTAAAAGTGAACTCCTTCGAATTTCTAAGCTATAAATTTGGCAATGAGCTTAGCTAGAGAAGATGGATTTAAAGAACTCTAGAGAGAAGAACTAATGATATTCTATTAGGCAAGTTCTTCACTGGATTGATCTTGAAATGCGCTAGAGTTGTTCGAAAGCTTGAGCGTTTTTCCCTTGATATCTCGTGCGTGAAGCTCGGATTTCTTCTCTATTTATAGTTGTCACAAGCTTCCAAAGAAAACGGCCATAAATTCGAATTGTTGCAGCAGAGTTGTTGGACACTGTACATGAGAGCAACTTTAGTTGGTCAGAGCAGATAAAGCGTTGTCGTCTTCTCATTGGTCGAGGTTTATGGTAGGTGAGATTGTGTCAGACATCGGAGTTGACTCTCTCAAATCCTCGTATGTCTTCTGCTGACTTTCGAAATGACTTTAGCGGCTGAGTCGTTTTCTGTCGGATACAGTAGACTTTTAAGCAGTCTCTGTCTTCTTCATCTGAGTTGGCTGACAAGAGATATTCTCTTGAGTATGGTCAGCTGATGACTGTGAAGGTACTGAGCTTGCATAGAGTTCTTCTGCTGATGTCTGTCAGCTGATGAGATGTCTTCTACTGAGGCGAAGATCAGCTGGTGACTTAAGAACGCAAGCAATTACACTGATGACGTGGGGTTTTGGAAGGTAACTTCGACAGAAGATCAATCCAACAATTTACTCCATACAGGACTTAGACAAAAAGATAGATAATAAAAACAGTCTAGCCTATACATCATCTAGTCCTATCAAGACACTACACTACTGATATCAGCTGGGTTTTGGGATCTTCAATTCCATAGTACTACTATGATTTCCCCCAATATTATTTTAACCACTAACAGCTGAATAGCATCTACTGACTCATAAACCAACAATTCCCCCCTAATTGATGATGCCAAAACCTCTATAAAATATAAAGAAAGAATACTAAACTACTGACATAGATAGACTTCGATGGCGAATCGGTTAGTCTTAAGAGTTCGAGCGGTTGAGAGATAGGCAAAATCAGAGAAACGGTTATGTGTGAGTGTGTGTCAGATCACTTCAGTGATCAGTTGTGATAAGCATAACACAACTAAAAGCCTTAAGACAATGAGTAATTGTCTGGCCAGAAGAAAAGGAACTGATATATATGAAGAAGATTACAGGGTTCCTATTCTTCTATACAGGGGATGAGAAGACTATTGCTAACGTCTGACGACATGAACCAGGCAGCGCCGCACCGCCTGGAGTGACCGGTAACAGCGGTCGCGCTGCCTGAGCCTACGCACACGACGAGCAGTCACAGCCGCGCTGCTCGCGTCTCTTGCCCGTTGCCGCAGCCTCCTCTGCCTTACCTCGCATGTCCCGTCATGTCGCCGACGTCTGAGGGGCCTGAATCTGGCCGCAATCGCCGCGCTGCGACGTTCCGCTGTGTAATTTTGCAGCTTGTCGCGGGCGAATTTTGCAGTCCAAATTGAACACTTTTTGAGCCACGATTCGTTCAATTGATTCATGGGTAGTGATCCTTGGACAAATTTTGGCCACCATGAATGGATTTCGGCCGAAATCGTCCAACAATTTCCCTCAATTTCAAACAAAATCGCCGGAAAAATGCAAATTAAGACAGCCAACTTCAGACGTCGATTTCGACCGCATCCAGGATCGGATGATCCCATACGACTTATCGACGCGAACCCTGTAAGACGAAGAATCCAACGGTTCAGGCCGATCTCCGACCGGACTCCGATGCGCCGGCAATTTTCGCCGCAAGATGCGGCGGAACCCTAGAAAATTAGGGTTTTTCGCAGATTTGGGGATTTCTTCTCCGTCTCAATTTTCGTGCGCCCCGGACAAAAATTACAGTACAAAACAACAAATACATGTATACATATTGGTCCTATGAACTACTCGTGAATTTTCTCACGAGAAAAACGTTACAACGGGGTCAAAACAGTGGCTCACGGGCCGCCCCAAACACGAAAATAGTCCGATAACGACGGAAATAAACCCTAATCATGCTCCTAACAGCAACAATCAGAGCCTAAACTAGGATCTGATACCAATTGAAGGAAATAGGAGGTGAGAATCGATTACCTTCCTCCTTCGTATGTTGTTGCAGCTCTGATTGTTGCTCGGGTGTCAGATCTTCTGATCTGTGTCCCGGCCTTTTTCTCCCTGTGGGTCATCAGAGAACTGGAGAAAATCAAGATTATCATCTCTCTTCTCAAATGTGTATAACCGTGTGTTATGAGAAATTGTGTGTCTGTTTATGAACAGAATACTAATATATATAGGCTTCAAAAGTTAATATAATATTAATATTTAAAGCCCATTAATTTAATTATATCCATAATGGGCTTCTACATAATTAGCCCATAATATAATTAATTAATCCATTGGACTACTAATATTTATCAATTAATTGGTCAAATCAATTAATTTGAGATAAATAACATTATTAAATAATATAAAAATACATTAATCTATTAATAATTATTTCTGAGAGACAATAAATAACTAGGCAACTAATTGGGCCAGATCAGGGATCTAATACAAGAAATAAAGCAGGGCCTCAAATTAATTAATTATCTATGCTTAGCCCATAACAAAATTAATTAATAAACACAGATTCATTCCACTATAGAATCTGTGCTGACTTACCCCTTTATCCAAATTGAGCAAGGGCTTGTATTTTAGACTTAATCGATCTCCGTATTTAAGATAGAAATATCCGTTAATTAATTAAGCTCACTGACAGCTTAAATTAATTAACATCTAATTATATTCTTGAGTAGTACCACTCGACCTCATTAACACACCTGAACTTAATCAACCGGCCGGGTTTAGTGTGCTAATCCTAAAGAGTTCCTCAGGGGATATTATAATCCATTTTACTAGGATACGGTTGCAAGATACAGACAACCAGCTTGAGCCACAAATAACTACTAACACCCAAGATACGTAGATCCGGTCGCGATGACGTTCACCATAGTAGGTCAAAGTGATAGATAGTCAAATGCGCTCAGCTGAAGTCTTACCAAGCTTAAGACCAGCTAAGTCAACGAGATCTTGGTTCTCCACTAAGGTCAGTTAGGAGAACACATCTCACTGTGATCCATCCATATACCACCTTAAGTGTACCAGTAAAGACAAGCAGCCAAGACAAGCCACTTCTTATCTAAACTGCAGCTTAAACCAACAATTTATCCTTAAGTTGTCTCAGCTGTGATAACTGTTTATATTTTGTCAGTTCAACCAATTTGTGTAGTCATCTGTGATACCCGACACACTACACAAATTTAACTTTTATACAAGATAAATGATTACATGTGCAAATATATATATTTATCGGATATGAGAATAAAATAGTGGTAAAGATAAAACACATTGTATACAAGCATAAAATTTGCTTCCAGTATACAAAATCCCAACACACATACATATCTCATTTGAATATATGTGATCATTAATATGTTTACAGAAATAACTCCAACAGTGAAAATATTATTATCATTTCATAAGCAAGAACTAACCAATCAACCCCACAGTGCAATTAGTCATGGAAAATCGAGACAATTAAAATATGAGCGTAGGGAAAGGTCTCAATCGATGGTATAAAGTAGGAAGCAAGATACGCATCAATTCATCGATTCATCGATGCCTCTTTCTCCCTTGGTCATGCGCCAATATTTCATGCACCAATCATCCGGGGATTGAGATCCATCTCCGACTTTGAGATCTGTCTCCTTTCATCACCATGGAGTGACCGTAAGTATATTGCCCATGAGTATAACAATCGAGAGAATAGTCGCCGCCCACCCGATGGAGGTGTTGGAGACATTGGGTGTTGAGAATTGCTATCAAGAATTGATCTTGTTGTTGTTTGTTGAAGTGTTGTTTGTTGAAATAGGAAGTAGGCGGGAAATAAAGAAGTAAGGCGGTTAAGCGGTTACGGGAGCGCACAGCTTGTCTTTCCACCGTTGGATCAGTTGCCAGCATGGAAGATCGGCTGGTCACCAAGTCTTTACGTTTTAGTAATAAAGTCGTGGTTAGCTTGTTACGTTTTCGTTAGCAGTTAATTGTGAACTGTAGCTATAAAAGAAACTCTCTGTACTTCAACCATTTTAAGTTCTTAATAATAAAATTTTCAGTTCCGATCTCTCGAAACTTCCGACGAGATCTGGAGTTTGTTCTTCACGAAATCTTCACAATTTTGGATCACATTTACATCATGGTATCAGAGCGCGATGGTGCGATCACATAATACAAACTGGAGTGTGTTGGTTGATGAGGAACTTGGGGAAAGCAGCGAGCAAGGAGAAGTAAGGAATCGGCGAAGAAGACGGACAAATCGAGGTGGACGAACTCCACCGAACGCAGGTACTTCCGAACCGGGTGATAATCCTCTAATTCCAAATACGATAGGATCTGGAGTAAATATGGAAAGAAATGAGCAAAATGCACGAATTAATGATGTCTATTATTTGAGTCCACATGATCATCCAGGACTTAAGATAGTCTCTGCGATGTTTAATGGAAAGAACTATTATGCTTGGAGTCGTGCAGTCAAGCGTGCGCTTGCAGGGAGAAACAAATTAGGTTTTATACAAGGTGATATACCAAAACCTGCTGAAGATCATGCTAGTTATAACTCTTGGGTTCAAGTAGATTTCATGGTGACCTCTTGGATAATGAACTGCATAGCTGCAGAGTTTTCTGAATCTTTTCTCCTGATGGAGACTTCTTATCAATTGTGGAATGAACTAAAGGTCAGATTTGACCAAAGTAATGGAGCAAAAATTTTCAAGTTAAAGAAGGATTTGTCTGCATATGTACAGGGGAATATATCCATTATGAAGTATTATAACAATTTGAACACTATGTGGGATGAGTTCAGAATGTTACAACCTAATACAGTATGCTCATGTGTAACTGCTGTGAGTTGTAAGTGTGGGGCAATGGACAACTTAAGGAATAGCACAGAGACAGATAAATTGATGCAGTTTCTTCTAGGTCTGAACGACACTTATGATAATGTGAGGAGTCAGATTTTACTAATTGAACCACTGCCTACAGTAAGTAAAGCATATGCCATGCTGTTGCAAGATGAGGAGCAGAGAAATATAACTTCGAAGATTGTGTTTCCTCAAGACCAAGTGGCCATGAATGTAGCAAATAGGGAGGCACAGAATGCAGATGTTGTCATGATGAATGTTGGCTATAAAGGTGGTAGTAACGCATTCAAGGAGAAGGGAAGTGGATTCAAGCCTAGATTAACCAAAGAAGAGAGGAAGAGATTAAAATGCAGCTACTGTGAAAAATTGGGGCATGAACGTGGAGAGTGCTTCAAATTAAATGGAGTACCTGATTGGTTTCAAAAGTTGAAGGATATGAAAGGCAAAGGGCAAGTCAATTGTGCAATACAGCAGGAAAATTTATCTGGTTCAGCTGGAGAATCTGCTCCTATCCAATTCAGAAATCAGAATGTTGGAGATCTGATTTCTAATGTTGAAAGGGCTTTGAGCCAATTAAAGGGGCTAGGAAATACTGGGAGTGTAAATAATGTGGAGACATATACACCTTTGGATGTTATGGAAAAACACTATTCTTTTAGTTTGGTTGAGGCATTAAGAAAAGAAAAGGTGTGGATTATGGACTCGGGAGCAAGTAGCCACATATGCTGCAATAGGGAGATAATGACTGATGTACACAGGTTAATAAGTCCACAGGGAGTTTTTCTACCAAATGGAGCAATGCAGACAATTTATGAGATTGGAAGTGTGAGACTGACTGAGGAGTTGGCTTTGCAGAATGTATTGCTGGTGCCAGAGTTTACTCATAACCTGATATCAACACATCAACTCAGCAATGATCTACAGCTGAAGTGTATCTTCTTCCCTACATACTGCCTTGTGCAGAAACTGAGCAATGACCATGTGGTTATCATGGGACAAGCACAAGGGCGGTTATACATCATTGATCCAGAAAACACTATAGAAAGAATCAATCAAATCACACAGCCAAGAACTGAGTCCCTAAATGATTGGCATGTCCTTCTTGGGCATGCATCATATACAACTATGCAGCATATACCACAGTTATCAAAGTTGTGTGACAAGGAAGGACAGAATCACCGAGTTCATGTGAAATTTGTCATAAAGCCAAGCGAAGGTAAATCCATTTCCAACTTTGGAGTATAAGAATTCTGAGCTTTTTGATCTGATACATGTGGATGTATGGGGCCCTTACAGGGTAGAAAACATAGCCAATGCTTCTTATATACTGACTATTGTTGAGGATAGTAGCAGGGCCACATGGACTTATCTTCTGCAATCTAAACAGCAGGTTTACAAAGTGTTAAAGGTGTATCTAAAGATGGTAGAAAATCAGTACAATAAACGGGTTAAGAAGGTTAAAACTGACAATGGTTCTGAGTTTGTGAATCTGCAGGTTCAAGAGATTTTCCATGATCTTGGAATTATTCATATCAAATCTTGTGCCTTCACTCCGCAGCAGAATGGGACAGTTGAGCGTAGATCCTTGCTGGAGATAGCAAGGGCTTTGATGTTTCAAAGCAGTGCACCAGATTCCTTTTGGCCCTTTTCCATTCTGAATGCAACATGGATACTCAACAGACTTCCAAGTAGGGTGCTTGGTTGGATTTCTCCATACTCTGCTCTAACTAAATCTACAGAGAACTTAGACATATTAAAGCCTTTTGGTTGTCTGGTATATGCAGCCAATGTCAAGCCCCACAAACATAAATTTGATGCGCGAGGGATGAAGTGTGTTATGCTAGGAATTGCGGCTGAGCACAAAGGTTATACCCTTTTCGACTTGGAAAACAGGGAAGTTTTAATATCTAGAGATGTTAAGACTTTCCCTCATATATTTCCTTTCAAAGTTTCAGATTCTCCTGTTTTGGTAGAAGTGGAATCTGATCACACACATACAGATGCTGGAGCAGTTGATCTAGCTCCTTCTGAGATTATATCTGCGGCTGAAGAATCAATGCAGGATCCAGGGAATGAGTCAAGAGATGACCAAGAAGAAGAGGTGTCCCGTTGAAGTTGTTAAAAGACCTGCAAGAAATGTCAGGCCTCCTCAGTGGTTAAATGACTTTGTGAGTCAAGTGGAGCTAACTTTACCCAGTCAATCTGCTACTAGCTTGACTCCTCCTACATTTCCTTTTGTTCATTCTTCGGTTTTTAGCCAAGAATATACAGCTTTTCTTACTAAAGTAACTACTCTACAGGAGCCTTCCACCTATAAGGAGGCTAGCAGGTATGAAGAGTGGGATGCAGCCATGCAGTCTGAACTGATGGCTCTGGAAGAAAATAATACATGGGAATTTGTATCTCTTCCACCAGGTTAAAATGCCATTGGATCAAGATGGGTGTATAAGGTGAAATTGAGGGCGGATGGATCTGTGGAAAGGTTTAAAGCTAGATTGGTAGCTAAAGGATATAAGCAGCAATACGGCATTGATTATGCTGAAGTATTTTCACCAGTAGCAAAGCATGTTACCATACGATTATTACTTGCCTTAGCTGCATCTTTTGATTGGCATCTTCATCAAGTTGATATAAATAATGCGTTTCTTCATGGTACACTCACAGATGAGATCTATATGGTGCCACCTGAAGGCTACAACAAAGCACCTGCTGGGAAGGTTTGCAAACTTATCAAGAGTTTATACGGGCTCAAGCAAGCCTCTAGGGAATGGAATGCCGAACTCTGTAAGGCACTCTTATCCTATGGTTTTGTGCAATGCCCACATGATCATTGCCTCTTTACTTTAGGAAGTGGAAGTTCTTTTCTGGCTTTACTGGTATATGTGGATGACATACTATTAGTGGGTCCAGATTTGAAGTTAATATCAGATTTGAAGTTGTTTTTGCATGACAAATTCTCTATAAAGGATTTGGGCATAGCAAGATATTTTTTGGGGATGGAATTAGCTAGAGGAGTTAAAGGTTTATACTTAAATCAAAGAAAATATGCTCTTGATGTTATAGATAGTGCTGGACTACTTGGTTGTAATCCAGTATCTACTCCGTTCCCGAAAGGAGTTGATCTCTCCACTACATCTTCTCAGCTGATGACTGAGCCAGAGAAATATCGTAGGCTAGTTGGAAAGCTTCTGTATTTGAACTTGACTAGGCCAGATCTTACCCATGTGACTCAACAGTTGAGTCAATTTGTCTCTTCTCCTCGGGACAATCATTGGAATGCTGCATTACATGTTATTAGATACCTGAAGGGGTGCCCTTCCATGGGATTGTTTTTCTCTGCCAATAATCCATCTCATGTTTTGAATGCGTATGCTGATGCAGATTGGGGATCCTGCACTGCAACTCGAAGATCTCTCACTGGTTTTTGTGTCGATATAGGGTCTTCTCTGATTTCCTGGAGGTGTAAGAAATAGGAAACCGTGTCTGCATCTACGGCCGAAGCTGAGTATAGAGCCTTGAGTTCTACTGTCCGAGAAATCTTGTGGATCACTTATTTGCTCCAAGATCTTCATGTCCCAGTTTCTACTCCTATCCCTATCCACTGTGACAATGAAGCTGCTCTTCATATCTCAAGGAACCAAGTGTTTCATGAGCGCACAAAACACCTGGAGTTAGACTGTAATAAAGTGCGTGATCGTTACAAGATGGTCTCATTCTTCCTACCGGTATCCATACCAGCCAGCAGATTGCCGATGTGTTTACGAAGGTCCTCGCTGGGCCTAGGTTTCGCACCCTTCTCTCCAAGATGGGGCTTGTGGATCTTCACAGCCTCCATCTTGAGGGGGGGTGTTGAGAATTGCTATCAATAATTGATCTTGTTGTTGTTTGTTGAAGTGTTGTTTGTTGAAATAGGAAGTAGGCGGGAAATAAAGAAGCAAGGCGGTTAAGCGGTTACGGGAGCGCACAACTTGTCTTTCCACCGTTGGATCAGTTGCCAGCATGGAAGATCGGCTGGTCACCAAGTCTTTACGTTTTAGTAATAAAGTCGTGGTTAGCTTGTTACGTTTTCGTTAGCAGTTAATTGTGAACTGTAGCTATAAAAGAAACTCTCTGTACTTCAACCATTTTAAGTTCTTAATAATAAAATTTTCAGTTCCGATCTCTCGAAACTTCCGACGAGATCTGGAGTTTGTTCTTCACGAAATCTTCACAATTTTGGATCACATTTACATCATTGGGCTTCGTCGTCGGCGATGGGCGAGTTATTAGCGTCGACACCGCTGCACAAGACGGAGTCGCTCAAATTTGAGGGAGGGAAAATTAGGGCTTGACTATCATCGAACAACCAGGGTGCATTTTAGACGGAGTCGCCGCCCATAGTTTCCATCACATACAAGGAAAGGGAACACGGGGTTTGACTGTCTTCGACCGGCCACATATCGTCGTCTCCGTACTCGTTCTCCATTTTCTCCGTTCGCAAGGGGTGGCGGAGACTGTGGCGCACACAGTCCTCAAATGGCCAGATCTCTTCGGAGTCGGAGTCGCCGCCCACGAACACGCTCGGATTTGCGATAGAAACGAACTCACTCTCCGAAACGAAGCTTTCGCCTGGACCGAGAAGGTCAGCCCGAAATTCATCGGGAGTTCCCAATGGTGGGAAATCGAAGGAAGAATCAATTCTCTTCATGTCGTGGTGGAGGCAGAGATAGATCTAGAGTTTGGATGGGGGCGGCGCTGGAATGGGAGAGAGAAAAAATCAAGATCTTGATCTAGGGTTTGGGGGGAATAGATGTTGTGTTAATGGGGTAAGTAGGAGTATTTTGTTAGAATCATTAGTTAGATTAGTTAGGTGTAGTAATTTATTGTTAAGTTCATTAAATCAAGTAAGTACTCCATCTGTCCCATTAGTAGTGTCTTGTATTCCCGAAATGAGTGTCTAATTTATAGTGTCTTGTTTCTAAAAATAGCAAACAATTTGTGGCTATAAAATAAATTACCCAAAAATCAAACAACATACACCACACAATATCACTTTCTTAATCGCCGTGCCAAATAGAAACAATACTACTAATAGGACGGATGGAGTATGCATTACGATGTTAAAAACTTTCCACTTTGGATTGAAGACAAGTTGAGTGGGACGGTCCAAAAAAAACAGAGACAAATTGAATGGGACGAAGAGTATAAAACTAAATAAATCAGATCTGAATTTGGAATTAAACCCATCAATTACTTAAGTCTTGCTAATTTTTAATTTTATAAACATTTCTGACAGCCCTTATCCAAACCTCATATATAAGATTCATACCAATAATTGATTCCAAAACCCTTCAACCAAACACCCCTAATATAAATCCAATTTTTGGGATCATTTCTTGTGGGCTTTACTTTGGGCTTCAGTACAACTTAGCTCAATTATCCAGTCTCAAAGGCCACATTACATGGACAGTTTCGTCATTTCATCAAGTCCCACATTTAGGGTTTCGAAAACCTTGATAAAGTTACGTCAAAACCCAATTTCCCCATTCCTTCAATCCCCGCCGCCAGCAGGTGAAGTTGCCTCCGAAGATTTGGATTCTTCATGTATCTGTTTCTGCAATCCTTCAATTGAAATTTATGGTTTCTGTTGCAGTGCATTTGAACTGAGAAAAAGGAGAGAGCAATGGCGAAGTCGAAGAATCACACCGCCCACAACCAGTCGCACAAGGCCCACAGGAATGGGATCAAGAAGCCGAAGCGCAACCGCAATTCCTCCACCAAAGGGGTTGGCATCTCTCTTATCTCTATCTCTTTTCTCTTTCTAGATTTGTGGATTCGTCTTATTTATGTTTTGTTAATTTCTGCAGATGGATCCGAAGTTCTTGAGGAACCAGAGGTATGCGAGGAAGCACAACAACAAGAGCGCAGAGGGCGCTAGCGAGGAAGAGTAGACTCAAAATTGCGTATTTAATCCTAATCCCATCAATGAGGCGTTTGGTTAACAACGATAGTTTGTGGGATTAGGGTTTTGGATTTCTTGAATATCTGTTTTAGGTTTTTGATTTGGTATTCTACTGCATTATATAATATTGTCGAACCACTGTTTTGAAATGAAATCATCAAACATTTAATTTTGTGAGCTTATTCATCGCGTTGATTCTTCATTTTGAGTTTCCTTGTCTAGGATGAAACGTCTTTTCGGCGTTTGTAATAATTATAGTATTTATTTTTTATCAAAACAAGATATTTATGTGAGACCGACAATTCAAAATGGAAAACAAGAAGATTTCAATGGGACGCCCAAAATGGAAAACAAGACGCTTCCAATGGGACGGAGGGAGTACTAGAATACAAGACCCTTATATTAAGGGACGGAGGGAGTATTTAACCAGTCTTGTTTTGTGTCTTTGCTGCAATTTGTGTCCATAATTGTGGAATGCTTAACTTGTGAGTTTCCCTTTTATGTTGTACTACATATACAACGTCCTTCTTAGTTGCTGCTAATTAGTTGTATCCCAAGATATTTATCCTATCCTGGCTTCTGCTTTTGAGCTGATATCAAGAAATATAGTATGGTTTTCGTAGCTTTTATGGAGTAGTATTTTTATGTTCATCTTGTTATAGTTTATTGGTTAATCTGATGGTTGTATTGAAATTATTAATGGTAATGATGATGCTAGTATGTAAATTTCTTCTATTATTTAATTGTATTCGAGTCTTGACTGCCGTTTCAGCTCATTTAGATAATTTAAATTACGTAGGTTCTTTTATGTCTTGACTGCTGTCTCAGCTCATTTGGATATTTAAATTTCGTAGGTTCTTTTATGAATTTGGTTACTAGTATATTAGTTTCTGAGTTACTTTTTTCTATGTATTTCCAATTAGTGAAATAGATGGTAGTTATTAGTTAGAATCTTTCACTTTACCAATGTGATTTTGTGCCATATCTACCCTGAAGCTGGTCTTGTGGATATTGTCATGTGGAGTAAGACCAGATCATACTTTGCATATTTATTTCCATTCCCATTAAGAATAGATGATGTGAATGATTCTAAGATCGCAGGAGTTGTACGCGTGGTTCATGGTAGAATTCTCCGATGCACTTCTTTGTTGTTTCGAGCTCCAAATGAGCATCATATGAAATTTTGTGGATATTATTTATATTATAACACACATGACAATTATAGAAACAATGAGATATCTTCATCTCAAATAATGATGAATATTATACCAACAATGCATCCAGAATTTTCCGAAGATAATTGAGTCGAAGACAAACCCACAGTAGTTGAAAATGAAAAATCGGTTGATCCGGTGAGACATCAATGCCTTAGATGCCAGATCCTTAGAAATCTCTACTGGGTTCGATTGTTCGAAAATCTTTGATAGAGAATGGAAGCTCTATACAGCTACTGGTTCGCTAACTGGCTTACTTACCATCATCGGAGTTTGTCTGTGCCATGGGAGTTCATGAAACAAAAGAATTTATGAGATGCGATGTCTTGAATGATGAATATTGAATGTCATTATCTGGAGATTACCTTTGTTGATTTGTATAGCTCGTCGAGAACTTCTGATAATGTGGGGTGAGCATGAACAGCAAACTTTATGTCCTACGGCACCAGGATATAGACAAGCTTCAAACTTGATATGTATTCTGAAAAACACCATGCTACTATGAGTATTAACATACCTGGACTCGAGTGCCTAATGCAATAGCATTAGATGCTTCGTGTATGAGGTCTGCAGCATGCATCCCGAAAATGTGAACCCCAAGAATTTCGCCATTGTCGGGTCTGTATATCAACTGCAACAGACATTGGCTCAGATATAAGAAATAAATGTTGAAAATCATGAGCTCTGAGACACTACAGTGCCTTCTCTTGCTTTGAATGATGCTGTTTTGTATCAAATAGTCCACTGTCTTTTCTTAACTCTGAAAGAAAAAGAAGAGAGGACAAGGAACCTTGGTCCGTTCTGTTCCTTGATCCTCAGGCAGCAAATGTGTTTGCATCTACCGATCAATTGTGTGCTAATTGTCGTATTTATATATCATTTTGACATGATTATGCATAACCATATTAAAGAACAAGGAAACAGACCTTTGCCAGTCCTTCCCCTTCGTTTTCAGCCAGGGCCTTGGTGTTGGCCTTGAAACTCGTTTTGGCTACACTTACTTCAAACCCCTCTGCTGCAGCTTTTTCCCTTGCTTGAGGCTGGAAAACAAACCAACCAAAGAATATGGAGAAAATAAGATCTTTCAACAGAGTAATAACTGGGCAAACATAATTCAAATACATTATTACATGCTATTTTCAATTTTAAGTGTCTGGACATACTATCATGGAGAACAAGAGGACTACACGGTGATCAAGTGTACATTAAACTCAGCATTGCTTAAATAGGATGAGTGAAACATATCATCCAGCTGAAGAGCTATGCTACTTAACTTACTTCAGTCAATCCAACCATACTGATTTCAGGATGAGTGAAACAGGCTGCTGGAATGCTTAAATGGTTAAGTACGTGATTGTTTCCAGTAAGTTGTTCAACAACTGCACCAAGAAAAAATATATGAGAAGAAACAGGTTAAATTAAATCCAGACTTGATTTCATTAGATATATTCACCAGAAATTCCTTGGGCACTTGCTGCATGGGCGAGCATCAATTTGCCATTTGCATCGCCAATGCAATACAGGTGTGGAATCTAATGACACAAGTATATTGTCAAGCATAGTAAGAAGTTGTCATAAACAGTATTCAGTTAGAAATGCATGACCAACGAACCCGGTTTCCATCTCCATCAATTACTCCCATGTGCTCATCAACAGGAACAAAACCCCGCTGTGTCTCCACATTAATCTACAATCAGATCAACACAGACCAGATTCTGTACATTAAAATTTGAAAATTCATACTGCGTAAGAAATTTCTGTAATTGCTTCAGACAAAAAAATAAAAATGAAGTAGTTTATGTCATGAAGCCGCCCTTCCGTGCAATCAAATGCAATTAAAAAAAAAAGTTTAATTGTCTTTCTCAAATTCATAACATCTATCATACCTCAAGGACAATGCATGTGCAAGAGACTGTATTCAAGGACTTTTACTTGCTTTGATAGTGAATAAACCTCAGATTAAATTTAATTTAGTACGCGTATATTCAAATACTTACATTCTCCAGTCCCAGACCTTTTGTAAAGGGTGCCCTTCCTGTCGCAATTAATGCTGCATCAACCTACAACAAAGCAGAGTACTACCTCACAAATGGATTATATCTGATTGATATTACTAAATGAGAAGAGTCAAATTTAACAGCTTCAAGAGACCATTGAAATCCAGAAATGTACATATTATAAGTACCAGTTGTCTGATACCCTTCTGGAACCTGGGTCATGATTAAAATTAGTATTAAATTGGTGATGATGGATTTTAGCCTATTAATTAAAGTATAAACTTCTCTATGTCTAATACCTAAATTCATCCTTGCCTAATATTCTCGTGTAAAGGAGATCACCAGAATGACATGATTTCAAAATTACATTAGCTAGCTGCAGGCAGACACCATAGATGGCTTTGCAAAAAACAAATTGTAGATTGGAGAAGAAGAACTAGGTGGAACATCCCGTACCCGACTTCTGAAGAAAACAAATCATGAGCACTACCACTTTCTGCTTTATTAGTAACATGTGTTACCTCCAATGTATCTTTTGGTTCTTTTGTCTTGGCATCAATAAGCTCAATGGTCACTGGCTTCCCATCTTTTGCAGGAGTTATCTTTCAAGATATTGAAGAACAAATTCAGCACAATTTTTTTTTTATGGGTAAAAAAAAAAGAAAAGAAAAAAAGAAAAGAAAAAAGTCAGCACACTTTATAGGAAGGTGTGGTGTACAATAAGCAATAACTCTATACCTTGGTAGCAAATACTCCGGTGTGATAATCAATTTTTCGTGGATTTATCAGGACTCTTTGAGCTAATTTGCCTATCTCAGGATCAAATCCAGGCATAAGTTGATCCATAGCTTCAACAAATGTAACCTATACAATAATATTCCATAATTAGTTGCTCCAGTTGTATCTCATTCTTGGATAGGCTATTATGTCACAGCATGGAAAAATGGGAAATTGTAGATTCTTTTTTGTGTTACTAGGTGAAACTGTTGTCCTAGAATAATGTACATGGAATTGTAGAGAAAATGGAGAAGAAAAGAACAGCAGATTTCTTAACTACTAATTAATTAAAAACTAACAATAATTTGTTTGTGTAAACAAAATATATCTCAAATGAGGCTCTTAGTTAATAAAATCGGGTAATTTTCTTTGAGGTTATCCATCAGTTTTTGATGTAATCTGTTAAACTAAAAGTAGAAAACCTCAAAAATCAAGGTAACCTCATTCTTGAGGTTTTTGATGTAATCTGTTAAACTAAAACTAAAAGTAGAAAACCTCAAAAATCAACCCAGCCCTCTGTAAGAATAGGAAAACAGAGGGCTGGGTTGATTTTCTATTTCTCTCATTCTTACCAATTCATACCAAAGGGAAAATTTCTGAGTCTGAGAAACTAAAAGTTAAGTACTAGGTTCTCAGGTCTCTCAATGATTATTGACTCAACATTTTGTGCTTGAGGAAAACTGAAAGAAAAATGAAAATAGCTATTTTGGCATTACCTCACTCCCAAGAGCCGTATATACATCACTGAACTCAAGCCCGATATAACCACTTCCAACTATGGCAATCCAGTCTGGAATAAATTCCAACTTCAGGGCATGATCACTGGTTATTACAGTCTTCCCTGCATATTGGAGGGGAAAAAGAGTAGTAAGCCCAAACTTAGTTATAATCCGCAAACCAATTTAGCAAGGTTCAATAGCAATAATATTTTGAAAGAAAACTTCATGGGCATGCTCAGAAATTCTGAAAAGACAGAACTTACATTACTTCATTCTGGGGTTTAAAACTTTCTTTTTTCGGCATAGTATTTATGTATACTAGTCAGGTTGTTTTCTCTTATAAGCTGCAACTAATGCTTCACAAACTAGAGGGGAAAAAAAGAAGTGGAAGAAGACTATGATTGTGATGCAAACCGAAATCAACAAACCGAAATCAATCAATCCACTCACCAATATTTAGATATGAAGCCAACGAATTCATTATTCAATTGAGCAAACCGATTTAATCAAGAAGCCAAACGAAAACAACTCGATGAACACCAAAGCGCTCACGATCAGAATTGAACAAGCGCGGGCCACTTGTCTCCTCACAGAACCCTACACACGCCAATTAGTGTCTCCCCAAAACAAACGTATTTCCAGCAATTATATAAGAAAAACAGCATTGGATTTGAATAAAAGCAAGAATCAAATTAAAACCCTTAACGAATTAAGGTCTCGAAACCTCACGGTTCCGCCTTCAAGACCCTTGTCTTGCCGATAATATCGAAATCAAAAACATATTCAACTCTAGGGTTCTCATCTTTATATAGAGGAGGATATCCACAAATAGAAACAACTAAAATAATAAAATATCTTAATATAAATTATAAATAAGGATAAAGCTAAAACCGGAATCAACTCTTCGGCCTCCCGCATGCAGCCCTGCACACGCCTTACTCGCGCACCTGTCTTCGACTCGATCCGACTTCGTTCCAATCCATCGCTTTGGCTCCACCCCTCCAAAGCTCACATCAACTTCCACCTCAAAAACTTGTCCTCAAGGCGGGAATCAAAACTGATTTCGTAACTCCTCTAATTCCACCCACGTACTCTTTTTCTCCTCGATCTTTCCAATGAACTAACACCTCTCGGTCCCGACCATGAGAAGACACATTACACGCACGCACAACACTTTCCCGCATCAAAGACGTCCCAAATTCAAAATATAGCGATTTCGGCCACGTAGGCTCCACCGAATGACCTCCACCCTAAATTTCACTCCACGGCAACTTTTATTTGCTTGATTTCGCATTTCGCATTCGATCTTGCCCCGTTCTAAATTTACCGAAATGCTCAAATTTATCGTGATATACTTGTCCGAGACCACGATCATGCGGTATTTCTCGACAAATGCCTCTCCTCAAGGGGCGTTCATAGCATCAAATCGACACACGCGACGAGCCATGATCGGAGTACGGCGTGAGATAACAAGTTCATACTTTGACGCTCATCCACTACCACCCACCCGTTCTAGGATTTACGGAGTTCGAGAAGCATCCTCGTATACCTTCAAGCTAGAACAAGCCCGTTCGAGTCGGCCTCGAATTCTTCAACGTGTCGAACCGGATGAAAAATATCCGATTAATGGTGCGGATTTATCCGGGTTTTCGCTAATTGTCTTGATCCCCACATTCAAGGTTTCCAATTCTTCATCCTTCTCCACATCCACGCTCACTGCGCCTTTTTCTCTTAGATCATTCTTCTCCGGATCACCACGGACTCCTCACGGGTGCAACATATCGGAGTTTAACCTTTCAATTTGAGATCTCAAATCCTTAATCATCTGGATCATATTCGAGATAATAGCGATTTATCATCTTTAGGCTTATCGGATCTCGCATTCTCCGCCCCATAAATTGCTCATTGGTCATTATACACTTCGCCTAGCCTATCCGGAAACCCCATGAATGCCATGGGTCATTATACACTTCGCCTTAGCCTTCGAAACCCCATGAATTCCTCAATGGTCATTAGACACTTCGCCATGAATTTGATTACAAATTTCGAGCTCCCGTTGGAATCGTACACCGTCGATCCGGCAGTCGGACCATGATGCAAACCGAAATCAACAAACCGAAATCAATCAATCCACTCACCAATATTTAGATATGAAGCAACGAATCATTATTCAATTGATGCAAACCGATTTAATCAAGAAGCCAAATCGAAAACAACTCGATGAACACAAAGCACGATCGAAGAACAAGCGCGGTGCCACTTGTCTCTCTCACGTAACCTACACACGCCAATTAGTGTTTCTCCCCAAAACAAACGTATTTCCAAAGCAATTATAAAGAACAAACTCAAAGACTTGGATTTGAATAAAACAAGAATCAAATTAAAACCCTTAACGAATTAAGGTCCTCGAAACCTCACGGTTCCGCCTTCAAGACTCCTTGTCTTGCCGATAATATCCGAAATCAAAAACATATTCAACTCTAGGGTTCTCATCCTTTATATAGAGGATGGATATCCACAAATAGAAACAAATCTAAAATAATAAAATATCTTAATATAAATTATAAATAAGGATATAAGCTAAAACCGGAATCAACTTCTTCGGCCCTCGCATGCCCATGACACGCCGGCATCCTCGTCTTCGACTCGAGTCCGACTTCGTCTCCAATCCATCGCTTTCGTGCTCCACCTCCTCCAAATGCTTCACATCAGATTGCCAGCCAAGTCATGCTTCATTTTTTATCTCTTATCTGATTAACCTATTTCTCTCCTCTCATTTTCCCCCTTATATAGTGATTTTCTCTCCGTGCAAAGCAACTATGGCACCATTTAGATCCATAAGGAAAGGAAAAGGGAAAAGATATATAGTCTGTTATCAAGGATCTATATAGCATGTTATAGTGATACATAATTGTGTGCTGGTCACCACATTTTAATTAACAAAGACTTAGCAATAAGCAGGTAAGATAGTTAGTTATAAGCATAAAAAAATACATTCCTTGACATCGATATAATATTTATGATGCCAGAGATCTGTAACGGAGTTTTACAATCAAAATAGTGATTACAAGGAGAGAGAATATACCATCAACTTCAATTCCTCTAGGAACAAAAGGAATCGATCCTGTAGCAATAATTATATCTTTTGCAGTAACCACTTTGTCAGATGAACCAATTTTTCCATATTTGACCTTCTGAGGGGCCTGTTAATGTATAGGAAATAGCTAGGATGAAATATACAAAATTGATACCCTTTATGATAGATTTGAACTGAATAAGTAGTTCACTTCAGTTACATGGTCCATCACTGAATCTAGAATAAGACAGATTTGCTGCCAATATTCATACTTTTCAAAATGATAACATTTACAACATACCACTATGCTGCCGAATCCTGTTAAAATGTCCACTCCAAGTGCCTTCAAAGAATTAGTCAGATTACCACGGATTTTTGAAGCAAGATTGTTAGCATGGTCAGCGACTGCCTGCCTGTCATACCCGGCAGCTGCAACCTATAATTGGTGGTTAAAAAAAAAAATAGAGACCAAGTTACACCTCATTCGTAAGGCACAATAAAGGTGCAATAAACTTTTGAAAGCATATGTATTTTTGTCAAAGGGATGTCACTTACTGACATCAAGATTCAACAAAATTAAGTGTGAAAAGGGATTCAGCATTAAGTATGAGCGAAAATCGAATTCTACACTGAATTACAACCAATGATTTCTATGTCCTTCCTTGTTTTGATGGATGAAAATGAAAAACTGGAATTTCATCATAGATAATCAAGTCGCATAAGCATGGGATACAATTAAAACTGCATATCATCTAGAGCACAGTTAGCTGGAGCATTATTCTTCTCAGAGATATTTACAGGCTTGCACCAGAATATCATATTTAGCTTCACACCAAATATGGATAAAATTATCAAGTTTATACTAGTCATGATCTAATATGAAAATAATATACCTGCAAACCCAAAGCTTTCAAGTGATGCTCATCTTGAAGTTCACGCATCCTGCCACTTACTGCTAGTAAGGCTTTGGAAGGAACACATCCTCTATTTACACAAGTTCCACCCATGACATCACCCTCGATGATAGCTGTTTTCAGACCCTAAAAATAACCGTAAGATTATTCAGGTTTGATGCATAGCATCTATAAAATCTACTGAATTATTTGTCTGATCAAAGAGAAAGAGGTTACATTATAGGATCATTGGAGAACAGTATTTTATGCTGCAACCAGAGTGAATATCTAAATTCTAATCAGTGATTCATAGTTTCATACCATTCCTTATTCATTGAAATTTTACAAGATAAAGTTTGTAAGAAATTCAAACTTAATATCCACTGCAACCATGATTCACTCATTTGGAGATGATTGACATTTTAGACATTGCACACAAACTTCATGTTTCCAGAACTAAACTTTCGCATATCACTAATCAATAAGTTCAAAATCCCAAAAATTGCTCAACACCGTCAGAGTTTTTAGCTCAAATTTTCTCACACGGCATCAAACTACCAAGTTAAAAATCAAATCAAAGATCTCCTACTTTCTCGACGGCATGGAGAGCAGCACCATGGCCGCCAACACCAGCTCCAATAATAACGAGATCATAATCAAACGAAGCCAGAGCTCCGCTTCCATTTTTGGCGGCAATAGCCGACGAAACTGACCGCCGCCTCAACTGAGGCTCCGCCGAAACAGTTCCGACGCTGCAGTTCCGAAACTGCGACGGCGAGTGAAATCGAAACGACTCTATCCGAAGGCCGCATAGTCGGGAATCCGGATGTGTCCGGAGAGTGAAATGCGGCGGATTGAAAGTGGTAAGCGGCGAGATTGAAGCTTGCATCGGAGCAATGCAGTGAGAGGGATGGATCTCCTTGTTCGGCAGTTGAGAAAAGTTGGGATGGGGATAAACATAAACCAGTGCTGACGTGGCTACTGCGGAGGTTTTGTATGAAAATGCGAAAGGATTGGTCAAAAAATATTCCATCAAATCATGGTTTGACCTACAAGATTCTTCAATATTAAAAGAATGAGTACCCAAAACAGTGAAATTATCTGATAATAATTTTATGTACGATTTCATATAATATCAAAAGACATCTACGATGTTATTTTTAAATCATATGTATATCTAGTGGAGTTGGGATTTAAATCCCGAGGTGCTATAGGGTGTTTTTGTAAATGTTTTTTTTTAATTTGAAAATAATATTTTTAAACAAAAGCAAAAAAATTTTGGTATGAATGATAAAAAAAGTAAATGTACTTTGTAATTTCAAAAATTATTATACTTTTCAATTAATGCTTAAAAGAAATTCCTTAATTAATAATAATAAAAAGCATGTTCTTGGTAATTTTAAAAATTATAATATTTTTCAATCAATGCTTAAAAGAAAATTTCTAAAGTCGTAATTTATTTAATTTTAGAAAAAATATCATAATAAGTATATTTTGAATTTTAAAAAACTGATTATATAGACAACTTAATATAAATATTTGCAAACACTTCCTAAATAACGAGCTTTAAATCGTTAATCAAACATCTCGAACATAGTAATTGTGTTGGGTGATGATTCTATCCTCAGCACTGTTGCATATAGTGGGAAATGATTATGTCTTCCGTACTGACATATACTCAGTAGTCTTGTGCTCTGAACGAGTCTATAAAGATTTGAAGATCCAAAAATCCTATCTTGATCGATGAACCATTACTTTGTATTTGTTTTTGTCTCTGAGGTTTCAGACTCAGTAGACACTCTGCTCTGGCTCAGACACTCAGTAGCTTATCAGCCTCAGCACCAGGAGTAGAAGACTCAGCAATATTGGACTTAGCAGGAGCAGTATACTGAAAGGAGTCAATGAAACTGAACTCAGCAGGAGTAGTTCACTGTACTCAGAGCTGATCTTCAGTAGAGCCAACTCAGCATGTTCACTACTGAATCGGCGATCGACTCAAGAACGGCCGGCATGCTTACCGAACTCGTCGGATATTTTGAAAGTCAATCAGTATAGTCAAATACGAGGATAAGAGAAGTCAGCTTCAGATCTCCTCGAAGTCTGTTCCGTCTCAACCACTTTCCAAACCTCGGCAAATGACAAGCAGACACATGTCCTATACCTACTAAAGCTGCAAGTCAACAACTTTCCGGAAAATGAGGGAAAGGACACTGTCACTCTACTTCAAAAGAGCCGTTAGCTACCAAAAGAGAGAGATAAAAGGATCATCGTCTCCAACGGATCTATCCTTATCTCTTCTCTATAAATAGATGGATAAATCGAAATTTGAAGCTCACGGGAAGAACACGAACCGAACCTTCGCATACACAAGAACACAGAGCATTCAAAACGAGCTAATCCGAAAAGCCCAAGTCTTCCGCAAGAAGTTCGAAGAATATATCTCCAGCGAAAGACTACATTCTAGCTCTTAGGGAACCAAGCTTAAATCGTTACATACAAGCCTCTAGTATCCAAACGACGTTACACGAACCCATAGTTAAACTCAGTTGTTCGTCGTTCTAGAAGCTACCTTCTCGTTCCCTATCCCTCTAACCTAAGCTCAATAAAATATATCCATAGCTTAGACGAAGGAGTTTATATTTGAACTTAATTCTTATTGTAAAATGACTCCTTCATAATTGGAGAGTTTGTCAAACACTTCAGTTTGATAACCGTGTAAACTGAGACTTGCTCAGTATAAATTTCAAGACGCGGCTTTGTCCAGTGTACAAGCCGACTGAGACTAACTCAGTATAATACATAGCCTCCTGATCTTTCGGGGCAGTGGACGTAGGATTTTTGTGTCCGAACCACTTTAAAAATCTATGTGTCTCTCGTTTGTGTTCTCTTTACTGTTGCATTGATTTTAACTGTTCATACTGAAAACTATCCTTTAAAATCATTCAACTGAGTTTCAGCAAACTTAACTGATCGCACTAATCTACTGAAACTGTTTTATTAAAAACGTTTTTCAACTCAACTGAATTGGGCCTACACTATTCCGCACCACTCAACTCTATCTGCATGATACTGAATTCTGACGCTCAGTCAGCTAGCAAATCTAAGTAGAGTCAGTCACTCTGCCAAACACGATTCAGAACAGCTTTCTGGTCTGCTGAATTCATTCAGTACGACATCATCATGAAAAGGACTATTCGTGTTTAAGTTGAGAAAATCGATTTCAGGTGTATTCACCCCCCTCTCTATACCTGAACGTGCTCTCGGGACCAACAAATTGATTATTTTATAAATTCGTGATAATTCTTCAATTAAAATAAAATAGTAACTTACCTTGCAATATACGGATTGGAGAAACGATTTCGATAAATATTTTTCTTTAAAAAAAAAAACGACTTAACATTTTAATATATATCTAGGAATCCAAGCCCATTGGTGGTTTGCTAGTCTGTGTAATGTTAATGGATATGGAAAATCTTATACCAAAATCCGCAGTGTACCAATGAATATTGAAAATTTAGAATAAATGTCATAATATTGAAAATTTAGAATAAATATCATTATGGCTTATGGTACAGATTCATATATACTTTTTTTCATTCATTAGAAATGACGCGTTTCCTTATCGGGACGTTCCACTATAAATGTTAAATGAACGTATTATAAAATGGCAAAGATTATGTATACCAAATTTAATTATAAAAATCAAACAATCTATATCACATAACACCACTCCCGCACCCAAAAGAAACGTGTCGTTTCTAATAGAGACGGAGGAACTATTATGGAAGTTTGGTATTGTATCCAAAAATTTTGGACATCGATTTTCAATACGTGCGGTGGTTCTCAATATTATCAATCAATGTATTCAAAAATCAATATTTTTATTCGGTATTGAAAAAATTGGTTAAACTGCGCAGATACACTCCTAAATGTATGCACAAAAAAAAACCAAATTAACTAAAATAATATAAAGATTAGGAGTAAATGAGTAATTAAGCAACTATCCAAGATTCTTGACCATAAAAGAAAGTGCGTAAAAGTGGGGTGAGAATCTTCTATCCCACTCTATGTCTCACTACATATTCCACTCTCAAGGTTGGTTCAACTAAGAGTTAGATGGAGACATGTAATTAAGTTAAAATGACACATGTCCTCATCTTAAGGGGTGGGATATAGAGTGGGATACCCGTAAAAGTGGTGACAAATATGGGACATGAAGTCCCTTGGGATGACATAACGATAAAGATGGGTGGTCCGGGATCAATAGGTTATGGGTTCAAATTTCACTGGAATCGCTATGTGTTGTCTGTCACTTATGATTAGTCTAAGATAATTGAACTCTCATATGTGATTTGTAGACTATTACACATGAGCGAAGTTTACCTAATGCGCACTTCGATAGCGGCTGCGGGTTACTCACGTAATCCAAAAAAAAATATGGGACATGAAACTAGCGGGATGGCAGCGACCCAATTTCGACCTCAAGCCGAGGATAAAATCGTCATTCGACTTAATGGTCTTACTGTGTGTTCAAAGGTCGGGCAAAAGGAAGAAAAAAGAAACAGCGACAGAGAGGAGAGAGGGAAGGGAGAGGAGAGAGAGCGGTGGAAGCTCACTCTGATATCAATGGCGCTCAGGGTTTTCTACTGATTCCAATACAGTATCCCGACCCATACGGACTCCTAATTTCGACGGTTTTGTCGAAATAACTCATCTCTTGGTCTCTTTGTTCTTCTAAACCCTAATTTTGATTTCGGAGTGTTGGTGATTTGAGTTCAGAAAATTCTTCCCCTGTGCTGTTCGTGGGGTGAATTGGCGTCAGGATTAAGCTCCTTAAGTTTATCAATGGGGTCGCAGGACAAATCACCTAACTCGAACAATACCACGCAGGTCAGTATGAAAAGATACACCACCGGAGAAAGAATTTTTTTGTATCTAGGGATGAACTGAACTGTTTAACTTTTTATTGTTTGGCTAGAGCTTTTCAATCAGATCCAATATTTTTTTCCTGCCCTTTTTTTTTGTTAATTCTAGTAATTTCATCGTCTATATGTTTTCACTCGGCTTAAACTAGGGTTTATTTTATTGTTGTAAGCTCCTAAAAGGTTCCTTTTGTAGAATAACATTTCTTACTTGATCGAAAAGTTATTCTCTGATCTTGTGTTTGAGTCTGTGAAGACTGACTGTGGTGTTAGTAATCTGTTATTCATTATATGTATTGCTACTTTGTTTCCTTATCTAAATATTTTCAAGCACTTTAAGCTGTTAATGAGTGCATAGCGATATATTGAAAATGATGGTCTATATCTTGTAATATTATAATCCCTCAATCATATTATAACATAGGGTTGACTGCATATAAGTTCAGGAAATCTCCCATCCAGCTAAACGGTGGATTTAAGAGTAAATTTGGCTTTGCATCAGTGCATCTTCTATTGGTTATCTACCTAGAGTAAAACATGCAAATTTCGTTACACGCATACATTCAAGCAAAAAATGAAATTGAAATGTGATGAGAGAGAACTAATTGTGGTTTAGCTACTTTCGGTGAGTCCCGGGCTGAAATCTTCTATTGATTATCATAAAATATCATATTCTTTCGTTGAAACCAATGAAAATGCTGATAAGTATTTGGACAATGCACCAGAAAGATTGCAGATCAAAATATCAATGTAGGTCTCCAGGATCAGATAGTTAAGTGCTGTCTGTTATCATCTGATTCTGTTGTTTTTTAGGGAGACTGAAGATAGTTTACTACTATTTTTCAGAATAGCATCGGATTGAATTGTGATTTGGATTTTTGGTCCCCTAACCTGTTACATGTCAATATTGAACTTATAAACCTCCGGAATTATCTTAAATGAACTAAGAATTGGAAGTAATAGTTAAGATTATGAAACCGCACTTCAAAGAATTATTGTGAATTTGTTTAGGAGAAGGTAATTTTATAGAAATTATGGTCAGTTTCTGTGTCCGCAGAGCCCCTTATGCATCGGGTAAAGTTTGATCATACCAACTAAGAGAAAGAGATAAATAGATTAGTAACACATTATAGCTAGTTATGTTCTACACTTCTACTTATATAGGGTTACAATGTGTATGTTTGAACTACTCATTTTTATTTAAACAAAATATTGATTTTAAATATATGAGTTTTGAATAGCTATGTTTTTTCAGTTGGGTAATTTTGGAATTTTTCTGTAGCTACGATATCAACTTACTTTTGGGAGAAGGAGAAAATTTGAGTT
This sequence comes from Lavandula angustifolia, assembly GCA_028984105.1. Classification (NCBI taxonomy): domain Eukaryota; kingdom Viridiplantae; phylum Streptophyta; class Magnoliopsida; order Lamiales; family Lamiaceae; genus Lavandula; species Lavandula angustifolia. The sequence goes on from CM054816.1 coordinate 8,494,566, forward strand.
ACAAATGTAAGGGAAAGGGCAAATGATGATATCTGATTTCAAATTTCTTACCGTAACCAAAACAAAATATATTCAGGCTCACCAGATCCATTAGCACCACTGAAATCATTGGATGCCAAGAGAACTATGTAGAAAAAAGGGGTTTAATAAATGTTGTTTCTGTGGGCTGTGTTTGTTGATTTCCCTTATTACATACTTAAGGACTGCTATACCGCTTGAGTAAGTCTTGTCATTTTCTGCATGGAAATCTTTCCTTCATACCTTTTTCATATGTCCCTGTTTTCAGCGAGTGAAAGTATACCGGTTGAATGAGGATGGCAAATGGGATGATCAAGGCACTGGGCATGTCACTGTTGATTACTTGGAGGTTTAATTCACCATTTCTTCTCTATGCTTTATGCATACTGTCTTTTTTATTTGTAGTTTGAGATTAAACATTGTGCCTTGTGGTGCAGAGATCAGAAGACCTGGGTTTATTTGTTATTGATGAGGAGGACAATGAAACACTATTGTTGCATCGCATAAGCTCGGATGATATATATCGCAAGCAAGAAGGTATGATTTTGTAACTTGTCCTTTTGCCATTCATCAATGTCATCAAATTGACTTGTCCAATTCTACATGTTGTATACTTCAATTTCAATTTTAGATACAATTATCTCGTGGCGGGATCCTGAGTGTTCAACTGAATTGGCCCTTAGCTTCCAAGAGACAACCGGTTGCTCTTACATATGGCTAGTATCATCTACTTCTGCTTTCAGTCAACTTTCTATTATCATACTATTTGAATTGTACTGCTCAGTTACTTATTATTGTCATTTTAATTGTGATCCACACAGGGATCATATATGTAGTCTGCAAAGGAACATGCACTTTAGCTCACTAGCGAGTAAGTTCTTACTAGATGTAATCATTGCTCACGTCTTCAATTCATAAGTGTGATGTTGCCCATGCAATAGGCGCCTTTAGGTAATTTAATAATCTTCCAGAGAAGCACATAAAGATGTAAAATGATATTTTGAGAGGTTGGTTTTAGTCGAGAGAGAAGACAACTTCCTTTGGTTCACATTTTCTTGGTTTTGTGAGAATATCTCCTACTTGGTTCTAGACTCTGATACAGTAGTATGATTCTGTATCTTTTATGCTTCACAATTTATTTTTACTGATTGCTGTTTAATTAGTGGTACATTATTCAGCAAAAGGTAAAGCTATCATAATGCTGAAATGATGACAATTTATATAAAAATACTTCGTACAAAAATGGGTTTTCATTTACAATTGGCCCACATGATTATTATGGTATCTTGTATATCGATTATGTTATTAATATTAATAATATCAAATTACCTAAATAATAAGCAACTTTCGTATATACTCCTTTCGGGGGCTTATATTTTATTCTTACAAGTATATAAGTCAGTGCTATCAGCAGAGTCTGGCTTAATGGGATTCCAACTGCAACTATTAAAAATAGTTTGTTGAAGTTGCTTTAAGAACCCTGTACATTCATAGACAAGCTTGATTTTCTTCGCATTACAATCGTGGAACAACACCAAAATTGGCCCATGACCCATTTATAGGTAGTTGCTTGTATGAAAAATAGGAAATAGAACACATTCTATGTCCATGGCATGATACAGAAAAAAACGTAGAGTTTAGGTATTTCTTTGGACTTTTCTGCTTATTAGTAAATAAATTATTCAATTATTCTATCTGAAGAAAGGATAGAATAATTGAATAAACCGAAAATTGGTGTGTGATTTGAGGGGAGTGAAAAAGAATTCACGGCTCTCCGGAACAAGTCATGACAACCTGTGATTTATATTGTTGCACTTTTCCTATTTTCTCAGTTATATAGTCAATTTTAGATTGTAGCTATGATCGTGATATGTTTTTTTCATTCTCGGATTCCTGTCTTCAAATTCTTTGTACGTGTTTCTGTTCATCCAACTGGGTCTCAAAATGTTAAAACTTATTTATCAGCTCATGCAATGTTAAGAGTAATCTCCATCTTCCATTTCATGGTGTTACCTGTTGATATGCTGGATTTTTTAAAAATAGATTTTCATACATCTGGAACCTTACATAAGAAATATCTGTGTGAGGAAGTTTATTTCTGGCACAATCTGGTATATAGTTGTTCGTACTGAAGTTTTGGGTATTTCAAATATTCCAGACGAGACATTCAACAACATCAACAATGAATTGCGGGAATTGCCTCCTGTGGATTTGTCCTCTCTCCCTTTGATACTTAAGGTACAAGCTCATTTCACCAGCTTCCATCATATTAGTTGAAGCTGCTTAATATTTTACTTCTGTTCATTTGATTGATCTTCTTGTTTGTTTGCTCTTTCTTAACTCTCGTTTTACTTTTCATTCTTTATACATGCCGATATTATTTACACATCTGTTCTGGTTTTGCAGATTGTTGAAAGTGGCATTGCAGATCAGTTGCGTGTGACTGAACTTATATTGAATGATGTAAGTGCTCTGTTCTGCTCGCAATTTGGCAGTGCTTATAATGACCTAGTCTTTTATCTTTCTACTTATGTATGTGATCATGATCCTGCCTATGCCGTATATGCTTGTGCATCTATTACTTTTATTCGGTTTATTTATGTAACAGTTAAGGAACTTATTTTTTATCATTTTTCCAGCAATTGCATCCATATCATGGAAATTACTTGGTTTTAGTAAAGCTGTAAAGAATGATAATTTATTCCTATGCCATGATAAGTTTCATTTTCTTGTTCCTAGCTGGTTTTTAGATTTTCTTGGTGGTGTTTACTTTTTCACTTATTTTAATAACTATTTACCTTTCTCCATGTCGTTGCTTATATTTTATTGAGATATCAGTTGATGAAGACTTCAGTGAAGCTTTTTTTTTTTGTGTTTGATGCAGCAAGATTTTTTCCGAAAGCTGATGGAACTGTTCAGGATAAGTGAAGATTTGGAAAATATTGATGGCCTTCACTTAATTTTCAAAATTATCAGGGGAATCAGTGAGTGGATTTACCTGGCGTGGTTCTGTTCTTTAGATTTGACAGCGTTTTGAACTTAATTTATGCACATCTACTTGCAGTTTTGTTAAACAGCGGTCAGATCTTTGAGAAAATATTTGGGGATGAATTGATTATGGATATAATCGGATGTCTAGAATGTAAGTGTTTCTCCACACTAAGAGTATGCCTGACATTTCCGTTGGTCTCTCTTGCATAAAAATCTATTTTTTTCCAACTCCCAAATGATGGTAATTATGTTCTATTTTGTGATTAATGATTTATTTAGGGTTGTTGAGATATTTTGCTCATAAATATTTCATAGGGCACCCAATAATTTTTTCCTGTTGGTGTATATATGTGTTCGCTCTGCTGCATGATATTGTAATTTGTTTTCCAAGTCCAACATCCATCTTATTGAATTTCCTGTTCTTCATGAATTAGCTAAGCATAAATTGAGTCCCCATTTCCTGAAGAGGTTTGGTTTATATTGATGGTTCATTTTCCAGAGCTCTCACATATACCATTAGTAAAGGTTATACTTCTCAACTTCCTATGTGCAGAAGCAAGGTCAAACTAGTTGCCAATAGGTCATTTCAACAGTATATATGACAAAACTTGGTAGACCGGTACTGTAGTATGCCTACACATGATCGTGCATGATGTTCACAGATTTTTTTTTTCTTTAGTTATCTGATCATGAAAGGGAAACTTATTTTGTATTTATCTTCTAATACATTTTCTTCATCCGCAAAATATCATTATTTTTTCTTATCCAAGCCCCCCTCCACCAACAAAAAGGAGACTTTCTGGGATGCATACTGTGCTATGGTGCTCCTTCACGTGCACCTAGTAGTAGGTCTTTTTTCAGTCCCATCATTGTTTTCATTTGGCATCTATTTAGTTTTAAAATTAAATACCTGAGCCAAAGCTTCTGATGCTTAGTCTTTATGAATCAACATTTAGTTGCGGATCCCAGCCCATCATTTCTTGCAATATAGTTGACTTGTTCGTGCCTCTCAATATTTGGGTTGTTGATGCAACTTCTTCATTTGGTTTTGCAGATGATCCACAAGGACCTCACACCCATCACCGTAACTTTCTAAAAGAGCATGTGGTTTTTAAGGAGGTAAAACACATTATGTACATCATCCATTTGTGCACACATTAAATGGAATATTTTTGTCATTAAAGACACTGCATGAGGGGTTGTGTACTGACGACTGGGGATCCTGTACAATTTGCATTGCCATTTCTTCTTACGTTTGGTATTTCAGGTGGTACCTATTAAAGATCCTGTAGTTCTTTCCAAGATACACCAAACTTACCGAGTTGGTTATCTGAAGGTATCAATTTTTTTTTTTTTTTTTTTATTTAATTGTATTTTGTATCCTCTCTCTGACTCATAATTGAGGAAATGAAATTCTATGATTTTGTTGCTCATTCCAGGATGTCATTTTGCCCAGAGCATTGGATGAAGGCATAGTTGGAAATCTCAATTCTATTATTCATTCGAATAATGCAATTGTAAGACCGGTACAGTTTTCTCAGTACATTTTTTCTTGTTTATTTTCCTAAACTAATTTGAGTCTTTCTGTTGCAGATTGTTTCCTTGTTGAAAGATGATAGCACCTTTATCAAGGAATTGTTTGCTAGCCTGAAGTCTCCAACCATTCCCTTAGAATCAAAGAGAAACTTGGTACATATTGGACTCACTTAATTTTTATGCTCTGAAACACATTATTTGTATTTGTTAGATGTCCTGGTGGCACCATTAGCGGTAGGCTGGCAGCTCTATGAGGATATATTGAAAACTCTACTTAGTGTGAGGATGTATTGAAAAGTCTCCTTGCTTACTGACTTCCCATAATGTTGTGTAACCTACATTCTGCCTGCTTTTATTTATATTATAAAATTCTTGTATTTTGTCCTATTACTATATTGGCATTTTTCAGTGAAAATTTTATTTCCTTTGCCTAGCATTTAGCAGTTGTTTTTAAATTCTTCCTGTATTACTGTAGATGCGGAAAGAAACATCCTCATGTACGACTAGTTCTAATCTATTGCATATTACGTAAAATGATAAAATAGCTGGAAGTAAGTGTATCTTCTCTGCGCATTTGATATGTACATACCTAATTATTCCATGCTCTTGTAAATGTTTCCTAATTTATACCTTGAAAATCTGTATTATCATGTGGCCTCAAATTTGCTTTTGGTTCTTGGTAGCTTGGTTTCCAAAATATTCCTTGGATTCTGCATGAACACGGGAGAGCCTTTTAATTTTCTGTATCATCAAAGTAACAATCCTTAAATCACACCTTTTTGTGTTAAAATAGGTAGACTTCTTGCGTGAGTTCTGTAACTTAAGTAAGAGCTTGCAGATGGTACATCAGCATCGGCTATTTAGGTATGTTAAACTGGTGATCTTGTTTCTCTCTTTTCCTTTTTAAAATACAAGTTTGTTGCTTTACAGGTTGGATAACATCTGCGATGTTGTCCACCTTTCTAGTTCAAAAATTGAGACTTAATATTTCCTACATGTGACTCGTCATACATCATTATTTTATGGTTTTTACATGTAGGGATCTTGTCAGTGAAGGCATTTTTGACGTCATAGAAGATGTCTTGCAAAGTGAAGACAGTAAGCTTGTATTGACTGGGTAATGAAATAAATCATTTTATATATTATGAAGAACTTGAAATGCAGGCTAGATTTTGCATGAACGACTGAATTGATGTATGAGTATGTTGTGTTAAGTCTATTTCTGATCACTCCATGATAGTTTGCCATGACGGATGCAGGACAGACATCCTCGTTCTTTTTCAGAGTCTGGATGGGAATATTTTGCGTACTTATGTTAGTCGGCAGGAAGGTGCTCTTCTTGGACTTATGGTGAGAATGCCGACTTATGTATTTCTATGATTACAAACTGGATTGTAGCGCAAACTGCAAATTGAAATCATGAAAGCCAGTGTCTAGATTTTCTTTAATTGTACTTCTCTTTCATCTATAATGTTTGTTTCCTTGCCAGTCTCTGCTATCCTATTAATGATGAGTGTTGGTAGGTTTGGTCTGAGCTTTTTCTTTCAAAATCACGTCTTAGTTTTCCAAGTTTAACTTAACCGCCTTCTTGTTTGCAGGTGAAACACATGCTTGCAGATTATGGAGATAATATGCATTGCCAATTTTTTGAAATTCTTCGCAGCCTTTTGGATTCTTCGCCAGGAGCACAAGTGCGTTTCTTGTATAGTTGTTCACTTCATAGTTCTCTGGCATCCATTTTCTTCTTAAACTGTACATTCCAAAGAATTTCAAGCCATTTCTTCCTCTTGTATTATAGCAGTTAATTTCTCTTTTAACATTCTTTTGCCTGGGGTGGCAAAAGGCTTCTGCAGTGCGCGATATTTTCTGTTACCTTATAACTTTATTCTTATTAATAACAGAATTACAATAGTTGTAAATAGTTGTTCAGAACCAATTAATTTGTGTATTGGATTAGAAATTGAAAGAAATCGTGGATATCTTAGGACAGGGAGTTTGGGGGTTGATTTTCGATATTTCTTTTCAGTTTCCTGTTTGAGTATCTCCTACTAATTATCTGTGTGTCCCCGTGGTTCTAGAAGATAGGTGGTCTATGACATGTGTTTTGACCGTTTCAATTTATTGCAGAAAGAAAATATCGTGGAGATCTTCTATGAGAAGCACTTGAACCAATTAATTGATGTATTATCATCGTGCCAGCCAAGTGGTGGTGGTCAATCTGGCTGCAATTCTGAGAGCTCATTTGGAGGATCCAGGAGTCAAAGAACTGTGAAGCCCGAAATATTATTGAATCTTTGTGATCTGCTATGCTTCTGTGTACTGCAGCACCCTTATAGGATAAAGTAATATTTTGCTCTTGGTGACTTTGTCTATATGTAATTGATAAGCCAGTTTTGACATATCTTCTGTTTTTGCTGCAGATGCAATTTCCTTCTTAACAATGTGATTGATAAGGTTCTGTACCTGACAAAAAGAAGAGAGAAGTATCTTGTTGTTGCTGCCATTAGATTTCTGAGGGCGCTTGTCTCTCGCAGTGTAAGTGAATTGATAGTATAATCATGTTGTTGCTGCCATTAGATTTCTGAGGGCGCTTGTCTCTCGCAGTGTAAGTAAATTGATAGAATAATCACGATCCTTAGTTAAAAGGAGGTCTATTGTTTTGTAGCTATGGTGATTTATATGATTGACCATCCCTGATATCGTTATAACTAACTGTCTGGCCTCTTACCTTGATTGTTTTGACGGTTTTCATGATATTTTATTACTCTTTCCCTCATAGGGCAGGTGTACATTTCTCTTTTTTCCTGATAATCTGATAATATAATCTATTATTGTTCCCTTTTTGCAGGATGAGCACCTAATGAATCATTTAGTAAAGAACAACCTTTTCAAACCCATTATAGACGCATTCGTTGCTAATGGAGATCGTTATAATCTTCTGAATTCTGCAGTTCTTGAACTCTTCGAGTATATCCGGAAGGTTTTTGTTCATTTTATATTTTGGCATGCTTGATTGGTATATACATGTTTTTGCTTTTCTGGTTTTCTCATGCATTTCTTCTGCAGGAGAACTTGAAAGTATTGCTGCGATACTTGGTCGACACTTTCTGGGACCAGCTGTCAAAATTTGAAACTCTCTCTTCTATTCAAGCACTAAAAGTTAAATATGAACAGGTAACATCCTTTCGTTGTGGTATTATATGTACCTTATTTTGGTCGCTCTGGAAATGAAACACATTGTCATTTGCAGTCGCTCGAAAGTGTTGGTACAACAAGCACTGGTACATTGTTAGACCAAAGAAAACGACTTGATGAGCGTGCTCTGGAGAAAGAGGAGGAGGATTATTTTAATGAGGACAGGTGTGTATCACCTAATGATTTTCTGTTATATTTTTTTGAAGAATGTTTTTATTCTCTTTCATTGTTAACCTAAGTCTATGTCTATTCAATGGTTGATAATTAATACTCCCTCCGTCCCATTCCACTTGTCTTGTTTCTTTTGGGCACGGAGATTAAGAAGAGTGGGTGGTTGTGTGTAGATGAGTGTGTGATTGTGTGTAAAGAGGTAGGCCCCACAAAGAAAAAGTGGTAGGTTGTGTAATGATTAGGCTTCCTTTTTTGGAAACTAGACAAGTCGAGCGGGACAGCCCAAAAAGGAAAACTAGACAAGTCGAATGGGACGGAGGGAGTAACTAGTTAACATTTGGTTTTCTTGCTCATTATTTACAATCTATGCACATGATTTTTGGTCATCCAATGGTTGATAAGATTATAATGGATTGTTTTGGTGGTGGTTCCAGTGATGAGGAAGATTCGACGTCGGCGCAGTCAGGCACTAACAAAGGGAAATCTCAACCTCCAGTATTAGTTAACGGGTCTCCATCGCCAAATAATCCGCCACATAGGTATTTCTTGCCAGACCAGACTGAGCTGTAATTTTTTCATTAGAAGAAATATGTTGATCATATCTAACATTTGAAGGTCTGGCGGTCTGGTCGACTATGATGACGATGAGGATGATGAAGATTACAGGCCGCCTCCCAAAAAGACAACGGATGCATCCGAAGAAGACGGGGCACTGACAGAGTTCCCACTGAAACGCAAACTAGCTCAAAAAGAGGAGACTGAAGTAAAAAAGTTGCAACTCTCTCCAAAAAGCTTAAAACCCAGACCCAGCTTTTGCTCTGCCATAAAAGAGGGAGGACTACCGGCTAAGAAGCTCACAACTGGAAACCAAAACTCTGTTGTAACGAATCTCGAGAAAGGGCTCATAGACAAGGCAGAAGTCAAGGAAGAAGTATCTTCTGATTCTACTGATAATAGGAACCACCACGGAGATGAGCGCCCTTTGTTATCACCAAAGTCCTCACCGGAAATGTCTGTGAAAGGATCCTGACGTCATCCCATAAGAGAAATTCTGCAGTTAGACATGCTTGGCTAACACATGGTGGAGACAGTCCTCTTGCATTGCCAGATTCTTTAGAGGATTGAACCAAACAGAATGAAACCGAGGAAGACCGACGAACAAATGGAGAGCCCCCAGCATACTGTACAGTAATGTGGCAAGGATGCGGAGGTAGGGTTTTTTCCTTTTTTTTAAGTTTCCAGCCGAGCAATTGTCGTGGTTGTAAGACAAGCAACAACTACAGGCTACAGCCTTTTGGTAATACTACTCTTGCTTGATTCTTTCTGCTGCCTACTTCCTTCTGTGTGTCGTAAATCAATAGTCTGCGTTATAATGTGATAGAGAGAGAGAGAGAGAGAGAGAGAGAGAGAGAGAGAGAGAGAGCAATCCTATGTCTTGATTGGGTCTTAATGTAAACTAGGGAACAACATTTAGGGACCTTGTTGAGGCCGAATTTTGTGTTTTAATGTGATTGTAGCTAACTAGTATGGAAAATTGTACATTCTTTTTGTTTGAGAAAACTGTGCTTTCATTCGTCCTTGGATCTATTTCCTTTTTCCATTTACAACAAAGAGAGTATTAAATTGAGTTGGGTTGTAAAGAAAAATGGAATGGGTTATTTTAATATGTTTTTTTATAAAAAAATAAAAATTGTTAAGAGTGTTATGGTATTTTAATTTTTATTATCCAACTCCATTTCACACGAGGACCGATCAAATAAGAACCGATCAACTCATTTCGTTTTCTACAAGTGATGGTCTTTATTAATTTATTTGGTACATTATTTTTGCTGAAAATAACTTCACTATCTATGTTTGTAAACGTTGAATTCCTTTAATTATTTGATATTGTATATATGGTATTGCGAAATAGATATGGAGAAATTTGTAGATATACATAAATTTTTATGCTTTAGTATGCAGGGTATTGATCCAGAAGTCAGAATTATATAAGAAGATTAGAAGAATGTATATTCTTTATATATTTTGTGTATTTTTTTATGCATATATCTTGTAAGTTCTACATTTTTGTCCTTAAGTATAAAATATTTTAAACAATTTTGCCCTTATATAATGAGTGTGCATAAATAATATTCCGTGTATATTCAATTCAAATTATTCAATAATAAGATGAAGAGTGCAAATTATTTCTTATTTCCTATTTTAGGAAGTCTTCTTATACGATCAATTCCCTATGTATATGCAAATGTATTAGTGGTTTGTTTTGGTGTAGTATTATTTAACCGTCAACGGATTCCTTCAATTATAGATATTAAGTATTTGCTATTATGAAAGATGACATAGAGATAGATGCATTACATTGGTTGTCATAAATGGTAATTCATCCGTTCTATTTATCTTGTCTCATTTTTCCTTTTGGCTTGTCTCATTTAAAAAATGGTATATTTTTCACTCACAATTAATATATTTTTTTTCTTGGACTCACCCATTTACTCACAATTAACAACTTTTTTTAATAACCACGACGAAAAGAAGTGAGTTAAATTATTGGAGAAAGTATGAATTAGGGGTTCTTAGTTATCACTTATCACCATAACCCACCCATATAAAACTAATACCGATCGATTTAATAATAATAGTCACCTATATATAACACATATAAAAACATTTTTTTTTTCTTTGATTTAAATACTCAATTATCGTCCAAATAAAATTCCATCAATCAAAACGTGGGTTCATATTGCAACAGGGACGTATGCAGGATTTTAAACAAGGGGTGTCATAATTTCGTGTTTTTGGTTTGTCTCAAAATTAGGTATTTAAGTATAAAAACAAGATACCTTAAAAAAAATATTGACATGAATTTGTAGGATACATAGCAAACTAAATACTAAAATTGATAGTAAAAATAACCAAACAAACTATAGTAAACTGCTTAAGTCACAATGTTTGGTTGAGAAAAAGAGATTGAGAAGTAAATCTTGCCATTTTTTTTACAATGATTTGTACAATATAGACTTTATAGAAAGTATTTAAGGAAAACAATTTATGAACATCAAGACTTTACAAGGTCCATTAATTCAGTTAATAAACTTTGTCAAATATTGTATAAAAGTTTGATAGAATTTTAGTTTTATGGCAAATATATATAATAAATACATATGTGGATATATTAAATTTTGCATAATATATTATGATTATATTAATTATGACTATACTAGATAATTATATCAAAAAAAGAAAAGAGTGCCCCATGCTCCTATGGAAATCCGTCCCGGTCTACTAGTATAGCACGTGGTAGATTCAAGAAGAACGCCATGAACCTCGCATCCAACTGCCACGTGTCGTCCTCCCAGTTGTCTGTCTTCTCCTCACAAATACTCCAATTCGCTCTACCTCCATTTCACTAACTTTGAGTTATTCTTCTGAAAAAGGAGAAGGAAAAATGTTTGGGAAGAATTTGGAGACTCGATAATTTTACGACGAATTGAGAAGCTTCGAGAAGACCATCTTGTTCGATCTCGGCCACCCTCTCCTCAACCGCGTTGCTGAATGCTTCGTCCGAGCTGCTGGGGTAAAATCTCCACCTTCATTTTTTTAAAATCACACTAAATCTATCACTTTCATAAGAGTGAAGAATACCAACTACTCCATCCGTTCCATAAAAAGTGTCATGTTTTCCTCTTCGGATATCTTATAGAAAGTGTCTTGTTTCTAAAAAAGGAAGTGAATTGGTTCTACGCCTTTACCAACTCAAATAAATTCAAAATCATTAATTAATTATATGAGTCCCACTTTTTTACCTCACAAATCAATTTTAAATAATTAATTAATTGTATAGGTCTCATATATTTACCCACTAAAATCAACTCTCCTAAAACTCCGTGCTCCATATAAACAAGACATTTTCTATGGAACGGAGGGAGTAAATTATATGACTACAGTAAATCCAACATTCATTTAGCCCTACGTATGCATGGTTAAATTACTGTGTTTTTTCACTTCTCACTGCAGATTGGGGCTGTTCAAGCTTTATCAAAGGAAGCATATATCACAGCTTTCCAAGGTTATCAAATCTCACATTATTTGCCATCCTTATATCCACATTTTACATTGTGTTTGCAAAGGCTTATTTTTTATTATTTAAAGTTGAAAATAATTATTTTTAAGAAAAAACTGAGATTTATTGTATTTCCCGAAAATTATGGTGTTTTAAACACCAAAACATCTAAATTGTTGCTTGTAAATAAGCAGTTTAGCTGCTTAAATATAGAGAAACTAATCCAGAAAACAACTTTTACAATGGTCAAAAGACAGATACGCGCTTTAAAAAAGTATTTGCAAATTGCAAACACACTCGAATTAGTGTTTGTTTGTAAGATAGTAATGTATGATATGATCGATCAGGTTGCATTGGAGACACGAAGAGCAGCATAAGAGACGCTGCTTCTCTCAAGAAACAACAAAAACTACCAGGACTGAGAGGTAACAACTTGATTATACTTTTTGAAATTGAAAATATTTATTGTTGTTGTCCCAAATCGAATTGTTAATGATTCTATTGTTTGATTATAAGTTTAGATAATTCTCTCAATATTGTAAGACTTTTTAAGGGGGTGAGTGATCAGATTCTAAATTGAGTTTTGCATGTGTTCTTGGATGGTGATTAGTGCAATTCCTTAAGAAGTTTAGATTGTTTTCAGCTATATATTAATTGGACTTGTTTCGTGTATGGTATGTGCAGGGGAAACTAACCAAAAATCAGTCGACGCATTGGTAAGTCTAAATAATTAGCAAAAGATGACATTCTTATGAGTTTCATCGATTCTCGGTGCATTCAAATGCTCTAACAATATTTTGATAAGTGTTGTAGGTAAAGAGGACCGGGAAGGAAACTCTGCAATGGGGTAAGTAAGATACTTAATTAATCTCACCTCTTTAATTAATTGATATAAACATATATTATAATCCTTGTCTTAATTCCTCAATTTGATGACCTAATGCATTAGGTATGGTAGCCGGGGTTTACTCAGGGCTCACCTACGGGTTGAAAGAAGCTACAGGCGTCCACGATTGGGTAATCTCGGAAAATTCAATTCAATTTACATAAAATCCATTATTTTTTTATTAAGTTGAATAAAAAAAGTCGTGTCAAACCATATGACTGGATAAAAAACGTTTTTGGTAGAGAAACAGCGCGTTGGCCGGTGGGGCTTTAGCACTAACACTGGAGAATAGCTCCCAAGAGCAAGTGGTGCAATGTGTTATAACCGGTGCTGCCATTTCCACTGCTGCAAATCTTCTTGCAGGGATATTCTAGACACATAAATAAATAACATAAACTTATGAGTTCCTTCTTGTCATATTGATTATGGAAGTTGATGAGCTAGCACTATAATATATACTAGTATTCTACAATTCAAAAATATTCTATTCTTTTTTTTTTTGGGACAAAATTAATCTTTGACTAATTGATAAAAAGAAAGAAATGTTAGGTAGTATAGCTCAGTGAGTAAATGTAATAGTCGACTTTATTGAATAAGCAGTTGGTATTTTATTGGGATATGTATGTGTTCCTTTCATAAACAGTCATAATGCTCCTTTGAACGGATCATAAATTTGACTTGTGCGCATATTGCTAGTGGAATTTGAAGTTTACAAATTTCGCTACCGTAGCACCGTTATAGTTATCAAGTCAACAATTTCCTTAAATAATGCATGCATAGGCAATAATTAACATCATGTTGTTGTTAGGTAGAGATGAAATAACTTATCAGTCAACAATTAGAAGAACTCAACACCCATTATGATAATGGAAGTGGGGATGTAAGTCTTTTTTCTAGAAGATGAATTATTGGTCCCAAAACCCAACCTCACTTTTTGCTCCAAATTTAATTTCTCCTTTTCACTTAGTATTTTGGTAGACTTTATAAATGAATTCAGTTTTTATTTTCAAGGGATTTTGATAAATTCAGAAACATTTCCTTCAAATTTCTCCTGAAAGAAATCTTTTCCCAAAATCCAAATTAGTAATAATTTGGTTTTTTTTGGAAGGATTAGGATGCGTTTAATGAGGCATGAAACGACATAACTTGGTCAGCGACAACCTTTTTGTTTTTTTCTTATTTAGTATTGAGTCCAATGTAATATTGTCTTTATCTACGCATGATTACAAGTTAAATATAGGAAACTCTTTGTCGTTTTTTTTCCTTTCATTTTAATGATTAAATTTCCAATCACAATAATACGTCACCACTTCCCTCACAATATGATTTGACAGCGTAAAAAACTGCTAGTCCATGATTTAGTGGGTGTTTGCAGTAATGTAGCTTTTATCGATAAGTCATGAAAGGTTCTTGAAAGAATGAAAGAATGAAAAGTTCGTTGATTTTGATAATTTGTAAGTGTTTGCAAAAAGTCTTTGAAAGTCAAAAATTAATATTTAAAAATATTAATAAAGTAGTATCTTATAAAGTGAAAATGTTATTTATTTCTCACTTATTAAATAAATTTTGAATTTTTATACAAATAAAATTTAAAATTTATTTTCACTCATATAAAATAGTATTTTAATAAAAAATATTAAAATAAAAATTAGAAAAAAATTAAGTATAATTAATATTATTAATTAAAATCAAGAAAAAAAATTATAAATTATATTAATAAAAAAAAATTACTTATTCTTTATTAAATGATAAATAAAAATTATACATATAAATAAGCAATATCGATCATTAATTAAAAATAATAATTATAAAATTATAATATAATTTATTAATTAAAAAGGTTAAAAATTATAAAAGCTTATAAGTTATCGCCTCAATTGCTAATACCAAACTTTACGAAAATTCTCTATCTCTGACCAAAATAGCTTTTACCGCTTATAGTTGGATTTTGCAAACACTTATTTCATTTATCGAGAATTTAAAGCTATAGTTGCTTCAAAAGTTTATTGCAAACACCCCCTTATACTTAGGGGGTTAATTTCAAGAATATATAATAAATGTATACCACCTCCGTCCCATAGAAAGTGTCTTCCTTCTATGAGACACGGAGTTTTAGGAGAGTTGATTTTAGTTGGTAAAGATGTCGAATCCATATAATTAATAAATTATTTAAAATTGGTTTGTGAGGTTGAGAGGTGGACCCATGCAATTGATTAATTGTTTTGAATTGATTTGAGTTGGTAAAAATATATGACTCAATTCCTTTTTAAGAAAAGAAACACTTTCTATGGGACACCCCGAAAAGAAAAGTGAGACACTTTCTATGGGAGGGAAGGAGTATGATTTTAAGATGGATTAATTCGGAATGAGTGTGATACTAGAATTCTCAAAGGTAAAGAAAAATCTAAAATAAGTATACAATTTGAAATGCTCCAACCAACTCTTGAATCCGCATCTGATTTTACCTAAATTTCAGACTTTTCAGAAATTAGTGAACTAAACTTAACTGACAGAGCCAAATTGTTTATTGTATTTTCTAATTTACTCAATTTCTCCATTTATTGCATCCCATGTTTGACACCGATATCAAAGCAATGATTTAACTGACACTACTTTCAAAGGTCAACCATATTTACGCACATGATTTCATACATCTATATAATATTTTTATTCAATCTCTTAAAACAAAAAATAAAAACTAAAATCAAATCACAAGGACAGATTTTCTAAGCCTACCCAAACATGAAATTATAAAAAAACTCAAAAGAAAATAATAGTAGGAGTATTAATTAAAGCAAGACAAGAAAGTCAAATTTGCTCTTTTTTAGCATCCTATAAATTTGACCTCACACAACAAGAGCTCACTCACAATTCCACCAATGGCTTCTCCACCACCACTTCTCCTCGTCCTCCTCCTCACCTCCGCCGCCCTCCGCCTCTCCTCCGCCGCAACACCCTACCCCAAAGAAGCCCTCCCCACCAAATCCGGCTACCTAACCGTCAACTCCACCTCCGGCTCCGCCATTTTCTACACATACTACGAAGCCCAAATAACAAACACATCATCAAATCCCCAAACTCCAATCTTGATCTGGCTACAAGGCGGGCCGGGCTGCTCCTCCATGCTGGCCAACCTATTCGAGCTTGGCCCGTGGCTCGTAAACCAGGAGCTTCGGCTCGAGCCCAATCCAAACTCTTGGAACAAAATCTTCGGCCTTCTCTTCCTCGACAACCCCATCGGCACCGGCTTCAGCATAGCTGCTACGCCTAATGAAATACCGCGCAACCAAAACGACGTCGCCAAACATCTCTATATTGCAATCAAGAACTTCATAGCCCTTGATAAGTCTTTCAAAGATAGGCCTATTATCTTAACCGGAGAGAGTTATGCCGGCAAATATCTCCCCTCGCTAGGCTCCTTCATTATAAAGAAAAACGCGCTTTCGAGTAAAGAAAACAGAGTAAATTTGGCCGGAGTAGCGATTGGAAACGGCTTGACTGATCCGATCATCCAAGTTCAAAATCATGCCGAGTTGGCCTACAACTTGGGATTGATCAACGAAAAGCAGAAGGCCCATTTGGAGGATCTGCAGATACAAACTGTTGCATTGATCAAGAAGCAAAAGTGGGATGATGCATCGAATGCACGAGCCAAAGTGATGAACGCGCTGACGAACATGACCGGGCTGGCCACGCTGTACGACTTCCGTAGACTGACGCCTTATCCGAACAAAGTGGTGGCGAAGTTCTTGAACAATGCGGACGTGAAGAAGGCGTTGGGAGCGAAGGAGAGTGTGGTTTTCGAGCTCTGTAGCGGGGCGGTGGGGGCGGCGCTGCATGATGATGTGATGAAGAGTGTGAGGGGGATGGTGGAGTTTTTGGTGAGGAGGAGTAGAGTTTTGTTGTATCAAGGGCAGGCGGATTTGAGGGACGGCGTTGTCTCGACGAGTTCGTGGGTGAGGGAGATGAAGTGGGAGGGGATTAAAGAGTTCTTGGAGGCGGAGAGGGAGGTGTGGAGGGTGGATGGGTTGGTTGCAGGGTATGTGCAGAGGTGGGGGAAGTTGAGTAATGTGGTGGTGTTGAATGCTGGCCATCTTGTGCCCACTGATCAGCCGCTTAATTCTCAAGTTATGGTGGAGGATTGGGTTTGGGAGAGGGGTTTGTTTGCCGCTACTCGAGATGGGCACTGAATTACTTGTTCGAATCTTATCAATGTCTTTAGGTCGAGTTACACAATAAAACATGCGTAAGTGGAAATAATTTTATGATTTGTTGGTCTTTTGGTGTGATGTGAAAAGGTGTTAGTGTTTGTATGGATTGAATAGACGTTGAAAGCATTAATTTATCTAGTATTAATTAAATTATAAAGATTATAAAAAACTGAGTGGCGAAACATGTATAAATTAAATTGGAGAAAATATTCAACTGATTGATCTTTGAAGCTTTTGAAACTATACATGAAAGAATCACCTGCTGACAATTTCCACCAGCACTTGGTCAGTAAATTTTGGTATTTCCATCCCCACCAATTCTATAAATATTCCTCAACTGCGCAGCTAATCTCAGTGAAGAACAAAAATTCAAAAAAGAGTGTGTGTGTGAAAGATTATATACGAGTCCAATGGGAGCAATGAGTCAGTTATGAGATGGTGGCTAAAATTCTCTACAAAATTGAGCTCCGTTTAACTATGAAGATGATAGGGTCTTCTGGAACCAGTCCGACAAACGTCTCAGTTTCGTCGAGACGTCCATATTTTTCCCGAAATACGACTCAGCATTCGAAAGCATAACTTCAAAATCGTGCTCCAAAGCATCCAAACTCCTATAGTAATTGTTCTCCAACCTCAACTCAATGACTTCAAGGGATAAGGGAACAGGGAACCTGTTGAGTGATAAGAAGCATGATGTCCGATCAGAACCCGTCACAAGGGGGAAGCATATATATATATATATATATATATATATATCACAAAAAGAGTGTCTACAAGAACTTGAATCAAGATGTGACAAGGGAAAAAAGACATACCTGTTAATATATTTAGTTTTTTGGGAAGCTTGCTTCAATTTGTTGACCCCATAATGATCCTGCAAAGCATACCATGATTAGATCTGATTTTTCAACTAAATCTGTTTAACTTCTTTTAGGGAAAAGAGGTATGTACCTGAGGTCTGTTTCCAGACTGCTCCAACTTGGCAAAAGCATTAATCAGTTTTTTTCTTGTAACATCATCAATATGAGGCTGCTCCCAGTGAGTGCTCGAATCGTAGAGTTCCCATGGACTGTGTTGATGTGTTTCCGGGTCACTTTTGTACTTCACACCATACTTTTCCCATGGACTGTCTGGGAATTCAAGAGATTTGGGCTTCATGTTCATAATTCGACCTTCCCACCAACTACCGTCTTCCTCGCCCTCATTCTTCCACCATACCTGACATTTATCTCTAGAGGTCCAGTTTCTTGCCATAGATGCATCATACCTACTTTTCTCAACCAGAAAATCTGGGAAACCCGACACTTCTGGTAGAGTCAGATTAAACGTTTGACCACTAACATCAGATGAAGGGTCTACAAACTTAAGGGTCATTTTACAGCAGCTCTCCCCCGAACCAGGAAGTGCTGAATACTTAAGCCCCTCAACCTTACAAAATTCGACAGCTCTGATTTTATCCCTAAGAGTTGCCCAAGGACCTGGATTCCTCGCGTTCATGAGGTTTATGTACTCCTGATGGCCCTGGAGGTAGGAGAAAAATACAACAATTAATGAGATCAGAAACCAAAGTCAAACAATTTAACAATTATGATAAGAAATAAAACTTAAACATTCACCTGTCGCAAATAGACAACATCATCCCCTAGTTGAGGTATATATCGAGAACCTTCCTCATGTGCAGACAACATCAACCAGGAACTTTTCCCAGTTTGGTTTGATTTCCTTTGGGGACTACTGTCACGAGTATATTGGCTGCTTCGCTTGGTTCTTTGGGATCTTAATCTAGTTGAGTTTTGGGGTAATGATTTCCACTCCCCAGAGGAGTTATCGTCGTCTCCTTTGCTTGGAGAATCCTTGGTAGCATCAACTGGTGTATTTTCAGAATTATCAAGGGGTTCCCTAAACGTAAAGTTGCCTACAGATGAGGTTACATCACGAGTTGACCTCACTCGGATAGACCTGGCTCTACGAATGCCTTCTGGCGGGATCTCAATCTGACCATGATTCGCAACATTGGAAGTGCTTGGTCCCATACCGCCGGAGTCGCCTCCTAGATTATTTCTACATCTTGGAGGCTTTAGCCTTCTGTAAACAGCTGTAAACATCCTTTTATTTGAATCCAGTTTTGACAAGTCTTCCAACTCAGGCTTGGATGATGATCCATTCACAAGACACTCTGATCCTGGTACTCCAAATTGATCTTTGTTGTTGGAGGACGGAGTGTCTACATTGTCAACGGCAGAAATGTGTAACCCTAAGTTATTTTCTACATCTGTGTTTTGGCATGTTGCGACAATATCTCCTGCTACTGATAAACTGGGATTATTATCATTATCTCTTGAAAGAATACTGGACTTTATACGTAACTTTGCTGGGGTTTTAGAAGCATTTTCTTTCAATTTGACTTCATCCTCAGTCCCATTTGTGCAGGCAACAGAAGGCTTTGTTGTACCATTGCAAATCTCATAGCTCTTGCTTGAAGATGCATCATCATCCTTACCCTCGTGCAAAACCGAGGGTCCCTCGACATATTTTGCACTCTCCGAACTTTGAGGCACACTAATCCCCAAAGGTGCCTCATCTTTATGGACAATTTCTTCTGAATTTCCTTCTTGATATTGGGTTCCAAAAGTTGGGTGTTCTGCTCCATGTTCCTCTATGGCATTGGCAGTATTTTCTGTTCGGATTTGCTGATCAGGAACAGAATTGGTTTTCGAAAATGAGCATGGAGATGAAGATTCTACCATCTTCAACTTCTTGGAGGTGCGAGACCTGGCCCCAATCCAAGTAATTGAGCTATCTTTGCCTCCTCGAAGAAGATCTATATATCTCTCCCTGTTATCATTATGGCTGTCTTCAACATATTCTGCATCCACTTTCTCCAAAGCTCTAGGTGATGAGTTTGCTACAGTAGACCCGCCATCAAATCTTGACCCATTGTTTTGCGAAACATATTTACTTGAGTCACGATTTGGCAATTTTAGAATTAACCTTTTCCTGCTTCCAGCATATGAATGAGATTCAGGATGAGGTTGATCTGCACTGGCGGTGTGGTCCAAGGATATTTCTTTCCCCTTGAGATTTTCATCCCATTTCTGCTGCAAAGATGCATCGGATTCTTCACTTTCGAAACTTGAGTCTTGCAGTTCTGATCCACTTTCAGATGAATTAAGATCAGAGTCATTGGTATCTCCATTCGTGGAGGCTCCTGTAATTCGAGAGAACAAATGAAGCGCATTTCTGGCAGCAGCTCTCCGAGGCCTCGACTTTGATGACATTTTACGTTTAGCTTTTCTTCCATTCCTTGATTTCCTTGTACGAATATTCCTAATTGAATTGCCATCACAGTGGTCCAAATTCTTCCTCTTCACGCGCCTACCTGAAGATGTCATAATCTCCACCTAAAAAGATGAACAAACTAGGCAGTTAAGACCAAAATGGTTACCCAACCTCACAATAACAAATTCAGCCATAACCTTCCGAATAAATACTAAACCTCACCCATTCACAATTCAAACACACACAGAGAAAGAAAAACAAAACAAACAGAACAAAAGGAAGTTTCAGCACGTATTTTAGCAGAGGCGGCCTCTACCTTCTGCTTCTTTGTCCTCGATCTACGACGGACGTCTCGGACTGTGCCCTCAACATCATTGTTCTCAGAGCTGGTTTCTGGCTCATCAGAATCTGAATTTAGACTTACTTGCT
Organism: Lavandula angustifolia; assembly: GCA_028984105.1. NCBI lineage: Eukaryota > Viridiplantae > Streptophyta > Magnoliopsida > Lamiales > Lamiaceae > Lavandula > Lavandula angustifolia. The sequence continues at coordinate 8,515,342 of CM054816.1, forward strand.
CCCCTCCAGATGAACAATCCTCCGTTATATTATACTCTGAATCATTATCATCACTATGAATCTCAATTTGTGGTTCCCAGTCCATTTCATCGACAAACTCAGGTAGTGGATCAATTAATGTATCTAAGTTTACTATGGGAAGCATCTGAAAATCTGGGTCCAGAGTGAAATCTGGCCCAACAGCAAATCTTAGAGAAGATGGGCGCCACTCAATCCCAAGAGCTCCCAATCGCCGTTGTTGGTAAGTACTCTGATAAGGTTCAGGATATGGTATCATTCCTTGCACAGACAAAAATTAAAGATACAGTAAATAACGACATCACTAAGAGAAGGATGAGTATAGAATCATAAAATGTATCAGAAAAGTCATTGCACCTGAATCACATAGGAGATCTTGCATATTCCTCCGGTAAGGAGAGAGTTGTGTTTCCTGTATTAGTAAAGCATTACCCGTTCAGCAAATCATGATCACTTCAATAAATTCATTTTAGCTCTGAGGTAAGAATGCTCATACGCAATGGATAGACAGAACAAAAGTTGCAACTCCACTCTCCACATATTGCAAAAATAAAGAGTAGAATCCCTGAGAACTAAAGCTACATCAATTCCATAGATAGTAATTGCAGATGCAAACCTGGTCAAGGACATTTCCATGTGTATCTTGAATAAGAGGCCGATAATCCCCTAAAAAGAACTATCAATGAACAAAATAAAATCAGAAACTGAACCAGTTAAAGATGCATCAATAAAATGCAATTATAAAACTACCTGATCATACTTAGAATCTCTCTGGGATTCACCTTGACCAGTGCTCAAAATATATAATTGGCCAACATCATCCGACAGAATTATGGATGTCCCATCCCTGGGTGACCAATGAAAATCACATTCAAATTAGCATTTAGCAAATGAGAATAGCTGCACAAGATTTAATATTCTTCATAAACACTAGATTTGTCAGCCAACAGGCAATGGCATCATTTTCATTCTTATATTTCTAAATATATAGAGGTTTTTACAATTTACGTAAGGCACACAGTAAAAGCAATAACTGGTAGAAACGAAAAATACAGAACCAAGACTATCCCATCTTAGTGGGCATTAGGATATTACAATGTCCTCGTGTTACTTGCACAAAAACACCTTACCCATTTCCACTCATCAATGCATGTCTTGTTTCAAGAGTGACATATAAGGCCATCTATAATACAGAATTAGCCTATCAATTACACTACGCTTTACTCATTATGGAACTTCAGAAAAATAAGCTCATACATGACAATGTATCCTTTGCTACCCATTTGAAATGATGTTTTCATTTAAAAAGATATCATATATTTAAGTTCAGACTTCAAAAAATCTCTCATAAAATGAATTAGAAACAAGACTTAAAAATTTCTACTTGGAATTTGGAAATTAACTCACGGTGAAAACTTCCCATCAACCAACTTGAAAGGGCCAAGTTCATATATACGTATTGGTGTACCTTGCCATATCTGCAGACAAGGTAATAATCATATGAGACGACGGTGAATAGTTGATAAAGAGGCTATCTGAGAAAAGTTAACAAACAAAAAAAAAGTTCAAAAAACTCACGTCCCATACTATTGTTTTCCCATCATAACCTGCACTCATTGCTATCCGAGGATTGAAAGGATGCACATCCAGTACATAAGTCTATAAAAAGTTCAGATTTAGCAATGTAAGCTATAGTCATATAGTGAAGTAAAAAAGCATAAGTAACGAGTTTTGTAGCATCAGCTAGATCCGCTAATTCATCTGCAGTTACGTCTAGATAACTTCTGAAGGGGGAAAGGGTCAACTATAAAAGATATGGTCAATTGTCATACATAAAACATTGTGTATAACAAAAGCTACTGCTTGAAACACCCTCGCCCGATTCCCCTTTCCGAGACAAACACATACAGTTATCATAAAGAACAAACTCTGGGGGATGTCCTTATTATCATGAATGACAAAATCCAGATATAATTTATGGACAAATAAGAAAAAGCATGAAGAAAATAGTTCATAAACTGATTAGGCATCTCTCTGAGGAGAATTTCTGAGATCCCGCTATGAGAAAACACAGGAAGAAGTTTATGTTAATTTGAGATATCAAGTTTCTCGCGAAAGAACCCAAACGAAGCTAAATTATCTTTGCTAAATCAATTTCACCAATAAATAGGTGATTTAGGAATAAAATATCAAACAAAACTAAAATGTTCAACACCACAAGCA